>JAFEMH010000463.1:600000-766529 GCA_022495995.1 Adenophora triphylla var. japonica | reverse complement strand
ACCACACGTTTGAGTCTTGAGTCACACTCTTTGTCCCGGACTTCGGTTGGTTTTTACCCGGTCAGGTGTCATACGGCTGGATACATATTCCATGCCGTCCATTTTACTGAGTCAAGGGAGCTGTCGGAACTCAAGAATCCCTTGCGCAAGCTAAAGCGATGAAAGGTCATGCTAAAATCTTGACTTGATCTTGATTTCTGAAGCTACACACAGACGATGTTCCGTCCCGGATATACATCCATGCTCACATGACACCATGTCATCACGCCTTTGATACGTCAGCCATGACAATATGACCCAGCTAACGCCTAACGTCACGGATCCCTTGCGCAAGCAAGGTAAAGAGAGGTCATGCCGAACTCTTGACCTGATCTTGACTAAGTGGCCGGCTCGGTTCACTATTCACATGGCTAACGCATTAAAACGAACATGACAGGCTCGGTCCTTAGGTTCGATTTTTCTTTTAGGCCGGTGGAAACCGCTTGCCCTATAGGACCCTCGCCCGGGGCTGTCCACCCTGGGATGTCGAAATACAGGTGCAAAACGAGGGGCTTATAGCCGCACAGATGGTCTCCACTGACCCAGGATCTAGCATAGTTGCGAAAAAGAAGAGCAATCTTTTCCAACCTACCTAGGACTCTGAGAAAACATGTTTTAAGTAAATTAAAACAACAAAAAAATCATAAATAAAAGAAACGGAAACCGCATGCCACGTGAGCTTTCCCCCTTTTATCCCGAGAGGCCATTCCTGTGTCTAAACCTTGCCCATCACCCCCTCCAGCTAACAGAGAGTGGTCGAGAGTACCCGGGAACCCGTCTCCCAGTGTCAAAACAGCAAGGTCCTACCTCCTTCCCAGCTCTGTCACCAGGACAGTCCGTCAAATCTTCATGGCTAAGTCAGTGGATAACAACGATGAGAACGGGACCTTACCCCCAAGAAACTTCCCAACATTGGAAGAAGTTTGGCAGGTCCTCATGGCTATTGAGAAACGTCAAGGTGAGCAACAAGCCTGGATCGAAGGTGCCATGCACCACTTCGGAACATTAGCCACCCAACTACCTGGGGCTTCCCAAGTCATGACTGCTCCTGACCTCTAACGTCTCTCATTGTCTCCCGAGGAAATCAACCTGTTACCCTCATACGAGCCATGCGGTTATGACGTAAGGCCACAAGACCTTCCGGAGGAAAGCACGCCCATTCGGCCTCCACGAGGTCCGGTACCACCGCCGAACAACGAACACATCGGTGGGACGTCTGCGATTGCGGTGCTTGTACGGAAATGGAATTCCATGATGAAATGAACGAGGGCCGTCCTCGAAGAAAGAAGAAGCCATCTTCTCAACAAAAGCTGAAGAAAGAGAGTATGAATCCGGTGATCCCACGGTTGGAACCCTTGGAGAACCCTCGGGAAAGTTTGACTACTATGTCATCTACTCCGGCAAGTCTAGCTACGCACAAGGCCATGGCAATGTCTGCTCCATGATCGGTGGGGCGAGCTCCGCACCGCCAGAGGGCCCGAAGGTCCGGATAATCCAACCCCTGTCTTGGGAAGATCTCAAAGCCACTATTGATGCTTCGGTAAAAGCCATGACGGTGAACGAATTGAAATGCGCGGTCGGCCTTACGCCAATCGGGGTCCTCCCACTACGAAATAGGAGAGACAAGCAAAACCATAAGTCCCGAAGTGAACGTTCGACACGTTCGGTCAAATCCCGGTGAATCCTCCACGGACGGACAAAAGGCCGGCCATACCTGAGCCACGGGCGAAAAAGGGGCCCTACGCCAAAGAAAGGCTGAAACCTTGGACCCAAAGAATTTGAAGATCGTGTCTTAACACGGCTTCAAGCGCACTCGGGCTAACATCTCACTCTGGTCCTTACTCACTTCATCTTACCCGCACAAGCTCAAGTTGGAAGAAAGCACGGCCCGGACCATGGTTCCCATCACGGTGACACTGATGAAGCGGTTCGAGATGATTGGCAACGTTAATTACAGCAATATCATCACTTTCCACGAGCTCGACCTTCCAAAATTTGGGGCGACCACAATGAGCCTCTCTACATAACAGTTCAAGTGGACGAGCGTCGTCTCCACGGGTTTTGGTAGATGGGGATCATCCATGAACGTCCTTCCGGCCAAAATGATGGATTTGCTAGGGATCAAAGCAAGCGATCTAAAGCCCTCAACTCAGGCAATCAAGGCATACGACTCAACATCCCGCCCGGTTTTGGGAATAGCCACTTTGAACTTGTGGTTCGGAAAACAAATGGTCCCGACAGATTTTCAAGTCATCGACATCCCGATCACCTTCACTGCCATTTTGGGACGCCCTTGGCTACACCAGATCAATGGGGTGGCATCCACTCTCCATCGGTGCATAAAGTTCGTCCAAGGAACGAGATCTAACCATCATCTACGGCGATAGTGTAGTCACGAAAGGGCCAGACACAAACGGCGTCCCGGTCTTAGAGATCAAACACGACGATGATGGCATGATGCTAACGGGGTTCACCATCGAAAGCCCAAAGGCCCAGGTATGCCACATAGACCTGTCTTTGATTTGGGACAAGATCCCTCCCGATGAAAATGATGAAGCACATGAACTACATCCCGGGGCTCGGTTTGGGAAAACGCCATCGGGGCACCCAACCAGATCATCAATATCAAGAAACGAGAGAATACCTGCACGGCACAGGATACATTCCTACTCCCGAACACATTGCGGAGGACAAGCGAGCTGCACGGAAACGCTCCACGAGATAACAAGAGGCTTGCACACAACCTTCGATCTTCGCCCTTACGGCTTCGACATGACCAAGTACTTCACAAAGAAGGCCGGCAACTTGGAAGAAGATCCGGGGAAAGGGAACAGGCGATCGGCGCCAAACAAAGGCTGGCCGACAAACATGGACAAGCTCCAGCGAGAACTGGCAAGATTCGGAGGCCTCAAGCCAAATCCCGTCCGAAGAGCATTTCTCGACACACCGCCTCTCTTGGGATCCATGACCACCACTATTCACAACGAATTTTGGTTTGGGAAAACCCCTCTTTGGCGAGAAGAACTCGAAAAACTCTCTGTCAACACTCACCGCCTTCAACAAGCGGGACGAGTACGCATTCGAGCTAGTAATGCCCAAGACAAAAGCAAAGACTCCGCGAGACGATGCTTGGGACGAGCCACTGCTCCACACTGCTCTTCAAAGAAGAAATCGAGATGCCGGATCTAATCGATTTTGTTTCGATAACTCTGTAATAGCAATGATTGGGAATGGTGACATAAAGCCCTTCAAGCCCCATCTCCTATCAAGCTCATTGCCACTCAATAAGCTGGGCCACCTTCTCAGGACCCAGCTGCCCGGCAAAAAGGACATGATCGAACAACTTGGTCTGACCCCTCGAGTCCTAGAGTCCAGTGTCAAAACTCATCCTGAGTCCATTATCTTTGAATTTGAGTCTCTCGAGTCATCCGATGGCCTCACGCCAGAAGATTACGAACTCATTGCCAATAATGTATTCCCGTATGCTCTTAATGAATGCTTCGATCTTTCCGAGTATCCTCTCATTGCATCTTTAACAGCGATAAATTAACTAACACACAAACTTAATAACGATTCACTTGATAAAGAAGCGGACACATTAAACGAACAATACATTAAGCACATCTTTAAGCATGTTGTCAAACGAGAGAAAAACCGGGCCCAAGCTGCCGAGGAGGTTTTAACCAAAGTGAATTTGGGAACTGCTGAAGAGCCAAAAGAGACGCAAATCGGAAGTTTCTTCACCGGCACAGAGCAAGACGCATTGGTGCCTTTGCTCAAAGAGTTCGTGGACGTGTTCGCTTGGTCTTACCGAGACATGCCCGGATTAGATCCTAACATTGTAGAACACGGATTCCCTTGAATCCCGAGGCTAAGCCCATCAAGCAAAGCTACGCCGAATCAAGCCGAGAATGGTCTTTACAAGTCAAAGAGGAGATCGAAAAAATGCTCCGCGTCGGCTTCATCAGGGTGATCGAGTACCCTACATGGCTCTCCAATATCGTCACGGTCACCAAGGCCAATGGAAAAGTACGGCATTGCGTGGACTTCCGAGATCTCAACAAAGCAAGTCCCAAGGACGATTTTCCACTACCCAACATCGACATGTTGGTAGACACCTCTGACCAATTTCGAAGTCAAGTCCTTCGTGGACGGGTTTGCCGGCTACAATCAAATCAAGATGGCCGAAGAAGACCAAGAAAAGACAGCCTTCACAACCCCCTGGGGAACCTACTGCTACACAGTAATGTCGTTCGGACTAAAGAACGCTGGGGCTACCTACCAACGGGCAGCAACCGCCCTCTTCCACGATATGATCCACAAAGAGATCGAAGTGTACGTCGATGACATGATCATCCACTCAAAGGGATCAGATGGACAACACCTCACAGACCTGAGAAAATTCTTCAATCGCCTCCGAAAACACTCAATGAGGCTAAACCACCGCCAAATGCACATTTGGGGTTAGCGAGGCAAGGTCTTAGGATACATGGTCACCGAGAGAGGCATCGAGGTTGATCCTCAAAGATCAAGGCCATCATCGAAATGAGACCACCGCAAACTCGGACGAGAGGTGAAAAGCTTCATGGGCCGCCTACGGTATATCGGCCGCTTCGTCAACCAATTGACCTCCATGTGCGAGCCAATCTTCAAGCGATGAAGAAGAACGCCGACATCGAATGGAACTCGGGAATGCCAAGATGCCTTTGAGAAAATAAAAAGCATACCTTGTGAGTCCTCCGATTCTCTGTCCTCCCCACGAGGAAAAGCCACTTTGTTGCTATACCTAGCTGTGACCGACACCGCGGTTGGAGCCATGCTCTGTCCAAGAAAAGAAGGAGTCACGAGTCGAAAATGCCATCTACTTCGTCGGTCGAAAGTTTCAAGGCGGCGAACTCAATTACTCGGCCCTCGAGAAAACCTGCGCGGCTCTAGTATGGGTTGTCGGGAAACTACGGCACTACATGCGGTCGCACACGGTACACTTGGTTTCCAAAATGGATCCCGATCAAATACCTCTTCGACAAACCATCTCTGTCAATGAGGCTCGCCAAATGGTCTTTCTTCCTAGCGGAATTTGACATCAAGTACGTGAACCAAAAGTCAATCAAGGGACGGGCCATGGGTGAACAAGCGGGTGATTTCCCAACCGACGAGGCTCGAGGCCCCGAACCACAATTTCCAGACGAGGGAATCTTCGCAATCAAAGGCGAAAATCGATGGCAACTGTTCTTCGACGGAGCAGCCAACAAAAGGGAAACGGCATCGGTATGCTCTTGGTAGATCCCAAGGACGAGCACACCCCAATTGCTATAAAGCTCAATTTCGAGGTAACCAACAATGCCGCCGAATATGAAGCTGCTTATTTGCCGGACTACAAGCCGCACTCGAGAGGAATGTCCGAAACTTCGAAGTTTATGGGGACTCGGCCTTGATCATCAACCAAGTCTCCAACAAGTGGAAAACCATAGACCCAGGCTTGCAAAAATACCATGCTGCATGGAAGACCTCATCACACAATTCGAAGAGGTCACCTTCCACTACTTGCCAAGAGACAGAAACAGGTTTGCGAGATGCCTTAGCCACCTTGGCTTCCCTTGTGGAAATCCACGAAGGAAAAGCAATCAAACCCTTCAAAGTCGGACGAAAGGAAATTCACGCCTCTTGTTGTGAGATCGAACCGAGAACCTAAGCCCATCAATGAGCCATGGTATAACCCGGATCTTCCAATACCTCAAGAGCGGGGAAACCACCTTCATGAACAAGGAAGACCCACACACAAGAGGGGTCAAAACCAAGAGCATCATGGCCCTAAAATGCCTCGCCTCTCACTTCGTCATCCTCGGGGACATGCTATACAAGAAACGCTACCATGGGCCACTCCTACGGCTGCATCGGCCCGGGAAGAAGCAAACAAGTTCATGAACGAAGTCCACAATGGGGCTTGCGGTCCCCACATGAACGCGAGCCACGATGCAAATCATTCTCGGGATGGGCTACTCTTTGGATCTCCATGGAGGCGGTGCATCCACTTTGTCCGAAGCTGCGACAAGTGTCAACGGTTCTCCAACCTCAATCATCTGCCGCCCCACGATCTCTACTGCATGACTACACCCTGGCCATTTGCCACTTGGGGAATTGACGTCATCGGGAAAATTGCTCCGCCAGGCAGCAACGGTCACGAGTTCATCTTAGTAGCCATCGACTACTTCACCAAATGGGTCGAAGCCAAGTCCTACAAGGTACTCACCTCCAAGAAGGTCGCGCATTTCCTCAAGGAAAACATCATCTGCCGATACGGCATCCCAAATGAGGTCATATCAGACAATGGCTCACACTTCGAAGGGGAATTCGACAGACTGCTGGCTGGCTGAATTCAAGATCACACGCCACAAATCTTCTCCCTACCGGCCCTGACACAAACGGCGCCGTGGAAGCAGCAAACAAAACCCTCAAACGGATCATCCGAAAAATGACCACCCGAGGACGAGATTGGCCCGAGAAGCTGCACCTTGCACTTTGGGGCTACCGCACATCCGGTCGAAACGGCCACGGGAGAAACCCCATTCGCCCTGACATACGGGATGGAAGCAGTCCTTCCCATTGAATTGGAAATTCCCTCACTCCGAGTGTTGCTGGAAAATGACATCAACGAAGTTGAATGGCTCCGAAGCCGACACGACGAATTGGCTCTGCTAGACGAGCGACGACTAAAGGCCATGGAACACGTCCGAGCCTATCAAAGCAGGATGGCTAGAGCTTTCGACAAGAAAGTCAAATCCCGAGACATCAGGGAAGGCGACCTTGTACTCAAAGAAAAGCCTCCCACTCGAACCAACCCACTGGGAAAATGGGAACCCACATGGATCGGCCCTTTCGTGGTTCAAAAGATCTTCTCCGGAGGTGCCATGAAGCTGACAGACCTAGACGGCAATCCCTTCATGAATCCAGTCAACGGAAGCAAACTTCGCAGATACTTCGCCTAAAGAAGAACAATTGTGCATCTCTTGGCACTCCATGTAGTGTCGAACTACGCAGACCTGAGCCCTCTAGTCCGGGGGAACGTAGGCAACCTTAATTGGTCCGGTCTAAAAATACACAAAAAAAGTCAAAAGTTTGAATGTCAATCAAGACCTCCATCAAGCTACGCACTTTTCAAGAACACGCCCCAACGTCACCTTGACCAAGTCAAACGACGGCGGCAACATCAAAGGACATCCGAGGGTCACTCAGCATCAAACGACTGACTCATTTCTGCTTCCAAGCCAGGGGCTTATCTTTGCCTTCACGCGCTTCGAAAAAAAAAGAGCTCGAGCAAAGGCTCACAAAAAAAAAAGCTCGAGCAAAGGCTCACAAAAAAAAAATATCAAAAAAAAAAGCTCAGGCAGAAGCTGCGAAATTGAGGTCAAGAGCCCGACGCCAACAAAGGGCAAGGAAGCTACGAAAATGACCGTCAAAACAACTTGTCAGGGGATCATTCAACCTCTCAGCCAAGCACAAAACCCAAGCAAAAGGGATTGCCATCAGGGCTCGGGCCGCTTCAGTCCGCAAATGCAACGGAAAAGTTCAAAGATGGACGCCGCCAAGGTGCACAAAGAACACTAAAGCAAAACAAGAGATCTTGCGTCTTGACAAAGCTTTAAAAGTAAATCACAAATCACTAACGGTTACAAAATTCCTTGATGAGTTCAAGCACGGTCTACTCTCAAGTTCACAACATGCTAAAAGACAGCTTAATACATTTAACAAATAATGTGTTTGCAAATGCAATGAATGGATACCTAGGAGGTCATTCCGCGCCGTCTGCGCTTGTCCCCTCGCCATTCTTTCCTTTCTTCCCTCATCCCCGGTGAGTCTTCTTTCGCTCCACGTGAACCAACTCTGCGTCTCTCAGTCCGAGATCTGGGGTCCTCCCCGTAGAGTCAAACAATCCAGCAGCTCTCAGGGCTTCATTCGCCCGTGCTTCGGCTCGGATCTCCTCCCTGCGAGTCTGCAAAAGAGGACCTCTCCCCGTCAGTCGGTCAACTCTAGTCTCGTAGTCAAACAAAGTGTCTCCCGTCACATCCAAAGGGTCAGACCAGGCTTCGGCACTCCTAAGGCAATAGCTACTACGGCAACCGGGTCCCATAATCGCTACACGCCTGCTCTCCAAGGCCACTTGGGACTGCCCAACACGCCTGTTGCTCATACCGGGCCAGGTGCGAGTCGTCAATACGACACTCCCGACGTCTAAGGAGTACCACAGAAGGGAAAGCGGAATACTTCCATACCCTCAGAAAATACAAGAAGGCACCTGAGGCTGCCATACAAAGAGGAACTATCTCCGCAGTAGCAAGGTCATTCCAGCCTAACAAAGGCTCCTGCTTCATCCAAAACTGCCGGGAAACAAGAGATGGAATATAAAAGGAGGACCAAGACAAACCTGGAACTCTGACGACATAGGACCCTTCCTGAAAGACCCTCCTAGTCTCAATCCTCCAGTGCGGAACCCACCAGCGGATCTGATGCGTACCAAGCTGTGCCATCCATCTCTCCCAGGCGGACTGATCCATATCCAACACAAGAGGTCGCTGAGCAAATGACCACAAGCTAAACGACGTCGGAGCCTCGGGCATGGCCTGAAGTCTCTCTCGCAGCCACAAGGTGAGCAAAGCGGGGCTTCCCCCTCTCATGAACCGATCCCCAGTCGCCAGACGGTCGATACCATGAAGAGTCTCCCCCAGCACCAACGGAACAATATCCTCTCCAGCTCTGCAGTGCCCAACCACATCTAGCAAAGCACCATCGCAAACGCTAAGGGAGCTGACCAGGAAAAGCGTCGCCATCACGCACAAGGCAAATGGGTCCCAAGAGACATCACTCTCATCATCAACCATGAACCGCTCCGGCAGCTCAGAAAAGTCAATATGACCCGAATCGAGGATCATGCCCTGCACTTCTTCCAACGAAGTACGAAGAAAGCCTATAAGCTTCACGCTCACAGCAGCACCACCAATCAAAGGAAGCGAGATGGCCTCCACCTCCGGTCCCCCCATCAAAGCCCGAAAATCCTCAAAAGTGGGCACCATTTCATTGTAGGAGAAACAATACATATGCCTCCTAACATCCCAGAACTTCGCGGCAGCCCGCAACAAATCCCAATCAGGAACCAACTCCTTAAAAGACCAAATCGAGCAAAGACGAAACCTTACCTCGAAAACCCGTCTCTGATGCCTCATACGGCGCCGCATCCACGTTTTCAGCTGCTCAAGGAAGTGTGCTTACTTCTCCTGCGAAAGCCTTGGCAAAATTCTAGGGACGTACGAAGAATCCATGACAAAAATGGAGGTTCCTAGAGAAAATGGGGAAGAAAGCTTGAAAATGGCTGAAAATGGGGAAATGGGGAAGGACCAGACACCGGAAAGCATTTATCTCCTTCCCAAAAGCATGATTGGTCCGTACGGACCTCTTTGCATGCTAAGTATGTCCGTACGAACCTCCTTGCAACCATGACCCATTTCCCCAGCAAACAGTACAACAACCACTGTTCTCAGCAGGACCTTGCTCCAAACTGCCCAAACACTGGCCAAAGCCACTTCCGGCAAACATACACTACCCACAAACGCACTCTCAGCTCACGTGGCATGCACAAAAAAAAAATAATAATAATAGCAACAATTTCTAGGAAAAATCCCGGGAATCACAAAAACGACATTACATCTTAAAATAGAATACTTTTGCCCTGCAAATACAAGTGTTTTATTACAGGTACCCATAAATGTCTGTTGCTAAACAAAAAAAAAGAGAAGATATGAAAATAGGGAAAGCAAATGAATACTAATCAGACTCCTCAGCATCATCATCCTCGCCAAGATCATCAAGAGAGAAGTCGGGCATCCCGGTGAACTCGCTTGTCATATCATCGTCATCCGAGTACCGAGCCCCCTCCGGAGGCTGGTACTCAAAGTACTCAGAAGGATCAAATCCGGCGAAAGGGTCAAAGAAAGAAGGCTCTGACGAACCCTCACCCCGCGCGCATCCCGCCGAGGGAAGAACCGATAAAAGGGCTGCCGCCGCCGGAGCTCCCGAAGACGTCCCGGCATCCATGCTATGCCGCCCCCTCGAAGGTCCCTCCTGCTGTGGCTCCGGCTCGGCTCTCGGTGGAGGAACATCTACAGAATGCCTCGAAGGCATAGGCTCGTACGCCGGCACGCGTCGGGAAGACCGGCAAGACAGCTTCGACGCCATCTTCTTCGCAAACGACCTCATCGCCACATAACGGCGAGTCAGCATATCATAGGCCCTCCCCGGGACCTGCACAAGCAAGCAGCCAAAGAAACGCTCATCAATACAGTCATACTCAACAACACAAAAAGAGAAAAATGCAGAAAAGATGCCAAGATGGAAAAGAGTAAGCACACTCACCGATCTGTCAGGATCCACTCGGTATGCAGCAGGAGCCTGCTCAGAAATGGGTACAGACACCCTCCTCCTCGATCCGTCCCCGCGACATACGTGAAATCCGGCCCCAAAGCATCGAACCTCTGGGGAACCCGCGGGCCAGCCTCTCTCTCCCTCGCCAATACCTGCGGCGTCCTCAACTTCCTCCTCACGAAGGCCCCATACTCCTCTCCATACAAAATAAACTCCTCGGCACCCACACCGCCAAGGTACCTCTCAAAGTCCAACACATCCATGTCCCGGGAATCAAGCATCCCAAAAGGAGGGTCCCTCGGAGCCACGGGAAGCACACCTGGGCCATGCCGTAAGACCCGCTCCTGCATACATGACATCACAAGTCAAGCCCCGCAAAGCATCTTCCGCGCGCCGTCACCTCAGGAGCCCCTCGAACTCATCGCCTCATACCGAGCCCACGAGAACAAAATAAACCCCTCCGGGCTACCTCTCCGTACGCTCCCCGCACATCCCCGTAGGCGATGGTGAGATTCCCTCTCGCTGGTCCTCCTCTTCCTCGCCGTACGAGCCAGCCCAACATAGCGGGATACGCCGCTACGGCCCTGTGGATCTCTATCCCACGGAAGCACCGGAAGATCTCGTTGAACCACACCTCGTGACAAAAACAGAAAGGCTCAGTGCAAAAGAAAACGGAGAAACGACAAGTTGCTAAATCAAAAACAAGAATAAACTCATACTCTCCAAAGCAAAGTCAAACAAAGCCAAAGAATCACACACCCGCTAAACCGGTCCAAGGAGAAGTAGAGCTCGGCCAGCCCGCCGCCCCAAGCAATGTCACAAACCCTCTCCAGATCAATCAAGCTCTCCAACAGAGCAAAAGGAGCCGCAGCCGCGTGGTTCGAGAACAAAGTCTCGGAAAGTGCAAACCACAAAAAGGAGCGCGCCGCCGCTCCACCGTCACTCGGCCGGTACTCCCGAACATAGGCCCCGAGCATCGCCGTGATCCTCAGCTCCACATCGCTATATAGCATGCCTGTGCCCACGCGAGGACGAGGCTCAAAGCCCAGCAGCCGGCCAACACATCATCGCCTATCATATCTCTCCACCGCACCGGCCCTCCTTTGAAGGAAAGCCCGTAATCGCAAAGAAAGCCGGTAGGCGTCACCGTCACCTCTCCCCACCTCGAGATGGAAGGTGTGGGTGGTATCCCACCAATACTGTAAATGGCTAAGGAAGACGCTCTTGTTCTTCCTCGTGTCGAGACCCCACTGTGTTCTCTACGAACACACCCAAGCCAAGCGTAGACCAGCCTCCCCGGGACTCGGCCTACCATCCACGTAAATATCGTGCATCCGCCGCCACAACTCAACAATGCCTCGAGCGATCCCCGAGTCTTCATCCTCTTGGCCTTCCCACCATGAGCCCTCATCTTACAGTAAACACAAAGAAAGGTACGTCATTCGCAGTACTTAATGGAAAAGAAAATCAAAGCATACATATCCCGTCACGAAACACGGCACACATTGCACATACTTTTCACATATAACCCGTCGCAAAACACGACACATATTGCACATAATTTTCACATGCAATTTTCACATATAACCCGTCACGAAACACGGCACATATTACACATACTTTTTACATGCAACTCAAAACATGACATGCATTATATGTAATTTTTTCCATGCAGTTCGTCACAAAACACGGCACACACTGTACAGATTTTCTCAACAGAGGGATCAAGCACTACACGACACATTTTCAAAATAAATCGTCACGAAACACGGCACATATTGCCCATATTTTCCCCACAAAGTCCGTCACCCAAAAACATGGCACACACGGCATGACACATCTGCATAACAAAAATCCGTCCCTACACGGCACACACATTCAGACAAAACCCGTCACGAAACACGGCACATGTCACATTTTTTCTACAAAATTTGTCCCTACATGACAATTCTTTCCCATAATGTACATACATAAATAGCATTAGGTACAAAACACCAAAACATACATTTTCATAGAGAGGCACTTTATTTTCACAAATAAGAGCTAATCTACACATTTCTGCACAAAATACACATACCCACAATTTTTACATGTCCATTTTCAACAATTCATCAAGAATATCACAAAAGGCATAAAAAATAACAAAAACTCAAATATGCGAAAAACTAAAATCTAGTTTTAGAATTCAAAATCTCAAGCAAGGAATCGAAACGAGACGGATTTCTTACCTCCCCGACGTTCCTAGAGCGACGATTGTGCACCTCCGGATTTGGATACAAGACATCCGGGTTCTTCGAAGATGGAACAAACGAGATCCAATTTCTTTGGAGCTCCATCCGTTGCTCGACCACTTCTTGACTGCGTTGTCGACGATTCCTTCGAGATCCTTCCGCCATTGCAAGCGATTCAAGCGAAAAATGGAAGATTTTGGTGTAAAAATGGAGGTTTTCTCTCTCTCTCTCTCTCTGAGATGCACGAACTGGAGAAGAAGAAGTGAAGGGGGCCTCGGCTTTTTAACCCGGTCAAAACCTGGGAACTGTAAAAAATCAAAGTAGTCCGTACGAACCTCTTTGCATCCCAGGTTGGTCCGTACGGACCTTCTTGCAAGGGAGGGCCAAATTACTTTCCTGCCCTTATAATCTTTGCCCCTGGCTGTCCTAAGGCCTTTTTCAGCAAATCCAAGTGCAGAATGGTCCCTAACCCTTCAATTCAACCACCGGCCGTCAACGTAAGCCCGGACCTCGCCCACTCCAACGGCAATTCAACCACCGGCCGTCAGCGTAAGCCCGGACCTCGCCCACTCAACGGCAATTCAACCACCGGCCGTCAGTGTAAGACCGGACCTCGCCCACTCAACGGCAATTCAACCACCGGCCGTCAGTGTAAGACCGGTCCTCGCCCACTCAACGGCAATTCAACCACCGGCCGTCAGTGTAAGACCGGTCCTCGCCCACTCAACGGCAATTCAACCACCGGCCGTCAACGTAAGCCCGGACCTCGCCCACTCCAACGGCAATTCAAAAACCGGCCGTCAGTGTAAGACCGGTCCTCGCCCACTCCAACGGCAATTCAACCACCGGCCGTCAATGTAAGCCCGGATCTCGCCCACTCAACGGCAAAACAAGCGCAAGAAGGAGCCAACACCTCCCAGCACAAATCTCAAGGCACAAAACGCCTCCAAAATGCTCGTCGACAACGCAAGCACCGGCCATCAAAGTAAGCCCGAGCTCCTTCCCCAGCAAGTCAAAAGAAAGTCGTACAAGACTACATATCCCCAGCACCGGCCGTCAATGTAAGCCCGGACCTCGCCCACTCAACGGAAAAACAAGAGCAAGAAGGAGCCAACACCTCCGAGTACAAATCCCAAGGCACGAAACGCCTCCAAAACGCCAAATGGTGAAGCAATCACCGGCCATCCTCCTTGCCCACTCATCGACAACACCCGCACCGGCCATCAAAGTAAGCCCGACGTCACCCTCTCAGCAGGAAAAGCCCCTACAAGGCCACGATAAATCCCCAACGAATGAACATCGGCAGCCATCGTAAGTCCAACCTTCTCCCCAGCGGACAAAGCACGAGGCATCTAAACCTCTCGCAATCAAAGCTTAAGGCAGCCATGCCTCCACAACCGCAGCCAGAAGACGATTCAATGTCCTCACGCATGGCAAACCGCAGCCAGAAGACGATTCAAAGTCCTCACGCATGGCACCAACCGCAGTCAGAAGACGACTCAAGTTTTCATACATGACACCACCGCAGCCAGAAGACGATTCAAAGTCCTCACGCATGGCAAACCGCAGTCAGAAGACGACTCAAGTTTTCATACATGACACCACCGCAGCCAGAAGACGATTCAAAGTCCTCACGCATGGCAAACCGCAGTCAGAAGACGACTCAAGTTTTCATACATGACACCACCGCAGCCAGAAGACGATTCAAAGTCCTCACGCATGGCAAACCGCAGCCAGAAGACGATTCAAAGTCCTCACGCATGGCACCAACCGCAGCCAGAAGACGATTCAAAGTCCTCACGCATGGAACCAACCGCAGCCAGAAGACGATTCAAGTCCTCACGCATAGCAAACCGCAGCTAGAAGACGATTCAAAGTCCTCACGCATGGAAAACCACAGCCAGAAGACGATTCAAAGTCCTCACGCATGGCAAACCGCAGCCAGAAGACGATTCAAAGTCCTCACGCATGGCAAACTGCAACCAGAAGATGACTCAAGTCTTCATATTACCTCCAGCCCGGAAGGCTTTAAACCACTCGGTCCGGAAGACCGTATAAACCTCCACCATCATTACCTCCAGCCCGGAAGGCTTTAAACCACTCGGTCCGGAAGACCGTATAAACCTCCACCATCATTATCACCAGCCCAGAAGGCTTTAAACCACTCGGTCCGGAAGACCGTATAAACCTCCCAAATCACTATCTCCGGCCCGGAAGGCCTTAAACCACCCGATTAGGAAAATCGTAAAAATTCCATCCCAGGACACCACCACGTCCTCACAATTGACCTCGGCGGTCACCACATTTTAGGACACCACCACGTCCTCACAACTGACCTCGGCGGTCACACAACACTTCAGGGCACCACCACGCCCGCACTCACAGATTCACGACCTCTGAACTACGACCAGGCTTGATTCCCGCCAGGGATACGTAGGAATCCTATCACAGGGTCCAGCCATCGACCTATGCGGTCACCCAGGACACCACCACGTCCTTACCACTGACCTCGGCGGTCACCACATCTTAGGACACCACCACGTCCTCACAACTGACCTCGGCGGACACACAACACTTCAGGGCACCACCACGCCCGCACTCGCGCATTCACGACCTCGAACTACGACCGGGCTTGATTCCCGCCGGGGATACGTAGGAATCCTATCACGTGGTCCAGCCATTGACCTATGCGGTCACCCAGACACCACCACGCCCTACCACCGACCTCGGCAAACACACGACACTTCAGTGGCACCACCACGCCCGCATTCACAAAACACTCACCCCACACCCGAACTACGACTGTGCTTGATTCCCGCCAGGGATACGTAGGAATCCTATCACAGTGGTTCACCCGACCTAAACGGTCACACAATAGGACACCACCACGTCTCACACTGACCTCCCCGGTCACTTTATCTCCCAACACGCGATCCAGATTAGGACCCTTATCTTATCGGCGAACCCACTTCTTTCATAAGTGACGTCGTCGAGGGGCTTCTGTAAGTACCCCAATCTGGATCACCCTCTTCCGAGCACATGGGAAACACTGCAGACTCACAAACGCAGTCTCGACGACCTCTGGCACTCAAAACCCTATCAAAACCCCCAGCCAAACCAAGGGAGGAGCCTTCCTGGGATAAAAAGGGACAAAAGGACCTATTGGGAATTTTCAGGCAATTGGAAAAGTAAAAATGGTCCGTACGGACCTCTTTGTTTTCATAATTACTGAATCCCCTTAAAGTCCACAATATTCCCTCAAATCCCGGAGAAAATGATTACCCTCATGCTTAGTTGGTCCGTACGGACCTCTTTGCATGTCAAGATGGTCCGTACGGACCTTATTGCTCAGGGGACATCATAATTCCAGAATATTCACCATCATCACATATTCCCTCAAATCGAGGAAAACCAAAATTCTGGATAACCAAGAAGGTCCGTACGAACCTTCTTGCACAAAAATTTTTACTATAAATAGAGGGCTCCCCCTCCTCATTTTCACACATCTCCCACTTCTCTCTTCCTCCCTAAGCCTTCAGGCTTCCCCTCTAAGTCCTCTCGAGGCACTCCCGGCCCCTTTCGGATCCTTCCGAGGCCTTCCGAGCTCCCTTGTGGTGCTCCGAAGCCTCTCCGAGCGCTCCCGCGACGCTCCCGCGCTGCCCCGAGGCACTCTCGAGGTACTCTGAGGCCCCTCGTGGTACTCCGAGGCCTTGCCTGGTCTTTCCCGAGGCATCCCGGCTCTTTCAGAGTCAAACCGACAATCCCAAACCACGCCGAAACTCTGCCCGAGTGACTCCTGCCACCCCAACGCACGCCGAACCTCTGCCCGAGTGATCCCTGCGATCCCCATGCACGCCGAACCTCTGCCCACACGCAGCCTGCAACATCCACTCACGCCGAAACTCTGTCCGCAGACAACCGGCCCCTCCCGAAGCAATCCCGATCCGTACCGGAACGCTACTCCGACCTCAAACACTATTCCTCAGCGGAAGACAGACACGAACCAACATTGGTAAGGCTTCCTTCCTACCCTATTTCAATACATTTCAATACGTAGTGTACAATATAGACATCCAACACAGCATGCATTTTTAAAAGCACACACACACACACACAACATTTTAAAGGATATTAGGGGTATCCGAAAGACTTGTTTTACGAGGCGACTCGGGTGAGCTCTAATATTCTAATATTCTCTTCCCGAGGAGTCATCTGACCTGCGAACTCAAAATCTCATCACACAAAAAACAGTTTAAAATTATCTTTAAACTGATGCCCTTTTTCAATGTTTTGGGATTAATAAAAACGGCGTGGCGACTCTACAAATGCGAAAACAACGGCAAGACACCTCCAACTAATCGCTAAAGCGGAATAAAGCCAGATACCGGGGCGCGAACGCGCTGCCTCTCGGATCCGAGCGAACATTCCCGAACAGCGACGCAAATGCGAGATGCTTCGGGGCCCCTCTGCGCGCGAGCCGGATCCCGGGTAATTTCAATGGGCGACCGCCCACAAGTCAATAGTTGGCTTTGGGTGACCGCTCAATGGTTATGGGCGACCGCTCATGGTTATTCGAAAACTGTGCATTGGAGATTGTGCAGGTGGGCGACCGCCCATGCCCATGTGGGCGACCGCCCATGAGGGATTTCGAATAAAGGTGAGTAGCGCTGGACAACTGGGCGACCGCCCATGCCTTGGTGGGCGACCGCCCACGTTCGTCTGGGCTGAAACCGTTTTGGAGTAGGGTTTTGAAAAGGGATTAATATTTATAAAGTATAAATATAAAAACCTCTTCAACCCTAGCAGCCAAGTGACGAAAATTGGGTTTAGAGAAACACCAATTGAGAGATTTCAATTGAGAATTGAAAATCAAAAACTACACCAATTCCATAATTTTCATAGATTGAAAGGGGTGTCAATCAAGGGATCTAGCAATCCACCTAGAATCGTTCTAGGGTTCGTTCAACGCGTGGATACACATAGAGGATCTTCGCTATTCAAGATCTTTCGTTCGTGATTCATTGATCGTTCATCGAGGATTCACAAGATCAACAATCTGGAGTTGGAACGCGTTTATCAATGACAAAAGCACACAAGGTTGGTAATTCTATTTCATACTTCTTAATTAATCATCTAGAACGGATTCTAGGGCTCCGGGTTTTCGAGTTAATTTGCAATCTTCCGCTGCGCATGGACCCTCGAAACCCAACACAATCTTCTTGTAAATCACGGGAGTCTCAAGGATAGTCCCTCTTCTTTTGGCGATGACTAAATGGGTTTCAAAATATGCCGATCTTGAAATGAAGGGGTATTGTTTAGTGAGGGTGAGGTGATGGCTTTCCTATGGGTGAAAGGTTTCAACCGCAGTCCCTACCGAATAATCTGAATGAGATTGAGCCTTCATTTGCTTACTTAAGCTTACTTTGAGGAAAATCCGTGCAAATTCATCGAGCAACGAGATGGTGAGGACGATGAAAGGTATGTGAGCATAGGAGCCGCGAGGTGGGGAGTTGATAAGCCCCACCCTGGGAAGGATATCAATCGATTTTCTCGCTCCGATCAATTTAAACATTAGTCATTTCAAAGCATTAGTCGGTGAGCAGCACAAGTGATCATTTGGAATAAGACCATTTCAATCGAGTGTAACGTAGGTGTGCAAGTGATGTCTCGAGTCTAGCAAGAATAGAAACAAATATTTTTATTACTGCAATAAAAAGACTCATAACATGGACTTGACAGACTCATGACCACATAAAAGACACTCTAGAACCTACGACGCTGACTGATTGACTTCGCCGCCTCTGGCTTCTGCTGACATCACTGAAGAAGATTGGGGACAACATTGGGGCGAGCCTTCTTAACCTTAACCTCATCGACGAGCTTCTGAATGAGCACTTTCAGGGGAGTGCAATCATTGGTGTCATGGCCCGGATACTGGTGATATTGGCAATACTTGTTGTGATCTAAATCTGGATTGGGCTTGACAGGGTTGTAGTTCTCGAGGGGCTTGATAATTCCGACCTTAAGCAAACCATTAAATGCCTCCTCAGTAGTCATACCAAGATCGTCATACCAAGATCGTCATACCTCTTTCCCTCTCGGGGCCATGTAAACTGGATTTGCTGACCTGTAGCAATAACCACCATCATTACCAGCATTGGTGTTCGAGACAGTGTTAAAGAGTCTATTTTCACTACGGGCTCCCATTCCCACCATTTCTCGCAAATCGGGGTACCAACCCTTTCCAATAGCTTCCCGAAGAACCGGCTTCACACACGCAGAAAGATGTCTTTTTGGTCCTGCAGAGAGATTGGCTCGGAAAGCTCATTCAACTTAGCGTTCCACCTCTTATAGAACTCGGTGATTGACTCATCTTGTTTCTGAATTGTACCGACCAAGTCGTCTCTAGTTGTGCACCATTCGAGGTTCCCACGGTACTTTTCAAGAAAGGCTTCAGTGATTTGACTCCAAGTAGCTCGAGCTTCCGACTTAAGAGCTAGAAACCATGTCAGGGCAGGTCCTTTGAGTGTGAGATGAAAGTGCTGAGCCATAAACTCGGGAGTACAACCCATAGCTCCCATAGTCATCACGTATGTGTCCACATGAGTTTTCGGACATGCTGAGCCATCAAACTGTATCTTGGGCATTTTGAACTTGTAAGGAAGAGGCTTCACTTGTTCTGGATCGACCACTTTGAGTCCACTTGATCCTACAGTCAACCGGTCAATCAGCTGTTGCATCTGCTTCAAAAGTGCAGTTACCTCCTGAGTCATCCCGGAAAGCTGAGGAAGAGCAGGAGCAATAGTTGAAGAAGGCTCAAAACTGGCTGGTTGGAAGAGAGACGGCTGAGTTGTTCCAGAAACTGGTGGTAGACTGAAGGGTGCTGGAGCTGATAAATAGTTAAACTGACCGGTTGGAGAATTCTGATTTTGCAGGGAAGCACTAGTGGGCAAATAAGGAGCTGACCCCGGATATTACAGAGGTGAGGAGCCAAACTCAAAAGCTGAACCCATCAAAGGCTGAGACTGATACCCTTGAGGTTGAGGCTGGCTAACAGGAGGCTGCAGAAATCCACTTTGGTTCAACTGATTCTGGGAGTAAGGGCGCTGATTCTGATATGGGGCGTGACCCTGGAAATGATGACCATGAAACGGACCCTGCTGATACTGAGAGCTTGGAAATAACCAGCCTTGACTGTTCAGAAGTTGGGGTCCAAATTGGTCTAGAGGCACGGAAGCATTGGGGATTGGAGAGGAGGTCAAATCATGGAAAACCGACGGTGGTCCACCAAAACCAACTTGAGAGTTCACTGGCAGCCCCTGATTCTGGGCATAACTGAACTGTGCACCCTGACTCTGAGGCTGAAAAGGGAGAGACACATTCCCGACTCCTAGATCAGTGTCATTAACCTCGGTAATCTCTTCATCAGATCCATCCGCCCGACGAATCACAACAATCCCTCGAATACGCATTGCTTCCACAACCCTATCATGTGTTTCGTCCTCTCTGGCCTTAGCAGCTTGTCTTTGGGCCAATGCAGCTTGGGCGAGCAATTGAGCTTCACGCTCACGAGCCATGGCGGCTTCAAGGGCAACCCTCATTTCTTCCATCGACAAATCATTCGACCCCGGCTGACCCATAGTAGATGAACCTCCAAACTGGGTGGGCGACATATTCTCTGCACCAGACATCTCGGAAACTGTGACTGCTTCGGGAATGCGCATTAAACGAGACCCACGAACCCAACTTGTCGTCGCTGCAGGGGTAAAGAGGTTGTATAAGGTGAAGGACAGAGAACTTTGAGATGGTATGGGAGAGGGAAGAACGGGAAAGGAGACGGACTCGTGCAACATTTATTATTGTTCAAGTAGAAATTGGTGGCTTTTAAGTCCTAGAGACGGTTGGAAAAGACTAATCCTTTATTCACACAATCTAGACCTCGGGGGAACCTATGGACACATCATTCAAAAATACACCAAATGTATTGTTTCAAAATTAATAATAGGCGATAATACCTAAACCAAACCAAAGCATTTATGGGACGAATGAGCAGCCCCAATTTCTGGAGAAATTTGGGCAGCATAACGGGTATTCCTGAAGGATTTCAAGGAAAAATCTGGCATGACCTCTCGTCGGTGCACGATGACAAAGCGACATGATCTCTCGTTAGAACATGCCGTGGGAACGACATGTCTTCTCGTGAAACCATGTTGCGTTGGCAACATGCCCACACGTGCTAAGGTTTGGGGGAGGTACGAAAGTCTATTAAGAATTTTGAAACAACTCATTTTAGTGTATTTGAAAAATGGCATGTCAAAACCAACCGTTTTGGGTGAGGTTAAAAGTGTGGTGCCACCTATAACGCGCTAGGGGGGTAGGTTTGATATTAGGCGCTCAAGCGTAGGCGACATACATCACCGTCCGCGATGCCGTCAATCGCACCCGAGGGCTCTAGATCTATGTGAAGTAGTGTGCGGGATGGCTATGTTCTTTTATTTGCGAGAAAAAAAAATTATTTTAATCTTTTTTTATATATTTCTTTTGAAAAGGGGGAATAAATGGAAAACACACACACACACACCCCACAGAGTACAATAAGCAAGGATCAATAATCTGATCATGGGGGACTGCCCCACAATCACAATCTGCACCAAGAACAAATTTCTGCAAATAGACCCTTTCTGTCGCACTACACAGGACAGTCAAGGCCTGCTATGTCGCGTGACAGAAGGAGTCAAGTACCCAGAATCTGAAAAGAAAGCAGCAACAGCCCCAGCCTCCAAGCGCAATCTAATAGCTCAAGCCCCAGCACCATCATAATCTCACCGGGAAGCAAAGAAGGGGAGGGAATAAAACAAAGCACATAAGATGCATTTACACACATATAATGTCATACACAAAGCACACACAAATGAATGAGAATGATGTTGAACATGAACGAAAGTTTGACCCACTTTTGAAAAACAAGTTTCAAGTCCCCAGCAGAGTCGCCACTGAATGAACGCTCGCCGATATTTATTAAAAATAAAGGAGTCGCCACGCCGTTTTAAGAGGAAACAATGAAAACCTTTTTGAAAGAGAAAATGGGTTCGGGGGTCAAGTTACGTGTTGGGAAGAACCGAGAGTTCACCCAACACGCCTCATCCGTAGACGAGTCTTTCTATGTTCAACATTCAATTCATTCAAACGCGTGTGCAAAGTGTGTGACAAAATATGTATAAAATGCATTTTAATGCTTTGTTTTATTGCTCAAAGAAATGAATTACAACTTGTGAGTCATTTAATTCAGGAGACCACCACCTGATTACAACGAGGACAAACAACTTACAACTGAAAAATAACCAGCTGCAGAGGGCTCATTGTGTCGCGTGACACAGGACCTGGGAGCAGGTTGTGTCGCATGACACGACAAGGCCTTTTGCAGAGGTTTTACAAAGCTTGATTACAACAAATGAATAATAATCCGAGATTAACAAAAAATAGAAATCAGACCCCAACGACCTCAGAGAGATCCAAGCTTAGATGAACGTGGATATGAGACGATCCACGCTCACCTTAGCATAATTCGTGCACAATGCACATAATCACATGAACCAAACAAATATCATCACCACGATAAACACATAAGACAGATCCCAACGACCAGAGCATACAACATGCTAAATGGAAATTGTAACAAAGCCAGAATAGTCAGTTCTATACCAAAAGCATTTTAAACAACGACAAAATACACTGCGCAGATGAGAAAAAGAACCACCAAATGAAATAGAGCATACTACATGCTAAATTTAAGTTGTAACAAAACCAAACTCCCAGATTCTACATCACAGCAATATTAAGCCACGGCAGTTGCAATACGAAGAAAAACAGAGAGAGAGAGAGAGAGAGAGAGTAAGGTTGAGATTAGTTACCCTCGTAGTGTCCTCAAATTCGATACCACGTTAGGTATTGAATTCTTCAATTCAGTGTCGGGAACAGGATTCAAACTCACAGATTGAAGATATTGTGAGGCTTCAGCGCTGGAACAGGGGCGGACTGGAGATCTGGAATAACAGAGGACGATGTCGGTTTCGGGATAGAGAGTAGAACACGGTGAGGGAGATTGAGGTCTGATTGGGTTTCGATTTAGCCGGAGAAGATGGTGGAGTGGTGATGGTTAACGATGTTGGATCTGGAAACAGGGGCGGTATTATCGTCGAACTTGGAGGGAATCGAGAGGAACGGTGGAGGCGGTTGTGGTTGTAATTGGAGGTAGAGAGCTTGAGAACGGTGGGGGAGATTGAAAGGTGTGTGGGTCGCCGGCGAAGGGGAACGGTGAGGAAGGGGTTGTTGTTGGAGGTGGAGAGCGGCGGTGGACAATTGGGTTGGCGTTTGTTGGAGGTAGGGAGATAGAGGGAAAGGTGAGGAGGATTAAGGGGAGAGGGTAGGTTGGGCTAGGTTTTGACCTAAAATTGTTTGGTGAGGGGGACGGTTGGGAAATTTGGCCGGAGAGATGGGAGGAGGCCGGGTTTACGTATAGAGAGAGAGGAGAGAGAAAAAGGTGAGAAACTGGGTTGTCTCTGTGTGAGAAATGAGTGCCCCTTTTGTACAAAATGAGGAATTCCTTATTTAATAACTGATTGGAATTAATTTGAAATGTCGCACGACCCAACAAAAATAACTGCCTTTCTTCTAGAAACACTGCTAGGTGGCGAAATCTGAACCCTTCCTGCATTAATTCCCAACAGGTCCAACCAGAATAATTCTCTGTAGGTCCTTTTGTCCGGGAAAAATACTAAAACATACTTCCTTCGCGAAAAACTTATAAAATGTTTCCGGAAGTCTCGGAACGGATCGAGAATTTACCAAAACGCCCCTTAGTGCAATTTTATCACATTAAAATGCACCTAAAAAGGTTGCGAATTGGATTGGCGTACTCACAGACTCGGATCTTTAATATGTGTGAAAGTGTGTGTTGAATTGTGGGTGAGAGAGAGAGAATTGAGAGAGAATTGGTGTGTGTTTGTGTGTGTTTACTATGTTTGTGCCAATTTTGGCAGAGTGACAGTAAGGGGTCGAGAAGGGATCCCTGAAATGGGAGGAGCAGGCCTCAATTTATAGCTGCATGGAAATGGCTAAGTCCGTCGCACAACCTTGCGTTGTGATTTTCCATGGCTCGATGTGTCGCACGACGGGACGAGCCATAACCGTTTTCTGGCGCCTGGAACCTTCCTGAATAATTCCTTAAAGGTCCAAACTGGATAATTCCCCATAGGTCCTTAGACCAGGATTTAACGTCCTATGGGTACATCCAGCCCAAGAAACTTACGAAAAGCCCTCGGATGCCTAGGAATGAGATGTGAATGTACTAAAATCCCTCTAGTGCACTTTTATTGTATTAAAAGTCACTTATAAAGGGTAGCAAGTTAGATTGGGGTACTCACAGAGGTCTGCAATTGAAAAGGAGCAAATAACCTCCACTAAATACTCCTGAAAGGCTAGGGAGGCCGCCGAGCTGAGGGAGAAGCTTGTAGACTCCGACTCCCAATGCTGAGCTCTCCAGGCCGCCCATTTCAAAGCTGAGAAGGAGCGGGATGAAGCCTTAGATGATCTGAAGGTGGCAAGGGAGCGGCTAGCTCCTCACCAAGAGTAGGTAGAATCCGTTGCTCCTATCAAGACAGCTCTGGAGGAGGAGGCAGCTGCGGCCAGGCATGAGAAGATCAGGCTGGAGGGAGTGCTGGGGCAGCTGACTGAGATGATCCAAGAGGGAAACAATCGCATGATAAGATGAGTGAAGATCACCGGGCTGCCCGAATCAAATTAGAGGAAGAGGCCCTAACCAGAGAAAAGGCCATTGTCAGGCTATTCAAGAACAGCGATGAATGCTACCACTTCATAGTGTCCCAAGCTAGGGATTTCTATGATATTGGTCGTCAACATATGGCTCGATGGGCCTTGGTCGACCCTTATGTCGTCCTACCAGTTGAGAAATTAGCTGAGTGGGCTCATGCTGAAAGGTATGATGAGACAGCTCTAGCTGGTCACTCTCTAGTTCCCTTTAATGACAACAATCTGGCTGTTATTGCTCAGTAAGACGTTGAAGATGGGTTGGAGCCTTGGGTCGCCCCTCCATTCGAGCAAAGAAACTTCAACGCTAAACTCCAAGAACTAGAGGAGGAGGATGAAGAGGTCACCCAAGACCATGTTTTTCAGGAAGCTAAGCATAGAGAGCAGCAGCAGGAGCCAGAGCAGCCCAATGATGATCCAGAAGCTTGATCCTCTATTCTTATTTAATTTTGTAATGAACAAGTTCCAAACATTTTTGCTTTTGTAGTTTTTTTGTCACTGTCTTAGCCCAGTTTGGGAGGTAGTTTAACTTGAATTATCTTGATAAGTCCTAGCCCGCTTTTGGGGGAATTTTATTTAATACTAGTTGACTTTTGGAATCATTTTACCTTGATCCATATTTCTATATTTTTGTCAAACAATATTAAGTAGGTGATCGAACAAAGTCTTAATCAGATTAGTTAGCCACAATAAAGCTGACTAAGGTTTTAGTCGATCTTGTTTGGAGGAACGAGACCGACATAAGACTTCGATCGAACCTGTTTAAGAACGAGGTTGACTTAGGACTTTAGTCGAGCCTGCTTAAGGAACGAGAATGACATAAGTCTTCAGTCGAACCTGTTTTAAAAACGTAGTTAACTTAGGAGTTAAGTCGAGCCTGTTTAAGGAACGAGATTGGCATAAGTCTTCAGTCGAACCTATTTTAAGAACGAGGTTGAATTAGGAGTTTAGTCAAGCCTGTTTAAGGTATGAGACTGACATAAGTCTTCATTCGAACCTGTTTTAAGAACGAGATTGACTTACTACTTTAGTTGAGCCTGTTTAAGGAATGATACTGACATAAGTCTTCAGTCGAACCTGTTTTAAGAATGAGGTTGATTTAGTACTTTAGTCGAGCCTGTTTAAGGAACGATACTGACATAAGTCTTCGGTCGAACCTGTTTTAAGAACGGTCTTGACTTAGGACTTTAGTTGAGTCTGTTTGAGTAATGAGACTGACATAAGTCTTCAGTCGAACCTGTTTAAAAATGAGGTTGACTTAGGACTTTAGTCGAGTCAGTTTAAGGAACGAGACTGACATAAGTCTTCAGTCGAACCTGTTTTAAAAACGTAGTTAACTTAGGAGTTAAGTTGAGCCTGTTTAAGAAACAAGACTGACATAATTCTTCAGTCGAACCTGTTTTAAGAACGAGGTTGAATTAGGAGTTTAGTCGAGCTTGTTTAAGGTATGACACTGACATAAGTCTTCATTCGAACTTGTTTTAAGAACAACGTTGACTTAAGACTTTAGTCGAGTCTGTTTGAGGAATGATACCGATATAACTCTTCAGTCGAACCTGTTTTAAGAACGAGGTTGATTTAGTACTTTAGTCGAGCCTGTTTAAGGAACGATACTGGCATAAGTCTTCGGTCGAACCTGTTTTAAGAACGGTGTTGACTTAGGACTTTAGTTGAGTCTGTTTGAGTAACGATACTGACATAAGTCTTAAGTCAAACCTGTTTAAAAATGAGGTTGACTTAGGACTTTAGTCGAGTCTGTTTAAGGAATGAGACTGACATAAGTCTTCAGTCAAACCTGTTTTAAAAATGAGGTTGACTTAGGACTTTAGTCGAGTCTGTTTAAGAAATGAGACTGACATAAGTCTTCAGTTGAACTTTTTTTAAGAACGAGGTTGACTTAGAACTTTATTCGAGTTTTTTTGAGCAACGAGACTGACATAAGTCTTTCAGTCGAACCTGTTTTAAGAACAAGGTTGACTTAGGACTTTAGTCGAGTGTGTTTAAGGAACGAAACTGACATAAGTCTTCATTCAACCTGTTTTAAGAACGAGTTGACTTATGACTTTAGTCGATTTTGTTTGATGTTTCGAGATCGACTAAGAGTCTGACCTGAATTGAATAAGATGCAAGTGTAACACGGTTTGTGAATATAACTTTTCGGGGGTAAGCCCACTTTATTGATTAAGTATATCGTTACATAGAGAGCTTAGTTAGAAATAATATATAACTAAATGGCTAGCATGCCAAGGATGTTTCATCTCATCACCACCTGGATGGCCAATCATGTAGGTCCCTTCCTTGCTAATTCTAGTGACGATGTAGGGTCCTTCCTAGTTCAGAGATAACATATTCTATTCAGGTTTCCTTCCAGTTACCTCGATCTCCGTTAGCACATAGTCCCCAACGTTGAGCAACCTCTTCTTGACCTTCTTTTCATGATAACCCTTTGTTTTCTGCTTGTCGTTTACCATTCTAAGCTAAGCAGTCATCTGTTTCTCGTCTAGTAGGTCTAAGTCGAGCAACCTGTTGGAGTTATTCTGGTTTTGATCAAACAAATCCACCCTAGCTGTAGGAATTCGTAGCTCGACAGTGTCATAGCCTCCGACCCAAAAGTAAGGGCAAATGGGGTTTCTCCTATAGGCCTCCGGGTGGTTGTGTGGACTCCCCAAAGGGCAAGGGGAAGCTCGTCCAACCATTTGCCTGCTCGACCAATAAGGCCCTTACTTGGTGCTGTCAATACTAATTTGTTTGCTGCCTCTGCTTGCCCATTGCCTTGCGGATAAGCGACTGACGACTTTCAGTGTTTAAGCCATAACCTTTTCATCTCTGTGTCAAAAGTTGTTGAAAACTGTAGCCCGTTGTTTGAAATAATTGAATGTGGCACCCCAAAGCGGCACCAAATGTAATCGTGGATGAAGTTAATGGCATTTTCCTCTGTTATTTTTCCCAAAGTCTTGGCTTCAATCCATTTAGTGAAATAATCATTGGCTACGATCGCATATTTACAATTTCCTCGGGCGAATGAGAAGGGTCCAATCAAGTCTACCCCCCACATATCGAACGACCAAGCTGCGATCACCGGTGTTTGTTCAGTTGTAAGGAGCCTTGGAAGGTCGGAATACCTCTGACACTTATCACACTTCTGCACAAACTCACGAGCATCCTCTCTTAAATGAGGCTAGTAGTACCCCAAGGTGAGTATTTTATCCGCCAAAGTTCTGGCCCTCGGGTGTCCACCACATACTCCACTATGTACTTCGAGCAAGAATTGAGGAACTTCCATAGGGTGAACATCTCAACAATGCTTTCACAAATGATCTTATGAACAATGCCTCCCCATGCATAGTAAACCTATGGGACTTCTTCTTCATCGTTCTCGCCTTTTGCTCGTCAGCAGGTAGCTCGCCTATTTCAATGTAGGCCTTCATTTCATCAATCAAACACTTAGAGTCATATACCGAGCATAGAACCTGCACTCTTTCGTATGCTGGATGCTCTAAGTATGAGATTGGTTCTCCATGTTGCTCATCTGATGTAGCTAGTATGGAGAGTAGGTCGGCTAACTCATTTTCTTCGCGGCCTACCCTTTGTATTTCCCAAAACTCCAAGTCTTTGACCAACCTCTCCACCAGTTCGCAGTACTTGATCATAACTGGGTTGATCACTCCATACTCTCCCTTGACTTGATTCACAATCAGTTAGGAGTCACAATAAGCTATTATCTTGGTTGCTCCAAAGCACATTCAACTGCTGCAATCAAGGCCTCATTCTTGGCCTGGTTGTTGGAGGCTTGGAACTTGAACCATAGAGCTTCTTCAAAAGCTCTACCAGTCTCTGGCTTGATCAACACAATTCCAGCTCCACTAACATCCTTAGTAGCAAACCCATCCGAGTAAACCTTCCAACAATCATTGGGTATGCTCCTTGTCTTTTGGGGCGATTGCTCTTTCCCTTTCAAGCTTTATTTTGGGGTGCTCTCCCTATTATCCTCCTTGGTGAACGTAAGCTCGGCCAAGAAGTCTGGCAAAGTTGAGCTTTCAATGCTTTTCGAGGCCTATATTCAATGTCAAACTCCGTCAATTCTATAGACCAGTTGAGCAGTCGACCTGAGATTTCTAGTTTGTGCAATATCTTTCTCAATAGAGCATTAGGTAGTACGATAATAGGGTGAGCAGAGAAGTAAGCTCTGAGCTTTCTGGCCGCTACCACTAAGGCATAGGTGACCTCAGCATTCAAGTATCATCCTTCTACATCGTACAAGGCCTTGCTAACATAGTAGACTGGCTTTTGAAGGCCATTTTCCTCTCTGACCAGAACTGGGGCCACTGCTCGATCTCTAGCTGATAGGTAGACGTACAATCTCTCTCCTTGGATTGGGCTGCTCAGCAATGGTGGAGAGGTGAGGTATTCTTTGAGCTGTTGGAACGATGAGGAACATTCGGCCATCCACTCAATGTTTTTCGTCCCCCTCAAAGTTTTGAAAAAGGGGAGAGACCTCTCAGCTGATTTGGCTATGAAGCGACCCAGAGCTGCGACCCTACCATTCAATCGTTGGACCTCCTTGATGCACGTAGGCTCTTGCATCTCTACCAAGGCCTTTATATTTTCTGGATTGGATTCAATGCCCCTTTGTGATACCATAAACCCCAGAAACTTGCCAACAGCTACCCTAAATACACACTTGATCGGATTCAGCTTCAAGCCATTTTCTCGTAGATTGGCGAACGTTTCCCTTAGGTCGACCACATGACGACCAGCCTTGGTTTTGATGACCATGTCTTCAATGTAGGCCTCCATGTTTCGGCCAATCTAACTAGCAAAGACTCTGTTTACCATCCTCTGATAAGTAGCTCCAGCATTCTTTAGTCCAAATGGAATCTTGGTGTAGCTGTCCTTTGGGCATGCCAAATTTAGATCCATGAAGTTGACACACATCCTCCACTTTCCATTGGCATTCTTGACCATCACTACGTTTACCAGCCAAGTAGTGTAGGACGCTTCCTTGATTATCCCTGCACTAAGAAGTTTGTTTACCTCTTGCTTGATGGCCATCTATATGTCCGTATCAAAAATTCTCAGCTTTTGGCTTTTGAATTTTATGGTGGGATTGACCTACAAGCGATGTACTGCGACCTCCTCTTTGACTCCCTTCATGTCCTCTACCTTCCAAGCAAAAACATTTGTGCTTTCCTTCAACAGGTCGACTATCTCCACCTTTTCTTCTGGTGACAGTTGTCTCCCTATTATGAGTTTTTGCTCGGGGTAAGATGGGTTGACTTCTATCTCTTCCAGCTCGTCGACTGGTTCCAGCTCTGGGCCATCTCTAAATTGCAGAGTCTCAATGATAATTTCTCTAACCCTTTTTCTTTCCTCAGCCCCCAAGTGTGGAGCTTCTACCTCGATCATATCATCTAGCTCAGCAGCTATTTCCCCATTGGAGGCCCCTGAGTTTTTGTTGACTTGAAAGCATAGGTCGCCAATGACAATCTGGTCTACCAAAACTATATATGTTACGACCCAAGTGTTTTCAGAGAGACGTGTCGGCTCAGTCATGACTTGGTCAGGTGAGTGATAGGTCGCCTCTTCTATACACTTGATCATAGATAATCTAGAAGTAGTTGTGACTGACTTTGAGAGCTTCCAGCTCGCCTCTGGAGTGTCAATTTCTAACTCCCTCTTCTTCTTGGACCGAAGCACTAATCCAGGTACTCTTTAGCAGTGCTTAGAATGCACCCTACTCCCAACATTATGGGGAACTTGACCCGTTGATGAGAGATGGAGGGCACCATTCCTAAAGCGACCTGCCCATATATACCCAATATAGGATGGTAATCACTTATAACATCAATGACTATAAATGCTACCTTGGTTGTTGTCCTCAAAGGATGCTGACCAATATCGACCTCTAACTCTATTTGTCCCTTGGCATCAACCCTGTGATTGGTGAAGCCCTCCAGTCGACCTGAGTAAGGTGACAACCTTGCATCTGTCAATCCCATGTCTTGGAAGGTTTTATAGTATAGAATATCTTTGTAGGCCCCCGTGTCGACCAAAATCGTAATTGACGTGAAGTTATCAATGAGCCGTGGAATCACCAAAATTTGCTCTCTTGCAGTCATGCTGGTGACCAGATCGTAGTAGTAGAAACTGATCACCTCATCTTGAACACAGCTTATGGGAGGCACGTAGGGAGCTTTGCTTAATTAGAAGATCTTTTGTTTGAGAGCAGTGTTGTTTGTCTCCTCATCAATTACCCCCAAAGTTAGTCTAGGTTGCCTTAGCTCTAGCACACCTCTAGTAGGTCGATCTCCTCCTGCAGGATGATCTCCCTTCACAAACCTATCCAACCTTCCTTCACTCACCCATTTCTGGATGATCCTCTTCAGGCTCATACACTCTTTCGTGGTGTGACCTGTGTCCCTGTGATACTTACAATACCTACCCTTATCCCTTCTGAATTTATTTTGATTATTCATTGGAGCAGGAGGACCTAAGTCGACCGTGTTCATGATCTTAGGCTGACTAACTGTGAGTGGGGTGAAACTTTCAGGGACTCTTTCAGTCGCCCTCCTAATTCTGTTTTTCCCCTTGTTATTGTTACTCTTTACATGTCCCCCCTTTTTCCTTCCTCGTGGTCGCCCTCCTAACCTGGAGCTCGTAATCCATATCGGGAGAGGACACTCCATTTCTAAAGCAGTTGATGACCTCCCTATTTATGAGGTCTTCCTCAATTTGGTCGACCAACTCTCTGAACCTGGTAAAGTAGCTCATAGTACTTTCCGTCTTGCCCTAAGTCATGTTGTTTAGATCAGTGACGGTTTTCTTACGTGCCCCAACTGTAGAGAACCTTTCGAGGAAATTCCTTCTCATATAATTCCATAAGTTGATGTAGCCGGTGGTTAGACCACATAACCAAGTCAGTGTTGCACCTGTGAAGGTGCTGGTTAACGCCTTGCATAGCACTTCATCCTTAAAAGAGACCAAACACATAGTGGCCTCAAAGTGATGCATGTGATTCAAGGCATTGGTCGCGCCTGAATATTTTTCCAACATTGGAAACTTGAACCCCGCAGGTGGGCCTTTCTCGAGCATGTCTTTGGCCAAAGGTCGAAAAGTACAGTAATTTCGTTCGACCTTCCCATTGGTTGTTTTCCTATCTGCCTCCATATCATCCAATCTTCGTTTCAAGTTGAAAAGCTCCCTAACATCCAGGTCGCTTCAGTGATGGGAGACAGAATTAGACTTTTGCCTCTCATCATGATGGGGTTCCCTCCTATAGAGGGTCCTTTGTCTCCATTCCTTGGGGGAGTTACTTTTCTTCTTTTCCGACGGGGAAACAACCTTTCTCCCCTTTGTGGCGACCTACGTTGTGCCCTGTCAGCTTTGAGTTGCTTCCTCGAGCAAGCTCTGCAATAATCTAGCTTGCTCCAACAAAATATCTTTCCTACTAAGGTGCAAAGCTGAGGGACCTGCAATGTCGCCTACAACTGTTCGACCTGTTTGGACTCGTTTGGCTTGCTGGCTCACCCTTTGGGTAGGCATGGGCCTCTTTTGTATTCTCTCATCTTGCAAACCCATACCATCGACCACACTTTTAGAACGAGTGGCCCTTCTAGTGGGATGCCCCTGTGGAGGAGGAGGCAAGTTTGCAGTGCGGTTTTCGACACTTGTATTCGTGTTTCCCACATTCTCATGCATTGGCTCACTGGAGGCAGTAGCAGTATGTCCGTCAGATACCATGTTAATGATTGTGTGAGGTTTCGAGGTCTAGCGTTATTGTTTCCCGACAATGGAACCAAACTGATGACGCATGAAACGATCCAGATCAGCCTTTGTCCAACAACAGGTTGATCTCCAACTGTTGTGACCTGAAACCACTAACAAATGACTAGCCGGGTTGGTTTCCGTCTAATACCCTACGGCGTAATGATGAGATATAGTGTTATAAGCTTATATAAAACTGTATTGAACGACGTAATCTCAAAATAGCCAAGAAGACATTACCTTTTTACGTTAAATGTAGTCTGGTATATATATGAGCTCCGTAGGATAATTAGGAATCCCTTAAATGGTGCAGATAATGTGGGCGTAACGATCTCCTTGATTGTAGGATGCAGTTACACGTTGAGTCTTAGATAAATGCACGTTTCTGTAGATCGAAGTCGCCTAAATGTTCGAAGGCGACCTAACTCTGTGCCTTGGCTTAGATGTGAATTATATAAGTGGTCGTATCTCGTACGAAGCTAGGTCGGGACCAAATATGGTCAGACAATGAGATAGGTCGACTGACCTTATGTTGGTGGGCCATAAGTGCAGTGGCAACTGGATGGGCCCAATACATAACTGTGTCTGTGTGATGCTTGAAATGTTGGGATTCAATCATTGGCATATCTCGTCACATTTATTTCGTTCAATTAGTATCAAATATACTAAATATTCATACAATTTATTTAGATAATCTTATTTCCCAGTGACTAAGGGCCCGTTTGATTTAGCTTATTGATATGTAATGATGACTTATTACTTATAACTTATGACTTATGACTTATGACTTATGACTTATGACTGATGAGCTGATGAATGATGCTGTTTGATTTAGTTTTTTTGAAGTGCTGATTAGGTATCATAAGTAAGTTTGACTGTTTGATTAATAAGCTGAAAAAGTGTTGAATGAAATTATAAAGACTAAAATAATAATAATAATAATAATTATAATAATAATAATAATAATAAGAAGAATAATAATAATAATAATTATTATTATTATTATTTTATTATTATTTATTATTATATTTATTTTATTATTATTATTATTATTATTATTATTATTATTATTATTATTATTATTATTATTATTATTATTATTATTATTATTATTATTATCATTATTATATTGTTATTATTGTTACTATTATTATTATTACTATTAATTTTTTTATTATTATTATTTTTTTATTTTTAAATTATTTTTATTATTTTATTATCATTATTATTTTATTATTATTATTATTATTATTATTATTATTATTTTATTTTTTTTATTTATTAATATTATTTTTTTATTATTATTTTTTTATTATTATTTCATTCTTTTTATTTTTTTTTATTATTTTTACTTTAAATACTTTACTGTTCACAAGTGCTTTTTTTATCTCAGCACTTTTCCTACTGCTTATGACTTATAAGTGATTTGTGCTTTAATTGACTTGTACATGACTTATGACTTATTTTAGAAAAAATGAAATCAAACGATACTTTTATGACTTATGAAAAGTAATAAGTCATAAACACCTCCCAATAAGACGCATCAAACAGGCCCTAATTGGATAAACATTCTTATCAGTGACTAATTGGATAAACATTCTTATGAACATGATCACTAAATAATACTTCTTTGTCTTATAATAAATATTGTTTATTTGATTTTTTTAATCAATTTAATTTAATTTCGACCATAAAATATTATAAATTTTATTATTTTTATGAATTTCTGGTCCGACCTAACAAGGTTTCGACTTAACTTGATCCGAGCATACGGCCACACCCAGGTGCATATCTAACTTCCTAGGGCACAAGTTCAGGTCGAGCTCATTATATGAGCGAACTCGACCAAACCGACTAGCGTCACACGTTGCTAATAAGAAACTCTTATACTCTTGAAGATAGTTAATTCTTATATTCTGTCAGGTTTATAGGATTATCTTACACGTATCCTATAAAATCGGTATAAATATCTTCATTAATCCTCATAGGGAAGGTAACGTCTTTTTACACTTGATATTATAGTTAGTACATTTTACTTCGCACATGGAGATTTGGCCTGCTGGCTAGAGCTCATGGCTTCCAACCTGGAGGTCATGGGTTCGATCCCCCCAGAAGTTAGAGGAAGACTTTCTCTCCATGGAATTTATCTCTTAGGCGCTTCTGTGCGTACATGTGTGAGTAGTGAAAAAAAAAAAGACTAACTTTAAAAAAAAAAAAAAGTACATTTTACTCCAAATACACCTATACTTTTTTTTTTTTTTGATACCCAGATTCCGCTCACGGACTAATCCCTGACCACTGTGCACCGGCCCTCGCATGTCCGGCGGAGGTAAATCGCGGGATGTGCCCTATGCAGCCAGGGTGGCAGTACCCCTTATACTCCAGAGCCCCAAGGGAGCCCTCCTACAAGGCAATTACATCACTCTTACATCATCAATTGGCTGCTCCAGCTGCTCCACTCTTACATCATCAATTGGCTGCTCCAGCTGCTCCTGCCGAGCAATTACATCACTCTTACAACACCAATTGGCTGCTCCAGCTGCTCTTGTCAAGATTCGAACTCCCCACACTGAGGATACAAGCCCAGCAATTCTGCTTCCTTAACTGCACGGATGTGCCCCGGGGAGCTCCAAAGGACCTGAAACCCTAGGTAGGAATTAAACCACAAAAATTTCTCTTGAGGGGAATCGAACCGGTGACTTATCCTTATGCAAGAGGGTCTTACCTGTAGGCTATCCCGACTATTCGTTTGCTAATGATTTCAGATCTAAAGTGTTTTAGTACAACTTAATTGATGTAATAACGCTGATTCGGACTAACTCTTGCATCATCAAAAATTATAGTAGCATAAAATGGGGGCGAAGGTACTATTGACAACATTAGACATGTGGGGGCCCATAATTGGGTAAGCAATTTATAAAATCAAGGATTAAGATTCCTCAAAATACAAAACAAGAATATCCACACACATGGAGATGAGTCATGAATGATGAAGATGAAGGAAGAAAAGTGAATAATCTTACGGGGGGCGGCTCACTCTCTAATCTCCATTTCCAACCAAAGTGCAAAATTGTGTCGGGATGATGTTACTTTATATTAGTCTGCCTATCACCAAATCAAAAAAACTGCCTGCCTACCTAAAAAGAGTGAGGTCCACTGAAAAAAAGTTTATAGAAGTTATTACTTCTCTTTGACTTTTCATCTTTATCTATTTCTAATTATAAAGTAAAATTCTTTTCAATTTGATTTAAGAGTAGTATTTCCTTCGTCCCAAAATGTTTGTCTCATTTAACTTTTTTGTTGAACTTTGACTACAAGTTTATGAGAGAGATTAATCATGTTCATGAAATTTTAAAAGTTGTTGTTGATAATATTATTAATGGTGAATCAATAGGAATTTTTAGAATTTCATGAACATAATTAAATTGTAATATATTTGTGGTCAAAGTTCAACAAAAAAGTCAAATGGGACAAACATTTTGAGACGGAGGGAGTACTAAATATACTAAATATTCATACATTTTATTTTGAAAATCTTATTTCCTAGTGATTAATTGGATAAACAATCTTATCAACATGATAACTAAGTAATTCATTTGTCTCATGATAAATATGATAAATATCGTATATTTAATTTTTTAGTCAACTCAATTTAATTTTAAACACAAAATATTATAAATTTATTATTCTCATAAAATTCTGAAAATTGTTAATGGTGACACTATCATTAACCATTCTATATAATTTCACTACATTTGTACATATAAAATTGCTTTTAATTTCTTTTTCTTCTTTCTTTTTCTTTTTTTATACCTTTTTTTTAAAAGAGAATCAATTGTAGTTGTTTCTCACTTACTCCTTCATATCATAACGATATCTTAGAAGGCATTGGGAGCGATAAACTCGAGACTTACTCCCTCATATTATAATGATATCTTGGAAGGCATCGAGAGCGATTAAACTCGAGACCTTACACATTGTGAGTTTTGTCTCTGCCAAATCTTACACGCTTAGTATATTTGAATATTATCTGTGTTAGGTTTGATATCATCTAATTTGAAAATATCAAATTAGAGATTAAACAAACAGTTCCAGTAAATTCGGTGACACGGCCATGCAAGTTGCCAAGTCACGCCCGTGCAAGGCTAGGGAGCGGCCGCGCCATGAATAGGGCGCGACCGCACAGAGTCTCCGGAAATTTAGGGCGATCGTGCGCCAGATGGGGGCGACCGCGCGGTAAGGCTAATTGGGTCTGATCACAGCAGAATTGGTGCAGGACTACCCTGTAGGGTTAGGAATATGCAGTTTAAATAAGCCCTATTCTCTAGCAGTTTTTTATGATGTAATTCCTATTATAATAGAGATCAATAATTCTAGAAGTTTCAAGGGTGTTCTTGTCTCTATGTTTTTCTAGATCTAGTATTTCCACAGTTGTGAATTCTTGTGATCAAGAAGTTCGTGCATTGGATTCGAAATTTTATTTGGCGATTGCAAGTTGATAATAATATTCTTGCCCTGTGTTCGTGGACGTAGCCAAGTTGGTGAATCACGTATATCGTTGTATTGTGTGATTGATTTATTTTCTTTCTTGTACATAGATCTGTTATAACAAACTGGTATCAGAGTTGGTCAAGTTAATAAAGGTCTAGGGGTTTTCCGCTTCAGAACAAGAAGATGTGATCAGGAATTGAATCACCAGTTGACAAGTTCAATGGGAAGAATAGTTTTTCTCTTTGGCAGATCAAGATGACGGCCTTGTTGAGAGAAAAGTGTTTGTTAGCTCTGGTGGCTACTGCAATCAGGAATCGCCAGGTTTCGAAGGGCAAAGCAGTAGCAGTTTCCACAAGTGTTGTCGCGGGTATAACAACAAACGGTTCGGGGAAGGCAGCAGATCTGATCGCTAGATGAGAGGGCTCACTCTAAAATCATTAGGTGTTTAGATGAAGATGCTATAGCAGATATTGCAGATACTGATTTCGAAAGTGCTCTATGGCTTGCGTCGGAAGATATGTATCCGACACGATCATTGACCAACAAGCTATACTTGAAGCAGAAGTTGTATTAAATGCGAATGATGGAAGGTACGCACATTAGGGATCATATAGATCGGTTTACATCTTTATTACTTGAGTTGCGTAATTGATGTTAAGGTTGAAGATGAGAATGCTGCTTTTATGTTGTGTGTCTCCTTATCACTGTCATATGAGGGATTTGTGGATTTCTGCATCAATGGTAAGGATACGGTTACTCTGGAAGAGGTTAAGAATAATCTTAAGACCAATGATCTGCACTGCAAGGCGAGCGGCTTATCTACAGAATCTCAGTCAGCAGGATTAGTTGCAGAAGACATAGGGGCCAAGGTAGGAGAAACAAGGGTTCTTCTAAAAGGGGCCCAATACATGTAGATGTCTATAATTACTGCAAGGAAAAGGGGCATTGAAAACGTGAATGTCTCATGTTAAATAGAGCAAGCAATTTGTGTCTACTGCAGCTATGGCACAAGACGATGAGGAGGACTATGCCCTAATAATCGAAGAAGACAAAGGTATGATAGATACTTGGATTCTTAATTCTAGGGCTTCTTATCACATGTGCTCGCGTAGAGAATGGTTAGCAACTTAAGAAGACACGGAAGAGGGTGATATTTATATTGATAATGGTTTTGTCTGCAAGGTAGTTGGCATGGGTTCCATCAGGGTGTGAACTTTGGGTGGTAAGTTTTGTACATTGAACAAGGTTAGACATATTTTTGAAGTAACGAAGAATCTGATATCGCTTAATTGGCTAGACAAGATAGGATACAGTTTCAAAGGTGAAGGTGGAGCAGTAAATGTCTGCAAGGGTTCGAATGTAATTCTGAAAGGGATAAAACAAAGTTCCATGTACGTACTCCAAGGTTCTACATTTTTTGGGTTTGGGTGTCGAGCATCGTACAACAGAAGGTATGGTAGAGGCACATCTGAAGGAAGCATGTTGCATGACTTCGTGTGGGGTGGTTGACAAATAGGTTAAGCAACACGTTACTCAAGGTGGAGTTGAACTGGGCAAGCCACAGTTAGTAGGTCAATGCACATAATTGGGAAACGAGGAAGGAATCAAGGAAAAGGTACGTAATGTTGGGATTCCACGGATATGGCCGCTTCATCTGTTTGGGTTAGCAAGATTTAATGTCAACTGGATTTGCTCAATTGTCGGTTGGGGTAATTTTGAGTGCCTAATGCAGTGGCACATTTGGATGTCTTGGAGACACATTGTTGTGCTCAACGAAGCAAAGTTTGGGTGTACAGGGGGATACATTTGGGTGTATGGTAGGCACATTTATTTACTTGTTGAACGGGTGATCAATTGTTGCATCAAGTGATTTGGTGTTCAACATAACACATTTGGGTGTCTAGCAAGATACAAATTTGGTTGTCCGGAGGACAAGTTTGGTATTTGGCATAACATATATGAGGCAGAGGGGAGTTCTGATTTTGTGATCAGCATGTTAGATGTCAAGGTGAAAATTTGTTGGGTTTAATGCCATCTAACTTGAGAATGCCAAATTAGGGATTAAACAAACAGTTCCAGTTAATATGGTGGCTCGATCGTGCAAGTTGCCAAGCCACGCCCGTGCAAGGCTAGGGAGCGACCACGCCATGAAGAGGGCGCGGCCGCGCTAAGTCTCTGAAAATTTGGGGAGATCGCGCGCCAGAAGGGGACGACTGCGCAGTAAGGCGGATTGGGCCTGATCACGACATAATTGGTGCAGGGTTAGGAATATGTATTATAAATAATCTCTATTCTCCATCAGTTTTTTATGATGTAATTTCTATTGTGATAAAGATCAATAATTTTAGGTGTTTCAAGAATTTTCTTATCTATATGTTTATCTAAATCTAATATTTGTACAGTTGTAAATTCTTTTGATCAAGAAGTTTGTGCATTAAATTAAAGATTGTATTTGGTGATTGCCAATTGATAATAAGTTTCTTGCCATCTGTCCGTGAACATAGTCAATTTGGTGAAACATATATATCGTTGTATTGTGTGATTGATTTATTTTATTTTTTTAAATAGATCTGTTATAATAATCTCTCATCAGTATTGGTCAAAATAATCCATTTGAACGAATTACTTGAATAAATCTAACAATTTCTCGGACCGGACTAGCCTATAGTACACACATTTCTACATACACTCATAATTGTAATGTTGAATTATATTGAAAAGGTCGAAGAAGAAAAAGTAAATATAAAGGAGCTGAGACCCCAAACAAACAAACCAACGCAAATTTCTTTAGGCAAAACATGGGCATACCTTAACAGATAACATCATCTTTATCCCCAACCCAAAATAGAATACTTTAAGCAATGCTACCAAACACCCTCTTCACCCTCCATCTAACTTTGTCTCCCTACATTGCAAAACCCTCCATTCAACTTTACTTGTGTGTAACTTTTTTGGCTATTCAATTTGGATAGGATTAGGAATATATTCCCTCCTCCGTACCGAATTTATCTCCTTATTTTTTATTTTATTTTTTTTGGTTGTTGATAACACAAACTTATCAGAGCAATAACTTTAGATTAATTTAATTATGTCAATGACATATTTAAACTTATTATAAATACACCATTATATATAATATCAATAACATTTTTTTGTTATATTAATTTGTGTGCTCAAATTTGATGGGTGGTCGCAGTGGTGAAGCCAAGATTGGGAACATGTGTGCTCAAAATGTAGAGGGAGCGGTAGTGATGAAGTAAGAATTTCGATAAAAGAGTGTCAAAATAATGATATAGTTACAATTTTTTTCCCAAATCAAACGAGTTGAAAATTAATACTGTAAAATTATAGTTGAGGTTGGTAAAAAGAAAAATATTTTATTATAGAGTGATATTTAAAATGATCACGCCCCCTTTGAATACAATTACAATTGAGTCCATTTTGGGGGAAACTTGTTTCTCCATAAGTTATAAAAAGTCCACTTTCTAATTTTAAGTTTCGAGCGTAAAACATTGAGTTTCGAGCTTAAAACACTGAGTTTAGGCGTTAAAATACCTAGAAGTTAAAACATCGAGTTTAGGCGTTAAAACACCGAGTTAAGGTTAGCAACTAAAACATCGAGTTTATGTCTTAAAACACTGAATTTTTGCCTTGAATTTTTTAAAAACAAGACTTTGTATATGTTTGGGGGAAACAGAGTTCCCCCAAAATTTTCTGATTACAATTTGTACATTGCAGCACCTTACCTATAACAAATTGTATTCTGATAGTCTTTGTAGATTACAAATGACGTCATCCAATGTAATTAAAAAAGGACACATTTTCAAAGATTTGAAAATTATCCTCAAGTGATAAATTATTCTTTCCAAATTCAGGAGAGATTTAGCTTTCAAACAGACTAGTTGACATTATACCAACAATTAAAAAAAAAAAAAAAAGGCTCAAATTTTTATTTTGATCCACCCGACAAGAATGGGCAACGGACTATATAGCAAATAAAGCAAACTTGGTTGATACATCTATGAGAATCCTTCAATATTACCTACACTACTAGAATAAGTCCATGTCCGAGGACACGTTATTTTTTTTTTTTAATTAAGCCCGTGTTCAAGGACACTTTTTTTTTCTTTAATTTAAAAAAAAAAAAAATTTAAGGGCAAAATGAGAATTTTCGTACTTACTACTGTTCAAATAATTGTAGCAAGGACAACCCTCATTTATACTATAGATTCTTTGTACTCCAAATTCTCCTTAATAAATGTGACAATTGATTTATTAAACTATTTTAAAAATCCATTTATATATTTGCACATTTTTTACTTTTTGCATGCAATAAAGATATATTAAATTACTTTTTATTTTAAAATGTGCCATTTATTAAATAAATCAAAAAAATACGACAGCTATTATGAGACATGAAAGCAATTTTTTATTCTTTTGAAAACTTGATGTATAATATTTTGAAGAAAAATAATCGCTTAAAAGTAGATACAGTAAAAAATTATATTTTTTCTAATGCTTAGAAGAAAAAAATGAGTTTTTCAAAAAGTTTGTGTCTCCCTTGTAAATGTAAGTGGTAATGCTAATCTTAGGAAATATCAGTTACTCGTGCTGGGATTTATAAACATTAAAACTAACACTTATAAAAATTTAAAGAGCAAATTGCATTTTAGTTACCTGAGTTTGTTGAGATGTTTCAATTGGTTATCAAATTTGCATTTGTAACAAGTTGGTTATTGAGTTTGTCATTCTGTTGCAATTAGGTATATTTTTGAATGTCCAGTTAAAAAATTAACGAAGACTGAAACATGTGCATCTCACGTGTCTTACTTAAGGGGTATTTTCGTCTTTTTCATCGAACCCCCCATAATTTTAAGGTGGTTAGTTGATATTTTCTAAAAATGAGGGGGAGTTAAATATAAGGGGTTTAAATTTTACTTTTGAAAACTGTAGGGGGGTGAAGTAAACTTTTTTTAATATATATATATATATATATATATATATATATATATATATATATATATATATATATATATATATATATATATATATATATATATATATATATTAAGAAAATGAGTTAATAATTTTATCTTCAAGAAAAAAAGAGAGAAAATACATATTACTAGAAACAAAATCTCCACAATCATCCTCCATCCTCACCATCATCACCACCTCCAACCTATCACCACTCCACCACCTGTCAAACCATCTAATTATCGCCACCACCATGACCACTACTGTTCATCAACAATCGTACACCACTGTCGATCAACAACCAGCAATAGCACAATTCAATTAGATCAGCAATACTATAAGAAAAATTCAAGACACTCCATTTAACAATCAAACATATATCTAATCAGAGTTTAGATCCAGATTTAAAGAGAGAGAGAGAGAGAGAGAGAGAGAGAGAGAGAGAGAGAGAGAGAGAGAGATTGAGCAGAAACAGAGGATGGGAGAAGATTGGCCGGTTTTCCATCCCTGGCGGAGAAGGAGGCCACATGGGAGTGAGATGGCGAATGAGAGTCATAAGACCTCTGATGATTGGCCCTCTACTATCGCGTGGCGGCGTTCGAGTGTGGAGGGCGGAGTGGGAGGAGGGGAAAAGGAGTTGAGCTGTAGACGGAGAAGTGAGTGCTAAGAGGGAAGGGGTATGGCGGTTGTCAGATAAACATAGAGAAGGAGGGTATTTTCTTGGTAATGTTTTCGGATCTAGGTTAGGAAGAAGGTGAGGGATTAATGTGTGTGAGTCTTTTATACATTAGGGCGGCGGTGTTGCAAGTGGGTGTGGAGGAGGAATTGAAGAGGTTTGATGGGTCCTTGAGTTTGATGTGATGAATGGGAAATGGTTGAAATCACAAAGCTGAGTACGAAGGGATGGGTAGGGAAGACGAAGAGAGAGATAGAGAGGTGGGGGTGATGGTTGGGTTGGGGCTACTTGGGGAGGGGTGACTGGTGAGTGAATCTGGACAACAATGGGGGTCTATTTTTTATGTCTTTTTTTATTTTTTTAGTGGAGATATTTTTATTTATACCTTTTTTATGAATTTGTTTCATTCACTATTTTTTTCAAAGAAAATTCATTACCTTTTTAGCATAGTATTTTTTATTTAAAATAATTAAACTTATATTAAGGTAATATTTAAGGTCTTAATAATTATTTTCATTATATATATATATACATATATATATATATACATATATATGTATATATATATGTATATATATATATGTATATATATATATATATATATATATATATGTATATATATATATATATATATATAAAGATAAATAATTAATAAAAAAAGTTTACTTCACATTTTAGAATATAAAAATAAAAAATTATTTTTTAAATGTGAGTAATATAAATAAAGATAAATAAAAAATAAAAAATATACCTAATTGCAACAAAATGACAAACTCAATAACCAACTTGTTACAAACGCAAATTCGATAACCAATTGAAACATCTCAACAAACGCAGGTAACTAACACTACCAGAAAAAGGTCGTTTAGCGACGGAAATTTCCGTCGCTAAAATTAAAATTCCGTCGCTAAAAATAATCAGCGACGGAAAAATTCCGTCGGTGGTCCGCCGCTACCCGGCTCGTCGCGGTGCTCCTGGCGGGTCAATTTCCGCCGCTATTTTTTTCTTTTACCGACGGAATTTAATTCCGCCGGTGAATTAATGGTTACAGCGACGGAAATATCCGCCGCTATATTAATTTAATTTAATTAAATATTCATTTCAGCGGCGGAAATTTCCGTCATTTGTAATAAAAATTAATTTAATTAAATTAATTTCAGCGGAAAATTCTGTCATTGTAATAAAATTTAAATTAAAATTAAATTATTTCGGCGGCGGAAAATACTGTCATTGAAATTATTTAATTTTAATTTAAATTTTATTACGGCGACGGAAATTTTCCGCCATTTGAAATCAAAAATTAAATAAAAATTAAATGATTATAGCGTCGGAAATTCGTCATTGAAATTAATTTAATTAAATTAATTTTATTACGGCGACGGAAATTTCCGCTGAAATTAATTTATTTAATTAATTTTTCTTTCGGCATTAATTTCGGCGACGGAAAATTCCGTCGCCGATTTGAAATAAATTAAAAAAATATTTTAAAATATCAAAAAACCAAAATTTTTTGTACACGATATAACATTTCAATTTCTAAAACTAAAACTATAAAAACTAAAATTCAAATACCAACGTACCAAATAAAAACTAAATACCACCGTACCAATTCGGGAGGGGAGAGGGGAGGGGAGGGGGATAGGGGGAGAGGGGGAAGGGGGAAGGGGGAGAGGGGGAGAGGGGTGGAGCGGGGGAGGGGGAGAGGCGGGGAGGGGCTCCGCGGGTACCAAATGTCTCAAATGTTTACAAACAAGTATAAATTAATACAACAATGTCTAAAAAGTCCGCAATCAACCTCGGGGGACGCCGGGAATTATCTGGGAGTCCGGGCCGAGACGAGCCATCAACGGCGCCAATTGTCTCGAGTCTCGCATGGCGTCGATCGTTCTCCTCCTGCATCTGCGTACGAACCGCCAAAGCATCCGCAAGCTTTGCCCGCTCGCGTCTCTCCTCCTCCAACGCAGCCTCCAGTGTCGACCCTCGGATCATGAAACATGGGCTGGTCAACATTTCTCCGACGGCCGGTCGACGTCGACGGGCATTGCCGCCCGTAATCCCCCATCCCTAACACTCGGGCTCCTCTCCTTGGATGTCACGAGAGGTGACCTCGTGCCAAACATCGAGCACGAAGGGGACGGGCTCGTGGGAGGCGTTCCATCGGGAACAACGGCGGCTTGATATGCGGCACAGAAAAATAAAACAAACAATTATAATCATATACACAATGTAAGGTACATAAATAAATTTACATATTCAAAATCAAGTCATTTAATGGTAGTTTACTTACAAAGGCGTAGAGTGAGATCGATCGTCAACCCATTGCGGAGGTTGATCGGGCGGTAGAATTCCGAATATGGGTGCTAGCGTAAACATCCACAAAAGTGATATTCGGACCATACTCCCTTTCCTATAAATAAAATAAGCGAGATTATTACTTTGAAATTGTATATATAAATGCAACATTTAAACTGATTTAAAAGCATGCATACACTACATTTACACTAAAACTATGGATTTCATAGCATCAACATTGGCTCCCGGCTAACATACGTACATAAACCTATTTAAAAGCATCCATACACTACTACATTTAAATTAACATACATACCATGCGGTCGTGATGCTCGGCGATCGTGAGCGTCCCCGGTATGCAACGCCGCGACCCAGGCCAGGAGCTGCTCTATTGGCCTTGGCCTGTTCGGATATAGCCTTCGCCGCAGACGACCCCCAATATTCGCAAAATTGAGCAAACACCTCAACGGTCATAAAAGTAGGACACAAGGGCTGTTCTCCCGCCGCGAGCCGAGTAGTATAATAATTTCTCTTCGTGGTACCTATAAAAAAATGAATATCTTGTAAACATATAATGATGACATTATAAAACTAAAAGAGTATAATCATTGTTAATTAAACTACTTAAGGATAGATAAAAGTATGTTACAAATAAAATCCTTAAATAGCTTGTGAGCTGCTCAAAGAAAACATATCTAGCCGTCGCCTCGCTGATGTACGGATCCCAATAATATTTAGCCTACAACATATAATGATAACATTACAAAACTAAAAGAGTATAATCATTATTAATTATAACATTTTAATAACAAACTAACATTTAAGTTTTAAATAAAAACCATTAACACATTACCTTAAACTCATCCCACGCATCGTCCTTACGCCTCTGTGGCAATTTTTTCCGATTGGGCCAAAACTCGGTCATTTTCCGAGACCGCCGGTATTGCCCGATCTTAGTCCACAGGGTGGGGTATCCACCTACAAACACGCCAAGTATATTTATACAATAACATTTTAACTTAAATAATGAATTATATATAAAGCAAAAAGGAACCAACTTATATCAAATTAATGAAGAGTTACTTCTTGGTCATAAAGTGATGATATCGACAAATATCCTCCCTCGGAATCGACGGTAGTCCGAGTACCGGCCCCGAGAGGTGGAGCTAGTACTCTTTGCGTGAAGGGTCGACATCATCGCTACCGGATCGGGACGGTTGCGTCCCAGTAATCAATGTGTAAATAGGCTTAGTCTTCTTACCCTTGCCCTTTCTACTAGAACTCATCTCGTATTACGGTAAAAATATTAAAATATACAACTTTAACAATAGGAAACAATATATTCACAATACATCTAAAACTTTAAAGTTCTAATAATCTAAAGCATTCACAATACATATAAAACTTTAAACTATTAATAATATAAAGCATTCACAATACATATAAAACTTTAAAGTTCTAATAATCTAAAGCATTCACAATATATATAAAACGACGGATATTAAAAATAATCTAAAGCATTCACAATACATATGAAACTTTAAAGTTCTAATAATCTAAAGCATTCACAATACATATAAAACTTTAAAGTTCTAATAATCTAAAGCATTCACAATACAATTTTAAACTTTAAACTATTATTAATCTTCGTCCCCATCATCATCATTTGGACTACGAATTACTACAAAACTCGAGTTCTTCATCTTCGTCTTCGGACTCGATGAATCAAACTCTGGTTCCTCTTCCTCTTCCTCTTCCTCTTCCTCTTCCTCTTCCTCTTCCTCTTCCTCCGATTCATCAATATCAATGTGCGCGAGATGACACGAACGAGGCGGGGAGTTGGCAAATTCACCTGGTAAGATATCCTCCTCGGGTTCATCAACATTTTGAGGAATATGAGTGACATCATCTAATGGATGATTAGGCGATGAAACGTTAGGTGGCACGGCATTTCATCCTCTTGATAGGGTGTTTCTAATGACGACTCTGTAGTTGTCGACGAGGGTAGGTTGTCAATCATGCTCCTAGCCTTGGTCATCCAAACTTGACCCCCTGTCAGTCGGGTCGCGGACGAGGGTAGGGAGTCATGTATACCTGTTGTGATTGAGATGCTAAGATGAAGACGTCGTCGCCATTATGTATGGACGAGTCCTTTACATCGACGAGGTCAAATATGGGGTGCTTCTTAACACCTCGCACAGCCTCCCGCCAATCACAATTGAACAAGACAACACCTTTGTTTCTACCCAAATACTCCACCTCGACTACTTCTTTCGGGACGCCATAATAATCATTCCCTATAAGCTTCACACCGCTATTCCACGTCAATTTAGAGCCCCCGTAAGCTTTGGTATGAAACACATAGCCATTCACGAAATAACCGTTGTATAAATGAACGTTCAAGTACGGAGATGATGCTAAATGTCTTAACCTCGTAGCTTTGGCATCACCCGGATGTTCGGCCAAATTATCTATAAGACAATATTGTAACCAATTTAATACAATTTTAAGATTGAATGTTTAAAGAAGTGTATAGAATAAATTTGAATGAAACGAAATATTTACATATTTCCTTAGCCGGTTTGGAAATTCTCTTTCTGTCCTAGTTGCGATGAGTTACGGAGATAAATCACGAGCTAAATCTTCAAACATTCTGCAATAGGGTTAAACAAGGCATTTCATATGCGAGGTAATTAAACATGCATAATTTAATCGACGAGGCGTAAACATAACATCAATGACTTACTTGATATATTCCCCAACCTCGTCGCAGCTTAAGAAGAACATACGTTTCGACCGCGGCAAACTCTTTAGCGGTTAACGTACGCGTACCAACCCGTTTGCCGAGCAACCGACCGGGGGATGAAAATACAGAGATGTTTCCCTTAGACGGAAAACCACCATCGTAATTGCGGCCAACCCTAGTCAATCTCGTATCAACATCGGGAGGAAAATATGTTCCGACAAAGGCAACAATCTCATCTATGATAACGACCTACGAAATTGAGGCCTCGACCATGGCCCTATTGCTCATCTTCCTTTTCAATTGGCCTAGATACCTAAAAGTCATTCGTAGAATTAAAACATAAATAATGTTAAAGAAGGTATATTGTTAACGCTCAAATTATTTAGAAATAGAATAAATTCAATTACCTCTCAAATGGATACATCCATACGTATTGAGCTTGGACCACCGACTCTAGCTTCGTATGCAGTGGACCGGTAAATGCTCCATAGAATCAAAAGAATGAAGGAGGAAATATCTTCTCAAGTTTGCACAAAGTCACTACGATGCTCTCCTCGAAGCTTTTTCATGTGATCAACACGCGGTGTGGTCGATGTTAACGCTCGGAAAAACTCACTTAACTCTGTTGCGCCACCCCGGATATTGTCGGGCAAGAGACCCTGAGAGCAATCGGAAGTAGCCTATCCGGCAAAACGTGGCAATCGTGACTCTTCAAAGCCACTGCGCACTTTCCCCTCCTCTACATTGACACGAGTTACCAATGTTAGACGCGTAACCATCTGGAAGCCTTAAATCCTTGAGCCATTTCGGGAGGAGGAGCTTCTTTTCCTTTGTAAGCACGTATTGAGCCATCGGTCTAAGCTGGTTTACCATTGACGTATACCAAGTCTAAGGCCGGCCGCTTCTGATTTCCTTAAGGTCCTTTTCGAGCTTTTTCGTTGTCTTTAGTTGTTCTCTTGAAATCCATCAACGTGTTAAAAACATTATCGAATACATTCTTCTCAATGTGCATCACGTCAAGGTTATGTCGAATGAGATTTGTTTTCAGTATGGCGGCTCCCAAAATATACTCCCTCTTGATCCGGTTATGGGTAGTCCCAAACCACTTGTATTTTGGTCTTCGAAAACTTTTCCCCACCGAGGATCGGGCAATCTAGATACCTCCTCATAGACCGTGTCACCACTTAAACGAATCGGGGCCTCATCATGGTCAATCTTGTTCTTTTTAAACGCATTCTTCGGGTCTGAATGGGTGGTCCTCAGGAAGAAATTGTCTATGGCAATCGAACCAACATGGTTTTCCGAGTGCGTGAGCGTGAAAGACTTTGTGTCACTCATACAATACGGACAGGCCAACTTCCCGTGGGTGCTCCAACCCGATAACATCCCATATGCAGGGAAGTCATTAGCTGTCCACATCAACGCAGCCTTCATGCTTTGAAATTCTCTCGCTTGAAAGCATCCCACGTTTCGACCCCATCCTCCCAAAGTGCTTCAATTCGTCCATCAAAGGTCGGAGATAGACGTCAATGTTCCTCCCGAGGGCTGTTTGGGCCGGGGATGAATAACGACAAGAACATGTAGGGATCACTCATACACAACAGGGCGGAAGATTGTAGACGGTGGCTATAGCAGGCCAACAAGAGTAAGATTTTGCCCCGGGACCAAACGGATTGAAACCGTCGGAAAGCGAGATGCATAACCGGTATATTTCTTTGCTTGAGACGCAAAGTCGAGGATAAGTCTCATCAAAGTGTTTCCATGCCTCCCCATCACTGGGAATGAATCAACACACCTCTTCACGCAAACTTTCCTTATGCCAACGCATTGCCTCTGCGGTAGATTTAGACAGCGTAGAGGCGTTGCGATCTTGGAATCAACGGCATGTAACGCAAGCTTTGCTTATGTGAGTACATGTTTTCTTGTGTTTTGAACTCCCCTCCGATTTGGCTTATATCTACTTTGTCCGCAAATTGAACACTCTGTCTTGTGAATCTTCCTTGTAGAATAGCATGCGAGTCATTCTTACACGCATCAATCTTTTCATAACATAGCCCAATCATGACCAACCAACTTCTTTGTCTCATAAAAGTTTGTAACCATCTTATTCTCTTTCGAGAACATCCGCTTAATTGCTTTCATGATACGATTATAAGCGGTGGCTAATATTGCAATCGGCCTTTATGTTAAGGAGCTCGGCCGCGGCCTCAACACACCGATCTCGCAACTTTGGATAGACCTTCTCTTTTGCAGAGTCCATAGCATCAATAAATTTCTTGGGCTGCGGGGTTGGTTCTTCTTGTTGGTTCTCGACCAATCGAAGGAAGGACCATTGCATCCCTAACCATATCTTCCATATTCAAAGGTGGTTCTTCATTGTCTGAATAATAGGTTCGGGTTCGGGAGGTACATGAATATTCTCGGGGGATTATTCGCAACATTTGTGCGCAATCTCGGCTCACCATGACGGGTCCACCGTTTGTACCCAACTTCAAACCCGTTATGCAAAAGATGTTTTACGAGTCTCGATCAAGCTTAGATACTTGACATTACAACACTTGTCGCATGGACACCTAATCTTACCATCCTTATCCATGTGACCGGTTTTATTTAATTGAGCAAATTCAACAAACCCCTTCAACCCTCTATAAAACTCGGGATTGATACCGCGTTGATTCGGCAACTTCCGCTTATACATCCAACTATGATCATCGTTAACGAGACATCACTCTGCATTGCAATCCATATATTATACGTACACTCAATTTAATCGACGGATGAAACAAAATTGGGATGTTAATAATTATTGGATTTCATAATATATTAACGGTTTAGAAGTAATTAACGTATTATCATTCCCTAAATTTGAATTACAAACTTAAAAGCAACACAGATCTTCTTAAAATAAATATAAAGCTTCTAACTCATATTTAACAATATATTAACGGAGTCTTCTTAAAGTGTCTAGGAACTCGTTCCCGCTCCCGAACTTCGAATCTCTACTCTTCCTCCGCCTCGGTCCCGGGAGGTCTTTGGTCTAGGTATGTTGAAAAAGTCAGTCGGACCTCGTCTGGCTCGGGTATCGTGTGAGCGAGGTGGATCAATCAGTCTGGTAGCTCTCGGTCTTGCTCTTTCACCTCGCAGGCCTCCCTCGCGAGCTATCACTTCGGGATCATTTCTCAAGCGGCTCTCCGAATCTCCCGTCTCTCATGTCTGTTGCAATGTCGCCGGTGATTTCATCGGGGTTGCTCTTGGCCTCCATGCCTCTTAATGTCATTTGGAAGAATAGTCTCGCCCCAAAACACTCTCGGCGTCGAGCCTCTATCATCACCGTACGGGACCTTGCTGCTCCTCGTACCATGTCGGATACTCGGTGGTCGAAATGTGCTACCTCTAGTGCGACGGAGTAGTGGTCGTATCGAAAGAAAGCCCTCTAGAAATGCTCGCCAAAGAAATGTGTAGTCGAGGCTCGGTCATAATCATCGGCATTGTATTAGTCGTCATCGCTCTCTCAAAGTCCGAATGGTCTGCTGCGGGTATCCGTGCTTTGTCTCGCTCACTAGAGATGGAATGCAAAAGGATGATACATGTAGTCCCGGAAGTCGGACAATAAGCGACCCGTCCTGAATATCTCTCATAGTCTGCAATCCCCATGCCGGAATCCAATAGTACGGGTTTGCGGTCTCATATCGGGTCAAGGCCAACCTCCTATGCCAACTCTCGCAGCAGCATCCCTCAATATCTGCGCTGTCCGGGCCACCCAAGTAATGCCGTCCGCCCCTGCGCGGTGGCGAGATCAAGCGAAATCTCTCATACGGCCACAATGATAGTAATGCAGGTGCTGAACCCATGTACTCGGATCCTCCGGCTAATCTATCAATGCCGTGGTATGTCTCCGCTAGCAACAGGTGGAATGATGTCCATCTCTCCTGTCCGGATTGAATATGCCGGATGTCAACTCCTCGATCACCTCTGTTTGCCACGATGATCTCTAACAGCGTAGAAGCCGGACACACTCCGATGTAGCCGCGAAGTAGTGCGCAGACAGAATGAGCAACATGAATATATCTAAGGAAGTGGATAGATCAAAACGATCAGGGCTGGTCCGACTCAATGCGGCTATATGAGTCAAGTCTATGAATCTATCGTCACGACAATGCACGATACCCGATCTGCTGATAATCCCAAGAATTGAGATAGTTGCTCAGTGACGTAAATCGATCGTGCATCTCGAGGAAATGCCACGAGTCCTCGACTCGGCCACACCGATCGGTGCTCGAAAATCCTCCATCGTTGGCATCGAGATCGTTGTACGATAGGGTGAAGACACATGTCGCTCCGAATCCCAAAAGCACGAAGCGGCTCGGAGCGGATCCCAATCAATCTTCCAATCTTTTAGAGACCCGGATGCATGGCATGCTATACCTCCTGTCAATAAGTTTCCGGTGTTGTTTTTGGTGAAAGCGCGTGAGTTCAAGAATGTCTTGTTGAAATTGAAACTCGCGGGAAACAATTTCTCCATTGTAATGCTCCATCTTTGCCTTAAATTGGAAATTTCTTGGGACTTTTTACCTATTAATATTGTGAATAATTGTATCAACAAATCTTGAGCTCTAGTTCAAACTAAACTAAAGGATAATGGTGTCCCTACCTAACCACCTACTCGTCCTTTAAGTGCATGTTTGATAAACCTATCCCATCCTGAAATGCATGATTATATGAAATGCAAATATCACTTTGCCTACTTGCTTTATAATCGAAAATAAAGAAATTTTGGCTTTTGCATAGACCTAAATTATTACTATTGTGAATAATTTTAAATATTAATATTTAATTCTTTGTTGTAAAATATATAATTTTACAATGATGAATTAAATTAACATTTATAAACAAGATGAGAGTCGTTATCATCCACAACTATCAAAACCCTATCTCAGCTTAGACCAAGAAAGATAGAGCAAATAAGTTCTTGTCAGTTTGAGCAAAGGATTTTCTGTTTAATATAGGTTTTTCCAGTTTCACTGTCCTCCTCTCTAAGAATCTCAAACATCACAGCCATGTCTTGACGATTACTGTTTTACTCTTCACCGGTGATATACGATCACAAGTAAAAACAAGGTAACAAAGATAACACCGGTGAAGAGAAAACAGAAATTTCCTCCAATTTTTTCAATCTCCACCTTCCATTTACCCAAGATCCTGATTGCAGAATCTTCCTCATGAGCCTGAAAGCTGGCGGTGTTGCCCTCAATCTCACGGTTGCACATGCAAGTCCAACAAAAGCTAAGGACAAAGGCAAATCTGTTCTTATCAAGCAGGAAGAAAGAGAAACAGGTGTCGTCAGCTGGAAAGTCTTGAAGAGGTAAGACAACTCTTTTCTTTGACAAAGAATTTATGAGAAACGAAAATGATACAAAGCGGAAGCGACGGATGACGGTGTCCCTCTCGGAAGAGATAAAATACAAAATAAAATAAAAATTCTGAGAACAAAAAGAAGAAACTTATGTCTGTTCCTATTTATTGTACCGATATCACATTTATAATCTGCGTATATGAAATTTAGTTATTTAATGCCTTGCAGATTTTGTTTTTCCTAACACATATTCTTAACAAAGTCAATGCACAAATCATGCAGCTTCCAGTTAGCCTTTTGATGTGTTCCCGATAGAATACTAACAGTTAATGTAAAGTTATGTTAATTTATAGACACAGCAAAGCTTTGATGAAAGTAACTGTTTTCTATCTGAGTTTAAACTGATCTAATCTTTCCTTACACAGATATAAAGATGCACTTGGAGGCTGGTGGGTAGTTGTGATACTTCTTGCGTGCTATGTTTGTACAGAAGTTCTACGAATTTCAAGTAGCACATGGTTAAGTGTCTGGACAGATGAAAGCAGTCCAAATATAATTGTTTTCATTATATTTTTGAAATGGCACTCTAAACTATACGTACGCTCACCTGGATCGATGACATGGCACTCTCACCGACGGAAATTTCCGCCGCTGATTTTAAATTCAGCGACGGAAATTTCCGCCGCTATTATTAATAAATATAATTGTTTTCATTATATTTTTGAAAAAATAAATAAATCATTAATATTTATTAATTTTAATTTAATAAATATCATTATTTTTATTTATATAAAAATAAATAAATCATAAATATTTATGATATTTTTGAAAAAATATTTCAATCATAAATATTAATTAATTTTAATTTTATAATGCCATTATTTTTATTTATATAAAATATGAAAATTATTTTAAATTACTCTCAAAAAAATAAATATGAGTCATTATATTTTTGAAAAAATAAATAAATCATTAATATTTATTAATTTTAATTTAATAAATATCATTATTTTTATTTATATAAAAATAAATAAATCATAAATATTTATGATATTTTTGAAAAAATAAATAAATCATAAATATTAATTAATTTTAATTTTATAATGCCATTATTTTTATCTATATCCTATACCCTATACCCTATATACCCTATACCCTATACACTATACCCTATACCCTATACACTATACCCTATACCCTATACCCTATACCCTATACCCCTATACCCTATACCCTATACCACATACCCCATATACCACATATGCCACATACCACTATGCCACTATACCCATTACCCTATACCCTATACCCCATACCCCATACCCCATACCCCATTACCCCAATACCAGATACCACTATGCAGATGCACATGCCACATGCCACATACCACATACCTACTACCTATACTCCCTATACATGCCTTACTATACCTATGCCACTATACCATATACCCTATACCACTATACCCTATACCCTATGCCACCTATACCCTATACCACCTATACCCTATACCCTATACACCTTTTATACCACTATACCACTATACACTATACACATATACTTTATACTTATCTGGCTATACTTATATTCCTTTATACCATACCATTATACCTATGCCACTATACCCTTATAGCCCTATACCACTATACCTATACCCTATACCCTATACCTATACCTCTATACCTATACCTATACCACTATACCTATACATACCACTATACTTATACCACATACCTATACTCTATGCCCTATACCCTATACACTATACACTATAGGGTTTTAGGATTTAGGGTTAGGGTTAGGGTTTGTGGTTAGTGGTTAGGGGGGTTAGGGTTAGGGTTAGGGTTAGGGTTTAGGGTTGGGGTTTAGGGTTTAGGGTTTGTGTGGCTTAGGGTTTAGGGGTTTAGGGTTTAGGGATAGGGGTTAGGTTTAGGGTTTAGGGTTTAGGGTTTAGGGTTTAGGGATAGGGTTAGGATATAAGAATTGCAAGGGTTCTTGTAGCTATTCCCAAATTGATAAATTGCATACAATTTTAAATTTTTTATCCAAAATAAAACAAAAACAAGATTAGTCCAAAACAAGGAACTAACCAACTATTAGACAACACTCTGGAGATTATTGTCTCATAAGTCATAACTAAGATATCCAGAAAACAAAGACCCACATCATTATTGCTGAGCACATGCTGCACTCTCTCGGCCCCCTTGCACCGTGCATGTCATCATCTACATCGTAAGCTTCAATGTTGACATCGTGAAGGGTTGTCTCCTCGCACTCATCATCAAGCTCCATATCTGTCATCTGCGATGAAGGCTTAGGAGGCAGCACACCCTCTAGGGCCTTGCATTGTTCGAAAGTCAAGGAATCTGGGAAGTCGAACCCAGATTCGGACCCAGACAGGAAGGGAGAGAATTGAAATGTGGAATTACCTGAAATTAAAGATGAAATAGCACCAGGGTAAGAGCGGCTCGATATTTGTTTTTTTCAAATTCAATTGCTGGAGAGAGAGAGAGAGGGAGAGGATGGGAGAGAGGGATTTAGAGGTGTACGATTAATTTGGTTTGAAAGTTTGAATTGGATTATACGCTTGTTCGTTCGGAAATTTTGAAATTTTAAATAAGCGCCAACTTGGCGCGCTGTTTATTGTGAAATTAATCCATCCGATCCGGTCCAGCTTTTTGTAGATCTGAAATTGAAAAGGAGAGATTTTGCATTTGACTCCCTTGGAATTTAGGTAAACGATATTTAGCCCCTAACAAATATATGTCATCACCCTTTCGCTTGAACTTTGGGTGCTCTTTCTGTTGTAGTACAAAGACTATGTCTCCAGTAAGAGTGTCAGGAGCTTCATCGGCTTCTCCTGGGAATGTAATTTTCTGTCCATTTTGCATACCCTTCTCCACAACCACTTCCAAGACCTTCTTCTCCTGTACAACCTTTTCGCCCTTGCATTGTGGGCAGCGGTCCTTGTCATTGATAGGGTATATGGTATAGGGTATAGGGTATAGGGTATAGTGTATAGGGTATAGGGTATAGGGTATAAGGTATATATGGTATAGGGTATAAATTATAAGTATAGAATATAAGTATGTAGAGGGTATATGTGGCATAAAGTATAGGTATGTGGTATAGTGGCATGTAGTATAAATTATAAGTATAAGTATAGAATATATAGTATAGGGTATGAGTATAGAGTATAGGGTATAGGGTATAGGGGTATAGGGTATATAGGGTATAGGGTATAGGGTATAGGGTATAGGGTATAGGGTGTAGGGTATATAGTGTATAGTATATAGGGTATTAGGTTTAGGGTTTATAATTTATTTATTTTTTCAAAAATAATATTTATTGACTCATATTTATTTTTTTGAGAGTAATTTAAAATAACTTTCATATTTTATATAAATAAAAATAATGGCATTATAAAATTAAAATTAATAAATATTTATGATTTATTTATTTTTTCAAAAATATCATAAATATTTATGATATTTTAATGTTTTTTAGTTTGTTATTTTGTTAATTAATTCTAAAAATAAACAAAAATTATATTTTATTATCAGCAACGGAATATTTCCGTCGCTGATAAATAAAAAAATATTAAATTATCAGCGGCGGAAATATTCCGTCGGTGTTTAATAAAAAAAAAACATTTAATTTCACCGTCGGAAATATTCCGTCGGTGTAATATTTCAAAAAGAAAAATAAAAAATATTTTAATTTCACCGTCGGAATATTTCCGACGCTGATAAATAAAAAAATAAAAAAATGATATATTTTCACCGGCGGAATAATTCCGTCGCTGATAAAGATTTAGCGGCGGAATATTCCGTCGGTAAATCAACCGCCAAATTAGCGGCGGAAATAAACGAATATTCGAGGAATATTCGTTTTAGCGGCGGAATTTAGCGGCGGAATTAAATTCCGTCGCTAAATTTGACGCCAAAATAATTCCGACGCTAAAGTCTATATTCCGCCGCTATTTAGCGACGGAATATTTCCGTCGCTGTTAATTCCGTCGCTAAATGACCTTTTTCTGGTAGTGGAGATTGGGTGCTGAGGAGCCGCGAGATTAAGGGGGCCACGGCGGGATTTGCAAAGTTAGACCCAAAATGGGAGGGTCCCTTTCAGATTGCTAAGGTTGTGCGAGAAGGGACATATTATTTAAAGGAAGAAGGCGGCAAAGATGTCCCGAACGCATGGAGTGTTGATCACCTCAAGCGATATTATCATTGAAGAGATAAGGGTAATTTGTCTATTTAAAATTATTCTTATTAAAATCTCTTTCATAGAAATTTTGATGAATATATGGAGTTTTTAATCATGAATGAAAGCTATATATGTCTTGAATACTTTGAATGAAATGAAAGTATCATGAATGGAAGTTATACATGTTTTGAATATGTTAAATAAAATGAAAGTATGAAATTTTATGACTCAAATTTGTTTTGCTTTGTACTATAGTAATGCTCATGTAGTTAGTCGCTAAAAGCATAAAAAGTAAGTCGCTTGGAGTAAAGTTGCCTAAAGACAACTTCACTTTTTCGATGGGAGTATAAGTATATGGTGTTATCCCGCCAAAGACAAGAATGTAAAAGGTTTTTGATGAATTATCAAAACAAATTGTAAGCCGCATGAAGTTGTAAGAAAAGGAAAGTCTATGGACTATAAAAAAGAAAGTCTACGGACTATAAAAAAGAAAGTCTACGGACTATAAAAAGGAAAGTTTATGGACTATAAAAATGAAAGTCCCATCTCGCCTGAACGGCATGAATATGGATGCGACTATAAATGAGAAAGTCTATACCGACTATAAACGAGAAAGTCTATACCGACTATAAACGAGAAAGTCTATACCGACTATAAACGAGAAAGTCTATATCGACTATAAACGAGAAAGCACATCTCGCCTGAATGGCATGAAAAGATGTCGCTAAAGGGAAGAGAATATATCCCGCTGGAAGGGTGTGAAAAGATATAAATCAAGGAAGAAAAGCATATTTTGCATTTAAGGCAAGTAAAGATGTTGAGGCATAAAAGAGAGAAATTATTCTAAGTAAAAGGTACGAAGAAAGCAAGGATGAAATCAGTAAAGACAAAGATCAGCGACAATATAAGCCGCAGCATGTGCACTGTAAGTAAAGTCGCCTAAAGACGACTTCACTTTTTCGACTAGAGTATAAGTATGGGGTAACTGTTATGCAAAAAGAAGATTTTTGATGAACTATCAAAACAAAGTAGTAAAGGCGAGATATGAATGATAAAACAAGCAAGTAAAGCATAAAGATAAAAGGGCAAGCTCAAAGGCCGCGAATTTACATTGTTTAAAGGCACGCAGGCCCAAATAAAAGAAAGTAAAATTGTTTAGCCATACAGGCGAGTTACAAAAGTTATCCAAAAGAAACTAAGTACCAAACACAGAATCAAGTTAAGCTTTGGGTTCATCTGATGGTGCGGGTTGAGTAGAGCTTGAGGCCGCAAGAGCGAGAGTCTTTGCATCATCCAGGATTTTGTGTTTGAGCTCAAGTGGATCACCCCATAAAGCCATAACATTGGGAACTTGAACAGGAGCGGGATTCCAGGGAGCTTTACCCAGTAATGCATCTTCTTCAGCAAGATCTTTAAGTTCATCTGAGGAAAAAGGAACCAAGGGATGACCACGGTGGCAAACCTCGCTGAAAATTGGCTTTGATCCCCATTTGGCAAGTCGCTCAATTGTAATGGCGGGGATTTCAGAGGCATCAGCAGCGGCAGCTCGCATAACTTGGAGAGAGGTTTGATCACCAATATCAATAAGGTCTTCTTTAAGCTTGGCCACATCAGCGTTGAGAGAAGTGATCTCAGCAATTTTCCCAGTCATCTCTTCCCGCAGCTTGGCTATCTCGCCCTGAAAGAATTGAGTATCAGCGGTATGAGTCTTTTTCAAAGTCTCATTCTCGCTCGTCAGCTTGGCGACTTCATCCTTGGCAGTATTCAGCTCAGTGTTAGCCTTATTGAGATCAGCTTTAGCATTGTTGAATTGGGTTTGAGAAGCGGCTAAGTCAGCTTTAAGAGTATCTCGCTCTCCCTCCAAGTTGGTAATGGTAGCATCCCGCCTTCCGACACGGCCGCGAAGGGTTTCCTTGTCTTTTCTCAAGATTTGATTGGCGACTTCTAACTGTTTCACATCTTTGTTGAGGCGATGGTTCTTCTCGCTTATGCCCATGATAGAAGCTCCAATCTAAATGAAAAAGTTAAGTCAAAGGTCAAAATGAACAAAATAGCAATTGGTTAAGAAATGGAAGAGCGACATACCATTGAAAAGTGAATCCCTGCTTGGCAAGCGGCATGGTCCACATCCATATCCGTTACTCTTTGAACCTGGATTAGGTCGCTGGCGCGAATCAGAGCTGAACTGCCAATCAAGCACTCCTCAACACCGCGAGCTTCATTAATCAATCCCTTTAGGCGAGGGACTCTGGCAGCTTCCTTGCTCAGTTCATAAAGCCCTTCGAAGTCAGTGGGTTTCTCAAAGTTTTCCTGGAGCCAACTGGGAGCAGGGAAGCTAGCGGGAATATGTGGGTCGCGGGGAGTTAGAGGCGAGTTATAAGTATTGGTTAAATCACAAATTTCAACCTCGTGAGAAGGAGGAGAATCATCATTCTGAATGGGCTCAATAGCATCCTCCGCAGGGGCAAGAGAGTTGGTTTGGACAGAGCCAGAAGGAGGAATCTCAATATTTTCTTCAACAAGAGCGTCAGTAGTTGGCGGGACGGAAATTGGCGGGAGATTGCTTTTAGTAGATGGCAAGACTTGAGTAGTAGCAGGGTTCGGCGGGATAGTCTCTGGAGCAGGAGGAGCGACACTGGGCGAAACCGCAGCGATTCTTTTTAGTCGCTTTGCTCGAGTGTCAGGATTAGTAGGCTTGGCTTTAGCCATGGACGAACCTCGGGCTTTCTCCAAGGCAATTTCATCTGTGTCTTTGCCATCGCGGGATAGAGGCAGAGGCAAATTAGCGGGAAGGAGGCCGAGAGCAGCATCACGGGCACTGGCAAGTCTCTTCCTTCTCTTGTCAGTGTCCAGGTTGGCGATTTGGCGACTCTCCATTGACTTAGCTTGATGATCTGGAAACAAAGAAAAAGGAAGTTAAAAGTTAGAGTTATTCAAGTATAAACCAAATTGAAAAAAGAATAAGGTTAAAAAAGAGACATACAAAGAACAGTATTCATTGCGGGACAATTACGAGTACCCTTGCACGACTGGCACTCATGAGCGTATTTGTTGTCCGTATGCCGCTCCCATCCATCAAAGTAAACCTGACTTATTGGAACCCGCGACGGGATGAGGGGTAAGTTGTCCGCAATCCCAACTTGATCAAGAAGGGCTCTATCTCGCAAAATGCCCCTCCAGGAGATGAGAAGTTGGGGCGTACCATCAGGAGAATCCGCGGGAAGGGTAACGAGCGCATGAATAGCGGCACAGAGAGCATTGTCGCCAACAACAGAGGCACCTTTGGTTTCAATTTGAGGTTTGATGGGATAGAGATCGGGGGGATGAGACCATCCTACGCGGAAAACTATGAAGAGTGGGTCGCTCAACCATTCATGAACTTTGGCAGGCAAAGGAGTAAGGACTTTGGGGCCTCGTTGGTATTGAAGGGAAAGGTGGGTTTCCTCTACCTCATCATCAAGCTGTGTGGTTTGCTTGTATCCTTTAAATAGAGTGACTAAGGATGTAACAGTGGGTTCTCTCCTTAAGGCGCGACAAATTGCAATGAAAGTGGTAATGATCCTCACGGCATTAGGGTGAATTTCTGTGATCATAGCTTGGGCTTTATATAGAACCTCACAAAGAAAAGGGTCTAAGGGGATCCTAAGATCGGCCTTAAGTTGGGAAGGGAAAATGACTATGCCATCTCGCATTTCTCTTAAATTTGCGAGATAGGTATCTCCTTGGTAATCAGAGATATGGTAGATGGAATGGTCTATGTGGTAAAGGGTGTGCCAAGTAGTAATGGGGTTAGGTATGAGGGAACTTGTGTCTGGAGCGAGAGAAGATCCCGCCTCAGCATGAGCGGGATTGGTAAAGAGGTGATGTAGATAGAGATAACGCAGCGGAATAATTAAGTAACCGGGATAGACAAATAATCGAATTACCGATTACTTGACCTAATTCGAATCCACGAATTAGGGTTTTGATAAGAACTCTGAAGAGATCTTTTGCAAGACAAAATAAATTGACCAAGTTTACCGAGAAGGGACACAATTGCAAAGCAATCAATTTGTTTAATTCATAAAAGTCTATCTATTACAAAGCCCTATCATAACTATTTATACTAATCAAAAGATCATTCTAGAAATAAAGAAAAACTATGAATCTGTATCAATTTGGCCTAAATGTATTAACGAAAAGACATACAATGAATCAGATGTGCCCCTTAGACGAAAAGACACGAAACCAACAGACACAACCTTTTCCAGGAACCCCTCGGCCGAGCGAGCCATACTCGGCCGAGCATACTACTGCCGAGAAATCAAAGCCTCTGTCCTCCGTCCCTCGGCCGAGTCAAGACATAGCTCGGCCGAGCACAAGCCATTTTGCAGAAATACCATGTATCCGTACAACACCCCTTTGTCTTCCGTCTCGTATTACACCATTCACCCTCTCTTCAAAAGAACTCGACCCCGAGTTCTCGTCCGATATTTGGCAAGATCCATCCCAAACAAATAAATACTTTGAATAAACCAAAGCTTTCCTCGTCCTCGGAAAGAAAAATGATACTTTTCCGTCCCAATGAAACAAGTATTTGGAATAAATTTGTTTCCTTTGTCCAAGCCAACATAATTTGTGTTCTTCCTGCAATAAAAATATACTAACATTGATAATACTCATCCGTCGATTGTCCGCCCCATCCTTCCCAGGATCAATTCCCAAATCTTCATCAAAGACCGGGGGTTTAGACCAATCAACACTTATTTCTTCTTCCTCCTTTAATTCTTCTTCCTTATCTTGTCGATCATCTTCTATCTCGCTTACAGCCTCTTCACAAACAATCTCTTCATCTCCCCCCATGGACATAAAAGTACCAACAAAAATAATATTCTTTTCCTTGAACTCACAACTATTATCTTGTAATTCTGTGATTGAATTCGCGGAATTGACTGGAACAACCACTTCTTTTAATGGATCTAGATCGTTTGCGTCAAGCAGTTCTATGTTCTTGCGATCTTCCTCCGCACACAAAAATTCCTATAAACGCATAATTCTTACAACTTCAAAAAAATAGGAATGGCGCTCTTCTAATATTTGAACCCTCCGAGACCAATATTTTGAACCACATCTGGCTCCTCGTCGAGCTTCAGCCAACTCCATCTCGAGACGCGGAAGAATCTCATAGCAGTCGAAGGTAGTACGTCTTCCTCCATTGTTAGTCATCTTCTCGTCGGAGAACCCTAGGATCGACCGATTTCTGATACCAACTGATGTAGATAGAGATAACGCAGCGGAATAATAAAGTAACCGGGATAGACAAATAATCGAATTACCGATTACTTGACCTAATTTGAATCCACGAATTAGGGTTTTGATAAGAACTCCGAAGAGATCTTTTGCAAGCCAAAATAAATTGACCAAGTTTACCGAGAAGGGACACAATTGCAAAGCAATCAATTTGTTTAATTCATAAAAGTCTATCTATTACAAAGCCCTATCATAACTATTTATACTAATCAAAAGATCATTCTAGAAATAAAGAAAAACTATGAATCTGTATCAATTTGGCCTAAATGTATTAACGAAAAGACATACAATGAATCAGATGTGCCCCCTTAGACGAAAAGACACGAAACCAACAGACACAACCTTTTCCAGGAACCCCTCGGCCGAGCGAGCCATACTCAGCCGAGCATACTACTGGCGAGAAATCAAAGCCTCTGTCCTCCGTCCCTCGGCCGAGTCAAGACATAGCTCGGCCGAGCATAAGCCATTTTGCAGAAATACCATGTATCCGTACAACACCCCTTTGTCTTCCGTCTCGTATTACACCAAGAGGTTACCTTCATTTATATTTAGATTTTGAACCCCAGTGGGAGGGGGATTGCTGGATATCACGGCGAGAGAAGAGCTCAATTCATCAGCCATCTCGCTAGTATCACTGGAAGAAGAAGAAGAGAGGACAGATTTATAATGCATCTTACGTTTCGAAAAAGGGTCAGCGACACAGTGGGATTCAGATGAGTCGCTTAAATTGGGATCATACTTATCTTTGATAAATCGGACTAATTCTTTATGGGAAGTAAAAATATGGGACATAGGGGCTGAAGGGGAAAGAAAGAAGCGGCCTTGGATCTCAAGAGGGTCAATTACCGAGGGATCTACCCAATTTTCAACAAGTAACCTAACTATGTCGACCTTGGGCAATCTTGCCCAAGTAGTTCGCAGGCGTCTATATAAGCCGCCTGAAACTTGACATCTACCGTACTTAACCCTCCTAGCACAGTTTTTGTATCTCGCCATGAGGGGTAATTTGGGAAAAAGGGAATAACAATAGAACCAAAAAGTGGGAAAAAGTAAAAGATCAACACTTGAGGATGTAAGGAAGTTGAAAAGTTTTAAAAGAAAGTTACCTGAGGATATGAAGATCGGTCGGAAATTACGAAGAGTTGCCGGAGAAGATGAACAACCGCCGGAACAAAGAGCAAATTTCTGGGAAACAAGGGAAAGAGACTCCAAATCAACTTCAAATAGTGAATGATGAACGAAATAGTGGTCAAGAAACAAATTTAGGGTAGAAATCCAGAAAGGAACGGTGGAAAGGTGAGAAAGGTTTGACGGAATTGAAGGGTCAAGTTCGCCAGAATTTGGGATAGTTAAAGAGAGAGCAAAGAGTAAAACGAGGAATGGGAAAATAGAAAGTGGTATTTATATGAGAGAAGGAAAAATGGTGAATTGACTGATGGGACGGTTGGAATGAAAATTTAAATTTTCCCCCTTATTTGGCACGGTTCCCAAATGACGGCACATTGAATTTTGAGGGCTCATCAGAAAGGAGACACGTGTGTGGACAGGGGTCATTAACGATTTAGCTTCTTGGAGAAGAAATTGTATGTCACGGAATAGCGAGACAGTAAACATCAAGTTTTTGGCGAGACCATAAATGAATCTCGCCTCAAACTTAGGGGCTTCTGATGCTGCCCAAAAATAATGGTTGGGCCTGGGCCAAGTCTATAAGCGGGAAATGATCAAGTAAGACCAAAGCGGGTATAGGCCCAAGAAGAAGATATTGATAAAGGTATCCCAGGTGTGGTTCGCGGGAAAGTATGTCTAAGATATCCCGCTAAACTCATTAAAAAGGGAAAGCCCAAGATAATACATACGAGATATTAGTTGATGAACGGCGAGATAATGAGGCAAGCCGGCGAGACAATGATGTGAGATGAGAGGCGAGATATTAGGGTGAGGCGACACGACCCTCAGTTAACCGTATCCAGCGAGAGATGGATCCCAGTGGGTGCTACCCATAACGGCATATAAATATCTAGGAAATGGGACCCATTGGGCGGTTAGGCATTGGGAAATGTGACGTGTGTCAGAGCAAAAGGGTCACATGCTTTGAGTTTATTCTTATGGTTGACCAATGAAAGGAGGACACGTGGAATGAGGCATGGAACGTGAGGTTAGCATGTGCATGGCACGAGGGAATGGGTATATATATGAGGGATCTACATCCCTTTCAGGTACGTTCACCCACACACACGAAACACCCTTCCTCATTTTCAGATTTCCATTGCCCAAACAGTCGCTTATCCTCACGCCGGAGGGGCTTACGCCGGAGCCGCCCCCGGTCCAGTCACGTTTGCTTGTGTGCAGTCGAGAAGGAGGAGCCGGAGCTATCACGATTGGATTACAACGGTCGTGTTGCTGCTAGAGGAAATTCCTGGCAACATCAGATGTATACAAAGAAGTAAATACGAAACATAGAAAGGCAACAAAGCAGCTTTCAAAGATATGAATCAAAGTATACAAATGGAGTTTGTGTATTAAGGAAGCCATTTTCATCCAGAAGATGGACATAACCCCCTTACAGCATTCATTTTGTTTTGGCAACTTGTGTGTTTTAAGTTCATTGTGACATGACTCCCACATGAATAACTGTAAAAAAACATGACTTATGCATTCATCTTCCACTGTCAAAATGCTCCAAGGAAAAGACTACACCAAATGACTAACTTAAAAACGAATCCAAATCTTTCACCACATGTGATATTAGTTGTGAGCCAATCATGTGTGTTTCACAAAGTGTTATTAGAAATTTGGACTCCTTAAAAACAGAATCAAAACAAAAGTAGCTAGCAACACCGAAAACTTCCTCCCATTTCAATATCAACCACTCTTTATGCATTTTTCAAGGAAAAAAATGTCATATAGCAAATTCTCAAGTCTCGTTTTAATTGTTATGGTCAGCTAAATTGAACATTGATCATTCTAAAAATTGTAACATCCATTAGCCTTAATAAAACACATAATGAATGACATTATGATGGTTAAAAAATTGTAACTACCTAATATTTACTACCAATGTTAATAGCCTTATTGAATTGGTGAGTAATGGGATATAAGTTACAATTGTGAGAATATAAACTATCATCCACAATTTAGTAAAGAGAAGAGAAGAGAGAAAAGGAGAGACAAGAGAAATGAGAATAAGAAAAATGCATGTTTTCTTCTTCGTCATTTGATGTCTTTCTTCCATGGAAATGATGGTGATTTTGTCCAAGCATAATAAGATTCGCCGGAGATTCTAGTGTGTAAGAATAGTCCGGTCTGTCCGTTTTATCTTGGGAGGCGAACATCCAAAACAATCTCAAGCACAACTCGGTGAGGGGTCGAATTTATCTTAAGGAGAGTGTGTCACACACAACTCGGACAACATCAAGAAGATCAACATACAAATTTTCTACTACGGTTTTTCTCTTTGTTTATGTTTATTGTAATTTGTATCATTTAATATATTGTAATTCTTTTCTCTTCTTGTGCTTTTGTAATATTTTGTCTAACAATCTTAAGACAAATTACTATTTGAGAAAGGATTACAAATTTGAGAAATCCGGTGGCGCGGCAGCCACGGGAGAAAAGATAGAAAACGATGAAAGAGACGGAGGGAAGAAAATTCCAGCAAGTTTTGCAATGATCAGCTGTGGTAAAATTGCAATACCCAAATCTTTAACCGTTGGATCGAGCTCAAATTTGGTGAGCAATTTCTAAACTCATATAAGAACAATCTGGACGGTGGAGATCGAAATCTTTTATGTGGAGATGATGATATAATTTTTGGATCAGAACAGTTTATGAAAGGAAAAAATATTTTTGAACATATAATGAACTAACGGAAGAATATCAAGGATGTTGCGATGATTGTGTAAAATAGCTGTGGCGATGCCACTTCTAGTATTTATACAATGGGTGATATATCTCTTATGGTTCATGAGATCATAGTGAGAAAAATCAAAAAGTTCGTATGAACTAAATTGAGAAATTGAACGTTGAAAGATGGAGTCTTTAACGTTCTTATGGTTCACAAGAATCATAATGAGAAAAATTGAATAGTTCGTTGGAACTATGTTGAGAAGATGAACGTTAAAGATATAGTCTTTAATGTTGCATTTTATCAATGATGTATTGACAAAGATGATAGGGCTTCTCGAAAGGAGTTGTTAAATCCTATTATTGTCAATAGTGACAAAAATCACAAAGATAAAAACAATAGAGCTTCTTGAAAGAAGTTGTTGAATTCTATTGTTGTGAACAATATTGTTGTGAACAATGACAAGTGTTACAAGAACTAAAACCATAGGGCTTCTTGGAAGAAGTTGTTAAAACCTATTAGGGGAATATGTGACTAATGTCATAAAGATAAAAACAATAGGACTTCTTGAAGGAAGTTGTTAAATCTTATTGTTGTTGATGATGACAAATGACACAAATATTTAGAAGGAAGACTTCTAAAAGAAATGAATTTTGGAAATGAGAATGTGATTTTCTCTAATTTAGAGGTGCTCCAAGATGAGACCTTTAAAGTTTTGAAATAATTAACCTTCAATTATAATTCCATTAAGGAATTTAGAGGTTTATAAATATGAGTGGTTATAAGAAATAAAATGTGTTAATTCTCCTATTGAATTATCAATTTATTTTTGGAGTTAATTCTCTAATTAAGTTAGAGAGTTATATTTGAAACAACAAAGTAATAATTGTTGAAAATTAAAGCCAATGTTTGGTTTGTGTGGAGACAAATCTCTAATGGAATGTGGTTGTTCCAAGTATTCCGGATCACCATAGTAAAAAGTTAGAAAATTTTGTTGGCCTCTGGCAACAAAAGATGTTCTACTTGACAACCTTGAACTTAGATAGGTTTCTTATGGAAGATCCTACAAAGTTGGGTGAAAATGAGATGTATGTTCAAGTCGTGAGTGTGTTTGAAGCATGCAAATTTTCTTTATCGGAACTATATACTTAATGAATTGTCGGATTCATTATAAATTGTATACAGTACCAAGAAAATTGCAAAACATTTGTGGGAGTCGTTGGACTATAAATATAAAATCGAGAATGCGGGTGCATTGAAAATCATCGTAATCCGCTTCCTTGATTTTAAATAGTGGACTCCATAAATGAAAAAAAATCATACGGAAGAAGTGGAATAGTCTTCCATGAAAACCATGTCGAATGGATGGTGTTGAGTGAAATTCTCAAGTGATGACAATAATTAAGAAATTGCTTCCCACTTGAAGATATTTTAAAATCACCTCAAACATAAATGAATAGAAATGAATGTTGAGGGGTGTGCTATTCGTCTTTGTGTTGGAAAAGAGAATAGAACTTTGGAGAAGAAGTTGTCTAACATTTCTTGTGGCGAAAGCAAATGTGATGAAGCATGTCGAAATGATTAATACAAAGACAAAGTTGGTCAAACTTGTTTGAAATGTCAAACTTGTGTGAAAAGTCAAAATTGTTTGAAAAGTCAAACTTGTTTAAAAAGCCAAATTTGTTTGAAAAAGTTGAATATATAACTTGTGTCTTGAGAGACAACTGTGATGTCATCAAGAAAGTTATTCATGATGTTTGAATGAATGAAACGGAAGGGTGTTAAAGTGATCAATATGAGATTGAGTCTCATTATATGGTCAAAATAGATACAAAACAAGACTTATCAAATATGTGCTTGAAGCTATAATCAAGTCATATTGATGCTTGAGATGTGAAGATTATTCACATAGTTGCTTGCTAAAAAGCAAAATGTTGAATCTTATCTCTTTAACGAAAAAGTTGGAAATCAACTCAATAAAGAGGTAGTGATAAAACACAACTAAATGTAGTTTGTGTATAAGTTATACTAAATACTATTGATTGCATATGTGTTGGGTATGCTTACAATAGTTGTGATTATAGAATTCTTGTTTATGAATTCAAGATTCAATAATGGAATCATGAAGCGCTTCTTTCTTTAAGAATATGTTTCTATAAATTAAAAGATGAGGCAAACTCATTGAAACGGATTCATGATTCAATAAAATAAGAAGAAACTTATCATGAGAAAATGATAAAGAAGAGGCGTGATCTCGACATAGCAAATGAGGTAGGATATGAAAATTCTATGGCCCGAATTTTCTAACCTCCATGCTAGAAAGTGGATCACAAAGTTATAAAGACATTGAGCTCTTTGAAATGATCTTTGTGGAAAGAGACCATTAAAAGTGAGATTGATTCCATCTTGAAAAATCACACTTGGAAACTAGTGGATTTACCTTCGAGTAGTAAATCACTAGCATATAAGTGAATTTTCAAAAAGGAAATGAAGACCGATGGAACAATCAATTAGTACAAAGCTAGACTTGTAATTGAGGATTACAAGAAAACTGAAGACCTTGATTACTTTTATACTTATTCTCTCATCATGAGAATAAAGATTTGTATTTACAATTGCTGCATAGCAGAATTTGAAATACATCAAATGGATGTAAATAACTTTTCTAAATGTCGATTTAGAAGAGAAAATTTACATAGAACAACCTGATGGGTTTATTGTACATGGCCAATGAAACAAAGTGTCCACAATGTATACCGTTTAGTGTTCACAATGTACACCATGCTCAAATAGTGTTAATAATGAAAATTGGCATTATTACTAATTTTAGGACTACCCCAAAATGTGGGGGTGAGTATACTTTGGAAAATAATTATCTATTGGAAAGGTTTCCCCAAGAAAACAATGAGATGTCCATATGAAGTATGGAAACGTAGGCCTACGTACACTTGTGAATGTGGGGTGTTTCGCAAAGTAGCAAGTCCAATTACCAAAAAAATTGAATTCGGTTATTAAATGGTGGATTGTGTTTCAAGAGTTATGTTCATAACAATTGTGCATATTGGTTTGTTATTTATGATTCAATTAGTTTGAATATATATAAAAAAATCAAAAAGAAAATAAAATTAATGGAAATCAAGTATTGATGTCAAATTCATGAAAGTGAATAAATGATACTTTGAATGAAATAGATCAAAGTGTTGAAATGGTTCAAGAAATGGAACCTTAAAAGAAATTGTGCTAGTTTGTAAAGTCATTGTATGACTTGAGACAAGTACAAAGATGAAGATATCAAAGGTTTGATTGTGTGGATTTAAACAAGAGTGACTACGTCACTTTGTTTATTAAATCCAAAAACGATATGTTAACTAAGGAAAATTTTAGTCAATTTGATCTGTTTATTCAAATTCAAGGAAAACTAATGGACTCGTGGTTAAACAAGTCATTAGGTGGATATTCTTGAATTATCTGAAAAGATCAATTTATGATGGTATATTGCTAAAATCAATTTATAATTGAAAAGACATATAGCAATATGTGTAATGGTAGTCTAAATATATATGTCTAAGACATAATACCATTAGAGAACTACTCTCAACTAATTTGACTATGTGAAGTCAAATGATAAACGAATCCGTTAACCAAATGGTTAAATCGAAAGTTAGTTGTAAAATTGGAGAGGAATGGGACTTAAGCCTCTTAAAAGTTAAACACAGCGAAAAACTCAATCTAAATGACTGGAGATCCCATGAACTAGATTCAATGGGACCACCTAATTGTTAAAAGACTTGTAGTGTCACTGTGGGGGAATTAACCCCAAGTCCATTCCTATTAGTGACATTCCGAAAGGACAAGGATAAGCCTATGGCTTTTAATGATTCTTACGCATTGAAAATTCGAGCGGGTAATACGGGTTACCTTTAAGAAATCACCTATGTGAGAGAGAAGTGGGGCCGCTTCGAGGAGAATTGTGTGAGGCTCAATTCTTAGAACCTCTCACAGAACCAGGCAAAATGTTCAGGGCCATGAATGAACATAGCTATGAGAATTGAACTATGTTAGGACGATACTTGTGTCAAGCATATGATCGGCTACACAAAAAGCATAACGATTCAAGGACATCGCGTCTATCGACTTGCGAGTAGAGTAAATATGTTTGTACGAGCGAAGGTTCAATGGGCATTCCCACACCTATCGTATGCAAGTTTTCGTCTGCCGGACTCTATCACCAAACTCGTCATCAATTTCCTTCATGTGGGGGATTGTTGGAAAAATGTTATTGTGTGAAGGAAATTGTGCACGTTTCCTTTATATTATTAACATATAGAAATTGTGGTTTATATTTGTCCAAATTGATATTTGGAAAATAAAAATATTAAGGCTTAATTAAGTGAGTAAAGTTGGAACATTAAGCAAAAATGATTTCTATAAAAGTCATTTCTATAGGTAGACTTCCCGTTAAACTTACCGCTCGAGATATAGACTACTTGAGAGAGACGGGTTTCATAGAAGGAGGTTGACCTATCGGGGGATAGACTTTGTGGAAGTTGATTTTGTTGTAGACAATTTGCTAAAGGCAAAGTTGGTGTCTAGTAAATGTTCAACTAATGAGTATGGATTGTAACATCCATTAGCCTTAATAAAACACATAATGAATGACATTATGATGGTTAAAAAATTGTAACTACCTAATATTTACTACCAAGGTTAATAGCCTTATTGAATTGGTGAGTAATGGGATATAAGTTACAATTGTGAGAATATAAACTATCATCCACAATTTAGTAAAGATAAGAGAAGAGAGAAAAGGAGAGACAAGAGAAATGAGAATAAGAAAAATGCATGTTTTCTTCTTCGTCATTTGATGTCTTTCTCCCATGGAAATGATGGTGATTTTGTCCAAGCATAATGAGATTCGCCGGAGATTCTAGTGTGCAAGAGTAGTCCGGTCCGTTCGTTTTATCCTGGAAGGCGAACGTCCAAAACAACCTCAAGCACAACTCGGTGAGGGGTCAAATTTGTCTTAAGGAGAGTGTGTCACACACGACTCGGACAACATCAAGAAGATCAACATACAAATTTTCTACTACGGTTTTTCTCTTTGTTTATGTTTATTGTAATTTGTATAATTTAATATATTGTAATTCTTTTCTCTTTTTGTGCTTTTGTAATATTTTGTCTAACAGGAGATTGCTAAAAGCTTTTCTTGAGAGCTCACCAGAACTGGCATCTCTTTCCTTCCGACTTACATATGTGAGTTATATTTCTTTCATTATTATCATCATACGACACAACAAACAATGGTCATTCAATGTTTCACGGTGTTCTATTACAAATTTCATTCAATGTTTCATGGTGTTCTATTACAAACAATGGAAATGAATAATTAGTCTTTCATATCAAACAAGTCATGGTTATATATTTGACTTTTTAGTTTCTTTTTCTGCAGAAACTTGCTGATCAGCCACTAGTTCCAACTACAATCGTGCCATTTTGTATGTCGTGTAACCTCAAAATTATTAAAATTAAGAATTTTGGGGGGCAGCAGATGGAGCTGGACATAGTGAGGTATTTCCTTGAGAATTCAATCCGTTTAAACAAGTTGTTCATTTGCTACCCTTCTGAGATAACCAAGGAGGAGCATGCAGAGATTAGCAAGAAAGTATTGATGTTACCAAGGGCCTCTACTTCCTGTGTAGTTGTGATCACTTTACCTTGATCTTTGCATGTTATTTGACTATGAGATGTTTTTTATAGTGTAAGATAACTACATTTGCTTTTACGGTAACTAGCGTATCACCCGTGCGATGCACGGCATATTACAGTGGTGAAGCCAGGATCTACCGAGAAGGGGGTCGATTTATAAATATAGTGAAATTTTTATTTTATATTAAGGGGGTCAGATTGTAAAAATATACATTTTTACCCTATATTCAAAATATATTTACAATAATAACACTAGTAATTTTTTATTTTTTTTTTAACATGGGGGTCGGCCGACCCCCTTCGGCTCTACCTAGCCTTGCCACTGCATATTATATAACTTTGTGCATACGAATTGCGAATATATAAGGGAAATAAATACCGATTAAACATTTTGAAAAACTTTCTTAAACACAACATTAGTAGTACATTTGCTAGATCACTACAAGGAAAATTCATTTTAGAGACGACAAAATCTGTAGCTAAAATGAAGATTCTGTCTCTAAATCGTGTTTAGAGACAGATTTGTTTCATAGCTAATCCGTGGGTGCATGTTGGTCGCTAAATTGGGTGCCCCATAAAGGTAATGTTTCCACTTATGCAACGCAAACACAATCGCCGCCAATTCCATGTCATGAGTAGGGTAATTCTGTTCCGCCGGTGATAACTTCCTAGAGGCATACGCAATCACTTTCCCATTTTGCATTAATACACATCCCAATCCCACCTTCGAGGCATCACTATAGATAACAAAATTCTCACAACCATCCGGAAGGGTAAGAATAGGAGCCGTTGTCAACCTCTTCTTCAACTCATTGAAACTTGCTTCACACTTGGAATCCCATACAAATGATACATCTTTCCGAGTCAACCTTGTCAACGGAGTCGCAATTTGAGAAAACCCTTCAATGAACCTTCGATAATACCCCGCCAAACCAAGAAACTACGAACCTCAGTCACAGTCGAAGGTTGCTTCCAATTAACCACGGCTTCAATTTTTGAAGGATCCACGAAAATTCTCGAACTCAACACTACATGCCCCAAGAAAGAAATCTGCTCAAGCCAAAACTCGCACTTGCTGAACTTGGCGTACAACTGCTTCTCACGAAGAACTGACAAGACAATCCTCAAATGATTTTCATGCTCCTCTCGGGACTTAGAATAAACAAGAATGTCATCTATGAATACCACCACAAATCTATCAAGATAAGGCTTGAAGATACGGTTCATCATATCCATGAATACGGCTGGAGCATTAGTCAACCCGAAAGGCATCACAACAAACTCATAATGACCATATCTCGTTCGGAAAGCTGTCTTGGCAATGTCATCCGGTCTAATCTTCAACTGATGGTATCCGCTTCTCAAATCAAGTTTAGAGTAGATAACGGAACCTTGAAGTTGATCAAACAAATCATCTATATGTGGAAGAGGATATTTATTCTTTATAGTTCCTTGATTCAACAAACGATAATCAATACATAATCGTAAGGTACCATCCTTCTTCCTAACAAATAAAACCGGTGCTCCCCACGGAGACACACTTGGGCGAATAAAACCCCGGTCTAGCAATTCTTGCAATTGGACCTTCAACTCTTTTAACTCGGTTGGAGCCATTCTATAGGGTGCTTTAGAAATAGGTGCGGTATCGGGCACTAAGTCAATACAAAACTCTACCTCACGATCCGGAGGCATAGAGTACTCACTAGAAAACACATCACTAAATTCATTAACAACCGGGACATGAGCTAACTCTTGGGACTTCTTATTGGAATCTACCACATAAGCCAAGTACCCCGCACACCCCTTAGATAGCATCTTTCTAGCCTTTAAAGCAGAAATAACATGTAAACCGAACATAGATTTGTCTGTATCAAATATAAAAGTAGGCACATCAGGCATAGCAAATGAGACTCGCTTTCTACGACAGTCTACCAAAGCATGACACTGACTCAACCAATCCATCCCAAGGATCACATCAAAGTCACGGATTGGTAACTCGACCAAATCCACCGGTAATACATGCCCACATATAGTCACATCACAACCATGATATATCAAAGAAGATGCGAGGCACTCTCCCATGGGAGTAGAGACCTCCAACACATAAGGCATAGATTCAGGCAATTTATGCAATGAAAATGCAAAATGAGATGCCACAAATGAATGGGAAGACCCGGGATCTATAAGAATGCGTGCCTTAACTCCTGAGACAGGGACTATACCTCTAATGACAGCATTTGGATCGACTTCTCCTCTACCCAAGGCGAACACTTGACCTTACACTCTATCCTTGGGTTTCCCGTCTATATCTCTCTTCACACCACTACCTTGTACCCCTTGTCCACTACCCGAAGCTTGCTTCTTTTGCCACCTGGGATAATTCTTCCGGAAATGGCCTGTTGCCCCGCACTCCAAACATTTGCCTTGCTTGCTCCAACACTTATCCTCTGAATTCCCCAGCTTCTTACAATATCCACACAATGTCCCAAACTGACCTGGAGTCGAGATTTGTCGGAGCCGCCACATTTCCTCCTCTACCTGCTCCCGAAGCGGATGTCCTTGGCTGCCCTCTATTCTGCCCAGAACCTTGACCTTGGAATCTATTTCTACTTCCGCCTTCAGATTTACCACGATGCTCCTCTATATCATTCTCAATCTGGTACGCCATATTCACGGCCGCTTGGAAGTTGGCGAAGTCATGCGTCAATAACTGCTTCCGAAACTCGACCCTTAAGCCTTTCACGAACTGGTAGATCCGCCTCTCTTCCTCCGGTACCAAATGGGGACAATATCGGGCTCACTCCGTAAACTTGGCTGAATATTGTGCTATGGTCATTGTCCCTTGCTCCATTTTCAGAAACTCAACCTCCTTCTTATCTCTAGTAACCATCGGAACGAAATGATCCCGGAACTTGCGCGTGAAATTCTCCCAAGTCTGTGGTGTAAGATCCCGATCCCATCCATCCTTCACTACCTGCCACCAATGCTCAGCGGGTCCTTCCAACTTGAAAACGGCGCACCTCACCTTTTCTGCATCCGAACTCTCCATTGCCGCGAAAATCTTATTCATAGCTTCCAGCCATCTCTCCGCCTTCACCGGATCCGGATCTCCGTTGAAGCTAGGAGGAGACATCTTCACAAATTTCTCTAGGCCGTGGTGCCCTTGCCTACCTTCTGGTTGTTGTTGTCCCCTACCTTGATTCTGATTTTCCATATTCTGAAGAAACACTCGGAACATATCCATCATTTCGGCATTCGGATTACCAACATTGCCCAAAGCCCGATCCTGATCGCCATCATTTCCCGCCATTAGAACAAACTCCTGCATTAAACACTCGACGTCAGTTATCACACACTCTCACTCAGCTAGACTCTACCCGAGAACTCTAACCGAGCTCTGATACCAACTGTGAGGATCCCGACCCGGAACCTAAACGTGTCCCGAGCTGGAGCGTCCCCAAACTAACCCAAATTTTCCTAAACTTTTAAAACTTTGATTTAACTTTCAAACATAAACACAATTAACATAACCATTTCAAAATAACTCTACTCCTCTCCACATTGGAGAAAGAGTTGACCAACTTTGAAAGTAATAAACTGTTTAGTTACAAAAGATATCGGTTATAACGTAGAAATTAAAGTTTAGAAATACAAACTCCATAAAGGAATTATACCAAAATACACTTTCTATGCCAACCTATACATACCCCGACAATCCCCAAAAATCACTTCCAAACTCCTCTCCGCCCTTACTTGGCCGGTCCGCCTGTCTCGGGATCTAAAAACATTAAAGGGAGAGGGGTGAGAATAAATCTCAGCAAGCTATTATGAATGCAGCAATATGCCAAATAAGATGCAACACATAACAAGTTTCATATAACACCTTGGAAAAGCTGTAAACACTTTACATTACCTCGGTTTACCTTTTTCCGTCTGAACAATAGTCGTACAACATTGGATATAAAATTCCAATCTTAGGTGAGCTGCTTAAGCAATACTCACATCTTATAAGACCCATGTCTCAGGGAACCATATAAGATAGTAGCAACTCTGTAAGGCTTTTGGCTCAATACAGATGCTATAACCCCGACATGTGGCCACAGGAGGGGACGGTCACAGATATAACATAATCCGATCACATTAGGTCACACTTCCATAATTGATCGTATTATATTATACCTCCAACATCAGATGATTAACACATTATCAAGCACATAATAGTTACTTGAAATATAATCCACAAAAGGGATAAGCAATATAGCCACATGGTAAAATATACTCATGTTCAACCAATATCATAGTGCAACATTTATTTAACACACTATGCATAATATAATCAATGAATATGAACTCAAGTAAGGCAATAAGGTATCATCAACCCACCCTACATAGTCATCATACAACAATACATGGTCTCTATAAAGGTCCAAGTTAAATCTACCAAGTTGGAGTCACAATTGTTAAGTTACCAAACTAGGCTGCCAAGCGTTTTCCAAGCAATATTTAAAGTACTTCCCCAATTCCATTTTGATCACTTAAGATGTCATTGTGTAACCAAAGTATTCTACTTTAATCTAGGTTAAAGAGATTTCATTTTGGTTCTAGTTTGAATAGGTTTAAACAGCTCTAAAGTTGGTTCAAAGTTACCAGGCCAGGGCACGACTCGTGCCCCAGGGCACGACTCGTGCCCCTTTGGCCTTTCCCAGATTCATGCGTCCCTTGGCAAGCACGACTCGTTATTTCCACAGGGCACGACTCGTGCCTGAGAGCACGACTCGTGCCATTTCAGCCTTAAGTTGATCAGAACGATTTGACTCCAATTCCACGAGTCGTATCCACGAGTTGGCCATGGGCACGACTCGTGCCTAGGGGCACGACTCGTGCCACGGCCAGAAACAGGTAGCAGTAGCAGATTTCCTTAGGAACTCCCAAAAATTAAAACTTGTACCAAGCTTCTTCTAATTTGTGAACCTAAAAAGGGATTTCTAACTTTGTTAATTCCATTCTAAACCATTTAACCCCAAAGTAGCATATCCTAAACCTAGATCATTTACCACTTGGTTTTCCACCCATTTTACTACCATTTTTCAAGATTTACCATCTTAGTCCAACTCAACCCATTTTCTTACACTCTTAATCAACTCATATGGACAACAACATCATTCCATCACTTTAACCAATTCCTCAACTCCAAGAAGGTTTCTAACACATCAAACAATCATTATAATAACAATAACAACATCCATAGTTCATGAACATTTAAAGAAGGGAAAGTCATACTAACTCACTTAGCAAATATGGGATGGAATGAGGATTTTCTTAGCTTGATGTGCTCCTCTCTTCACCCTGAACACGTAAGTACAATTGGATTGCCAAATGGAGAAGAATTGAGCTTGCTAGTAACTTGGAAGAGATGGTTTTCAAGATGGAGTTTCCATGGGAATTCTTGGGAGGAAGTAAGAAGAAATGATGAGGGGAAAATGAGGAGGATGGAGGAAGTATGGGAGGAGTATGGTGGGCTTTGACTAAGGAGGTGAAGGAGAGGAAATTAAGGAGCATGGCCCCCCATGCTAGTTAAATAAAATCTTTTCAATCTTTTTCAATTAAACCCTCCCAAATTTTAGAATAGTAAAACTAAACCCCCTACTCCAATTCTTTATCCCACATACTTTAACCTCATTTTATATTTTATCCATTTTCTATTATTATACTTCTCCCAAGATGCTTTATTATATTTCCCTTGAAATCCTAAGGATTCTAAATTATTTCCCAATCATCTCATCTTAATATAAGAAATTAAAGACATAATTGAACACATAAGGTTAACATTAATATTAAAAGCATATAATATGATACTAAAATAGTGCCTAGGGTTAGGGTCGTTACAGTATTGGATTCGTGAAGATCTTCTCAAGGTGCATATAAATACAAGAGATCAGCACAAAAAGAAGACACGGCTTTGGAGTGAATTTGAGAGACAATACAGAGTTGTGATTCACGTTTTCAATATTGTGATTTTAGGTTGTGAGTGAAGGTTGTGTCTTACATCCGAACTCACATCTAGGTTTTTGTCAAGTTCTTTGTTTTACTTCTGACTAGAATAGGATCCACTTGAGAAAGGGAGTATGTTCTTTTCATAGAAGGTGATTAGAACTTGTTTAGTGTTTTCGTATTTTAGTTTTCACTAATTCGTGTTTTTGTAAACATCAAAGTTTTTAATGGTGAAAAGTTTTTGGGCGTAAGCCTGATTTGCTGGGATCAAAACCAGTAAACGTTTATACTTCTTGTGTTTACTTTTTGTTCCGCTTCTTTAATTGTGGATGTGTGGACAGTTGTGTGTCACATCTATACTTACATCCGTGAACTGTTGAGTTGTTTAAGCTTCAGCTAATACTCCTCCTTTAGAACCCTCTCTTGCTCCTTCATCTCCAAAAATCCCCACTCTTCCTCCCTCTCCTGTTGCTCAACCTTCTGTGGTTCCCCCTGCTGTGGCCCCTGTGCCTTCTTTGGTCACACCCCTTACCAAGAAAAGGAAGCTACCCACTTCTAAACCAAAAGGGAACCTTGTTTAAACTGTACCCCTCAGGAATTTAAGAAGATCTCACAAGGTTAGAAAGCTATCTGAGGCTGACAAAGCCAAGAATTTGAAAAAGCCTGGAGGTAAACCAACAACAGCCATCACATGTGATGATGATGAGGAAGAAGAGGAAGTACCACAACTAACCAGGTCAAGGAAGCCAAGTGCTCAACCTTTTGCTGCTCCTCCAACTGATAAAGATGAGGAACCCCTGACAAACCTGCTGATTGAACTAAAAGGAAAGAAGAAAGTGGCTGAAACTGACCTTGAACCCATTGTTGAAGAAGAACATTCTGAGGAAAGCTATGACAGTGATGACATTGTTGCTGATGAAAACTACAAGCTTGGACGTGATGAACTTGAACAAGAAAAAGAAGATCAAACAATTGATGAGCCTTCTGATGAAGAAACTGAAGCTGAACCTGAAAAGGAGCCCTCTCCTCAAAAGGATGTGCCTTCAGATGTGCACACATCCAAATGCACATCTTCAAGGCTAACTTCGCAAAAGGGTATTTCTAAATCTCTCTCATCTACTGCTTTAACCCTTATCTCCTCCAAAATTTTATCCTTGGATGCCTCTGAAAGGCACGGGCAAATTGTGAATAAAATTTTCATTGTAGAGATGAAGAGAGATAGGGAGTGTTTCTCCAAATTGGGCATAGATATGTTTTTTGAAGAGAGAGGTCTATTTTTGCCTGTTGATTATCCAATTCCCTTCTTAACCAAGCTTGTGTATGAGTTTTATGCTAATCTAACCAAAGGTTTAGACCAACCCTCCTCCTCCATGTTCTTTTACTACCTATGTCAGAGAGAAATTCATTCATTTATCTCCCTCTGTCATAAATGATTTCCTTGGGTTAGAAGAAGGGTATGATCAGCCTTGTGATGTTTCTGAGGAAGAACTTATATCCACTCTTACTCATGGGAAAGTAACTGCGTGGCACCATTAAGCCTAAGGATTTAGGAAGTGGTTCTCTTACCTCATTTTATTGCTTTATCCACTATGTTTTAACTGCAATCTCTGCCCCTCCAATAATAAGACATATGTGACTAGAGTGCAAGTTGATTTCCTCTACTGGTTGGGTGCCAAGAAAAATATCAACTTTGGAGAGTTTATCTTTAGGAAGATTTGTGGGTATTGTGAATCCCCCTCCAAGAAATGGTCCCTTCCCTACCCTTCTCTCATCTCTCAAATTCTAATTGCCCAAGGAGTGAAAGCTGATAAGGGTGAAGCTAGAGTGAGTAAGTTTGAATTGTTTAAAGAGACCAAAACTCTGCTGGATGCAAAGCAAAGATTTGTTGATCTACCTTTGGGAGTTATTCCTGAAATTTCTATGCCAGATGTGGGCACATCCAGTCCCACATCTGTGAACTCCTTTGAAGCACAAATGGCATATCTTGATGTTGAAGTTGCTGTTGCTGAAGCTCTCACCACAGCCTTGAATTCTCAAATGCAAGCCTCTCAATCTCATGCCAATAATCTCAAAGCTCTTAGAGATAGACTCAAGAGATGGCATTCAACACTTTATAGTCAAAAAGGGGGAGAAGAAGAAAAGAATGGATGAGAATGATACCAATGATGTATTTGCTGCTGCTGATACTTCAGAATGGAGAAGTTGGGATGCTTAAACTCAGGGGGAGTTTTACTGTTTGTTCTTACTGGTGAAACAAGCAGGTTTGCTTTTGATATTTGTTAATTTTGCTTTTAATATTTGTTAGCTTTGCTTTTAATATTTGTTAGTTTAAGACTTGGTATGTAATTCCTAAATACATTTGTTGAATGGTTACTTTAGTTTATATTTGTTGAACTGCAATTTTTAGTACTAACCTGGTCTATGCAGTTTTGTGTAGATGTGTTGACACATCTACACACACATCCATTCAGGGTTTAAAAGTTTGAGAATGTTGGTCATTATTATCTAAATCATAAATCTTTGGTTTTGACCAGAAAGTCCAAAATAAGGGGAGATTGAAAGAGTGAGACTTTAGGAAACAATTGGTTTCCTATTTCGAATCAATATCATATATTTGGTAAGTTGATTTTGGGACTTTCATGGAATATTTATAATTGTCCCACTATGAAAAGGACTTTGTTAATATTGTAAATATATTTTATTTATGTACATAGATTTATATTAGGACTAACCTACTAATAAAATCTCTTTCCTTGTGAGTGTGCTTTATGTTTCCTTGTAGGAATTGGAAACTCACTTATGGAAGGTATTTTATTCGTAAAGATCTTCTCAAGGTGCATATAAATACAAGAGATCAGCACAAAATAAGACACAGCTTTGGAGTGAATTTGAGAGACAATACACATGCGTTGTGATTCACGTTTTCAATATTGTGATTTTAGGTTGTGAGTGAAGGTTGTGTCTTACATCCGAACTCACATCTAGGTTTTTGTCAAGTTCTTTGTTTTACTTCTGACTAGAATAGGATCCACTTGGGAAAGGGAGTCTGTTCTTGTCATAGAAGGTAATTAGAACTTGTTTAGTGTTTTCGTATTTTAGTTTTCACTAATTCATGTTTTTGTAAACATCAAAGTTTTTAATAGTGAAAAGTTTTTGGGTGTAAGCCTGGTTTGCTGGGATCAAAACCAGTAAACGTTTATACTTCTTGTGTTTACTTTTTATTCCGCTGCTTTAATTGTGGATGTGTGGACAGTTGTATGTCACATCTGTACTCACATCCGTGAACTGTTGAGTTGTTTAAGCTTCCAAGCTACACGAAACTTTCAAAAATGTGTCTCTAAATTAGAGACGGATTAAAATATGTCTCTATTTTAGAGACAGATTAACATTTTTGGTTCCTTTCTCTATCTACCCCTTTTTAACATTTTTTAACATTTTTTACACTAAGCAGTTCGTTAGTCTTTTTTTGGTTCCTTTCTCTCACTACCCCTCGAGAAAAACAGCGACGCCTTGTTTCCCTGTTTTCCAAATCTCAAAACCACCGTTAACCAAAAAAGAAACGGAAACAAAAGTTTCCATTTTAGTTGACGTTGAAAGCGACTGTTTAAACAACTGTTTTGAGCGGATTTTGCCATTTTCAAAATGTCAATTTCTTTTTAGTATAGTATAGATTTAGTTTAGATGTTCACTATGGTCCACACACCTAAAATAGTGTGGATATTCGATAATCTTAACTTCTAGAAATCAGAATCATCAGTCTTTGTGTGATTATGGTGTGATTGTGTGTGTGTTGTTTGTGTTTTATAGAGAGGTGATAAGGGACATGGCGGTGTATGGTTTTGTCGGCTAAGAGACGGTGGAGGTGGAATTCCATTTTTACCATTATATGTTTCTGAAAGTCCTTGTTTTCTTTAATGGGAACTAACAAATTAGGATCCAAAGTTTAGGGGGTGTGTCCCAATTGGGGTCTGATGTTCCAATTTTGTCAATTTAGGGTTCAAAGCTAACAATGCTAGTTCAGTTTAGGGGTCTTTAGAGGGAAATGCTAACAAAATCCAGTTAAGTCACATATGTTTTGCAGATGCACTTAATTGGGGGTGTGCCAATCGGGGTATAACTGAATTTATTTGCATTTTAGTCCAAAGACTCCTAACTGAACTAACATTGTTAACTTTGTACCCTAAATTTTTGGACCCTAAATTGACTAAATTGGAACATCAGACTCCGATTGGCACAAATCCCCTAAACTTTGTACTCTAATTTGTCATTCCCCTTTCTTTAAACACTCTTAAGGCCAAAATGATAGAAGTTTATGCGCAGCGGAATGAATATTTTCTAAGGTCTTGTAGTTGTTGTCTAGCATAAATATTCCTAATCGCTTTGTCAATTTTATCTTATCTATATGATCAAGTAATAATATATTAAAGCAAGAAATAGCATAATTGAAATGGCAATTAAAGTGCAAGACAAGTAAATAAAAGAGACAAGAGACAATAATTTTTAAATTGGTTTAGAGGCAAATTCATCTCCTACATTCACCCACACTATCATGTGTCTATCCACCCATACTGTTATGCGTCTGTCTATCCACCCCTATTGTCATGTGTCTGACAAGTGAGATCAATACACTATAATTTTCTTTCTAATAATTTTGAAAATTGATTAGGCAAGATTCCTGAACCCCATCTTCTTAATTGACACTTCAATTAAGGATGCTAAGTGCATAGTATTTCACAATGTAGTTCCTCATTGGATTGACACTTGATTTGTCGAATGGAAGCCATACATTGGGAGGGGGATTTCTTCTTAAGGTTCCAGAGATCATTTCTCTTGAGAGTTTAAAAGTCCTTCATTTAAACCATGTTCAGTTTGAGGACGGTGAGTCACTTTCCCTAGTTAAAGAAGGTAATCCTCTTCGATTCTTCTTTTTGCAATTCATTGATCGATAATTCAATCGTAAATATTTCATTTTTCTCAATTTTGAGTGTTTTAGCTCTGATTAGGGTTCGTTCAGATTCAATTCACTAACTGACAATATTTAATATCACAACTGCACATTTTAAGACACACATCAGCACATTTTGAGCATATATTAACACTTTTTAACACTAACACTATTTGAGTTATACACTAACACTCTTTAACGTACATACCAACACTATTAAACACTCAAATTGATATTCCTTAAAACACATTTTTTCAATGTTACAAAGCGACAGTTCTTCAAACTAACACTTTGTAACACTAACACTGAAATTTTACAACACTAACACTGACATTTAAAAAGAAAACTCATTTTTCTTGCTAAAAATAACTGATTTTTCGTAAAGATCGGCTCATATTTTAATGTACCAAAAAAGAAAATGGCGAATAATACGTTTGTTCATTCAAAAGAAAAAGAGAACAAGCAAAGTGAACTCTTGACTTAACCTACAAAAGAGGGAGCAAAATAAGCTCACACGCCGGCTCTACGGTTCAAACTGACGGCAGAAGAATGCAATTCCGGCAACATATTTGACGACGATGGTAGTCGAAGAAATTAGCTGTGAGATGGATTAACAACCTGGGTTTGATTATTGACGAACTGGTACGCAATTCCCTACTCTTCTAGTCCCAATTCTTGGGTAATCTCATTTTCAAATTAGGGTTTATATAAGTTGAATATTATGCATGAGTCTTCTTTAAAATTTGAATTACTGTGTTTAGAAATTGGTTCCAATCCAGCGTTCCAGCTCTCTACTTGGCATTCTTGGAAGAAATCAATGGCTTCAGATTCAAAACACCAGAAATTTGAACAAGATAGAATCAGCAATTTACCCGCCTCTCTTATTACCCATATTCTCTCCTTGATTCCCACAAAATATGCAGTGAGAACTAGCTCTTTGTCCACCTTCTGGAACCGACAATGGACATCAATCACCCATCTTAGCTTTGATGACACTTTAGAACCCGAAGTCATTTCTACTCCAGACACTAAAGCCAGTTTTGTTAACTTTGTCTATCGAGTTCTACTCCATATTAAGGTTGCTTGTCCAGATGTTTTTCAGCTCAATTGCATGCAAGATTACGGGGTTACTCATATAAATTCATGGGTTTCAGCTGCTCTATCCCGACATGTTGGACACATTGATCTCTGTATCTCAACGGATGAGCGTAGTCCCTTACCTCGTTGCATTTTCGACTGCAAACACTTGGTGGTCCTAAAGTTGGGCAGAGGATTTCTTCTCAAGGTTCCTATGTTAATCTCTCTTGACAGTTTAAAAATCCTTCATCTCGCAGTTACCTTTTCGGATAATGGCTCACTTTCCAGGCTTGTGTCTAGCTGCCCTGTGCTTGAGGAACTGAAATTACGAGAAATCTTAAGTGACACTGTTAGTGAAGTTAATTTATCATCTATTACACTCAAGAGACTTATCCTGAGTTTCTTGGATCCTTATTCTAAGTCATATAGGGTAGGTCTTAATACCCCAGGTCTTCAATCCCTTGAATATGTTGATTGTAATGTTCCAGATAGCTACTCTACAGGGATCGTACATTGCCTTGATAGAGCTTGCATAGATGTGTGTGCAAGGCCTCCACTTCATACCATGTCATCCCTTGCTGTTGGAATATCTCGTGTTATGTTCCTTTATTTATCAAAGGATTCATGTAAGGTTAGTTATGTGCTTTTATGAGCACAACTCTTTCTTCTCGGTCCTGATTAGGTAGTTTACATCCATTTATAATTAGTAGTTCAATGCAAGCTAAAATCATTATTTTTCTTCTTGTATTACAGGCTCTTCATTTTATTACTTCTTTACTGCCAAAGTTTCCTCGTCTAATCAAGCTGGAGTTGGAAGAAGCGGATTGGGGAAATCTGAGAGCCTTTCTTGTAAACTCACCAGAACTGGCAACTCTCTCCTTTCGATATTCATATGTGAGTTATAATACTTCATTATTGTCATACTCTTAAGTGCTCGTTTTGTAGTAATGATTTGTGATTCCATCCATGCTAATTGTACCACTACCTCTGTCCCAAAATGACTACCAAAAAAATTCAAATTCGCTCTTGATCAAGAGCAAATTTGAATTTTTTTGAACATTCATTATGGGACGGAGTATCATGGAATATAATTCTTACTAAACATCATGGAGTGAAATAGTCATTTTTGCATACTTACTGGTACCAACTGCTTGTGTACATTCCGCTATAATTTCTTCAAATAGCATAGAAAGGAATCATTATTCTTTCGTACCAAATAATCACTATGATGGTTATTTATAACTTATCAGTTTCTTCTTTTCTCAGCAATACTATCATTGCACACATTATTCACAAAGAAGCGTGCCATTATGCGTGTCGTCCAGCCTCAAGCAAATTCAAATAAAGAATTTCAGAGGGGAACAGATGGACATGGACATAGTGAGGTACTTCCTTGAGAAGTCAAAATGCTTAAACGAGTTGTCGATTAGCTACCCTTTAAAGATTACAAAGGGAAAAGAGGCAGAGATTAGCAAGAAACTATTGATGTTGCCAAGGGCCTCTGCTTCCTGTGTAGTTTTAACAACTTGATCTCATTATTAGCATATATTATAACTTTCAAGTTTTTGTGGAAGGGAACTTATTTTACTCTCATGGTTGATTAAATTAAGGCTCCATTTGTTTCCCGTAAAATAACTTCCGGAAAATGTTTTCTGGAAAATGAAAATGTTCTTCTGAAAATGACACAAACCTGTTATCGGTTGTCCGGTAAATCTAAGGAAAATGTTATTCGTAAAAATTATGTTATAAATCATAATTATATTATAAAGAGCACATAATCACACATCTGTAGGAGCAGACCGAAAAAATTATGTCATAAATCATAATTATATTAAGCAAAGTAATTCAAAAACTGATAATGCAAGTAAAGTATGCATCAAATGAACAGCAAGCGGCAGATCATAGTGCACAAAAGTAAGAAAAGCATCAACTTAACTCTTGCCATAAATTTGCAAAAAACATAATATTTCCATCTTGATTTGAACATCAGATCACTTTTGTAATGTTTAAAAAAAAAAAACACAGGAGAACAAAATCTGAATTGATCTTATCTTATCTTTTACGAAAAGAAAAAATTAGGGTAAGGTAGGTGAAGGGTTGTGAGGTGGGGGTATAGGGGTTGGGGTTAGGGTTAGGGTAGGATGGGGTGGAGGTTGGTGGGGTGGGGTTTGGTAAGGTGGGGTAAGGTGGAGGGTGGTGGGTGGAGTAGGGTGGGTGCGGGCTAGGGGTGTGGTTGTCAAAAAAATAATTTTAAGCTGCCCTGCTCTCGAGGACTTGGAGTCTAAATTCAGTTGATTCTTTTGATGATGAGACCCTTGTTTCCGGCTGCAGTTGTGTACACGAGGAATTGCATTTGGAAAAATATCAATCATCTTTAATCTTCATCTCGTTTCTCCTTTGTACAACCAACAATGGCCTCCTCCTACCCAAGCCTCGGATGCCATCTTTGCTAAGTATTCATAAAGCTCGATGCACAATTTTACATGACATGTAAAGTATGCATCAAATGAACAGCAAGTGGCAGATCATAGCGCACAAAACTAAGAAAAGCATCAACTTAACTCTTGCCATAAATTTGCAAACATAATATTTCCATCCTTATTTGAACATCAGATCACTTTTGTAATGTTTAAAAAAAAAAAAAAAACACAGGAGAACAATCGAGACTCGAAACCTGAAAGTTGAACATGTCAATACACAATTTTGCACGAGTTAGACGCCCTTGGTAACAACGAGACTTCGTTGATAAACGCCTCATTCTTCTCTTCGTCAAATGAAATTATTAGTTCCTCCAAACAGTTTGACTTCTCAAGGATGTACTTCACCATTCTGAGTTCCACCTCTCTCCCAGACACATCATTTACTTTGACTACCTTTAGATTATACAGCATACAAATTGGCACTTCTGTAGGTGGATCCCAAGCCTCTTCCAAGGGTCCCTGGTGAGGAAAATGAAACAAATATTAGGTCTCAATAATCTCAACATACATTAATTAATGATACTAATGAATATAATTGAACTCACAAGTGAAAAAGAAAGAGATGCCAGTTGGGGTGAGTTTTGAAGAAATGTTGTAAAGTGACTCAATCCGTCGAAATCTGAATAAGCATAACCAATCTCCAAATCAGTTAAACGTGAAAAGTTTGGCGGTTCAAAGTCTAGCCCACCACAGCAATAGTCGAAAATCTTCAATACAAGAGAAAACAACAATATAAGCCAATTTAAAAAAAAAAGTTAAAAAACCTCATCATTAACAGCGTACGAAAGAAACAATTACAGTAGTATATTACCTCAAATAAATGCCCTGAGATATAAAGAAAACGAACATTAGCTATTGCCAAGTAAAGGTTTGCCGCAGAATTCAAACCAGGATAAATGATGTCTATATCAGAGTAACCACGAGTCAAGTCAAAGTTCAAGCGAGCTTTATCAAGACATTGTAGGGTCTCTATCTTATATCCATTCGGCAGATATTTCTGTTCCGCATGTTCAAGGTATTGAAGATTTGGAGTATTAAGTACAATCTCATAATAGTGACAATCGCCATCGTCATCAAACCAATAGGAGGACAATCCTTTTAGGATCAGTCTCTTGAGAGAAAGAGATGAGATATTAACTACGTCCACGCTTTCACTTAATATTTTTTTCAACTTTAATTCCTCGAGAGCATGGCAGCTTGAAATGAGCTTGGAAAGTGAGTCACCATCCTCAAACTCAACTGAATTGAAGTGAAGTATTTTAAGATTGTCGAAAGAAATTACCGTTGGAATTTTAAGAAGAAATCCACTACCCAATTTTAGGACCACCAAAGTCCTGCTGGAGAAGAGGCAGTCAAGTTGAATACGACGACGTTTATTCATAAGAAATTTAACATCAACTTGCCGAACATTTCGGGATAGTGCAACCGAAAACCAATCACGAACACGCACAATACCATAATCATCTTGAGAACACCTGAGTCTAAATAAATCTAGGTGGATCACTTTAAAAAGCAGAACCCTATAAACAAAGTTGATAAAACTGGATGGACTTGCCGGATAATCCATTCCGATTATTTCATCATCATCAAAGTCTAGATGGGTGATCGATGTCCATTGCTGATTCCAGTGGGTTGACAGTGTGCAAGTTCTGACGGCCTCCTTAGTTGACAGGAAAGAAAGGATATAGCTAATAAGATTGTTCGGTAACTTGCTGATTCTGTCGTTAATCGAGTCCATGGTCTTTCCTACAAGAAAAAAATTCCCAAACCACGGGATAGTTGTCAAATAAGCTTAGCAAATAGCAATGCAGCAATTGTAAGACGCTGAACATTAAACCCTAATCAATCAAATTGAAACAAAATAGTAACAGTTACAGCTTGAACAAATCAACGGGGACGAAATGGTTACTAAATTTGTGAGACAAACGACGAATTAGATGCATTTTCAAGCAAAATTTATGAGAATTTTCTGAGACCTAGATAATTTAAGTTTTGGGTATTTCTATTAAGCATTCAAATTCATGGAAAACAGGGAAACTTACCTCAACCACGAGGGGAGGGAAAGGGAGAGAAAAGAAAGGGAGGGAAGTGAATTTAAATTCCTTCCGATGTGCTTCCGAGTTAGGAAGAAAATGAAAGGAAAAACAAAATTTTCTCTCCTCATGCTTCCGAGTTTTGGAATGAAATGAGAGGAAATGAAAAGAAAATGACTTCTATACCCTCGTTTATAAATTCGGAAGCAGGGCCTAACTCATTCACATCAATTTCATCAGAAGAAATGGCCAAGACAACAGAAACAGAACACCCAATCAAGGCCGTTGGCTATGCCGCCCATGACACCACCGGCGTTCTTACCCCTTTCAATTCTTATCAGTTTTAACAAGACAATCATGCAATATTTCACATAGTCCCAATACGTAAACGACTGTCTCTAGGTCTATGGGCTTAGAAACACTCAACCAGTCAATCTTTGACTAATTTCACCTTTAAAATCACCAAATAAATGCACACAAACACAGATATGTATACCTGCAATGACAAATAGATAAGAGGAGCAATCTTGAAGCTGCTTGATAGTTCGATCATCTTTGCCTCATAGCTCCGGTCAAATGGTACAGGTGACTTTGCAATTCGGTTCGGTGGAGGGACCATTATAGATTGTTTCCTCTCTTTTTTTATTCCGAAATTCATTTTTGGGCCATAATTCCAACCATAGATAATATAAAAACTCCATACATAATCATATAACAAGAACATTTACGTAAACAATGAGATAAAACAGAAAATATGAATGCGAATTGACCAAATTTTTGACGAACATGATAAAATTCGAATTCTTAAATTCATACGATGGAGAATTACAATGACAAGAATTAGGTTTCCAGAGTGTAGATTCCAAAGGAATCAAAGAGAGTGTGAAATGGAAGGATACCTGGAGATGAGATTGAGACAAACCGTGATGCTTGAGATCGAAGCCCTAACAGAATGACGTTCTCCGGCAAGAAAAATGCACGAAGCCCTAACAGAATGACGTTCTCCGGCAAGAAAAATGCACGAGGGTAATAATGAGATTACAAAAAATTATGGGAGGATAAAATTGGGATAATAATAAAAATTGTTAAGTTTTTACTTTCTTTTCTTTCAGTTTCTCTCAATTTTGGAAGGAAAATTTTGGGAGAAAAATCCTAAAAATTTTCCAACTCTTTCTTTCCACTTACTCCCAAAAAATCTCGAAAACACGCTAACGAAAGAAATTTATAAAAACTTCCTTCCCTTTCTCTCAATTTTTAAACTCAAAAGTAGGTAAATTCTATATACAAGGCATACTACATACAAGGCATCAATAATGGCGAAACTACCCCTCGCGTGTCGTGTGCGAAAGGACGACATGAAGGCTTTATGTCGTGTAATAATACACGACATAGACCAATTTCGAAAAAAATCAAGTCGTGTGATATTATACGAAATGTACATTGACTCTGTCATTAATGTCGTAATAACACACACGATATGATGCCCTATTCTCGTGTATATCCATACGACATTTCAAAATGAAAGTGTTCTTCGATGATTTGCAACACGATGTTAATGATACGCATATGTTGTGATAAATTATTGAATTGTGTTGTTAATTGAGCAAATTTTGTACACTGAGGCATGACAAGTAGCAAATGTCATATTGGACCATACAATATCATATAACCTATCACGGTTAAGTGATACCACTTTATTTATAATCCCCGAAGAAATGATTGTGGTGTTATATTTCTAATCAAGATTATATTTAAAGAAGTAATTAAACATGTTATAATTCATCATACAATAACACATAATAGCATATATAACCTATCACATTTATTAGGTAAAAATGATATCACTTTACTCCCTCCGTCCCACGTGAATAGACACTTATTTCCTTTTTGGGACGTCCCACGTGAATAGACACTGCCCAAAATGGAAAAGAATTTATTATTTTATATTCATCCTACCCCACCCACTCATTCTCTCTTTTCATTTCCTACCACACAATTTATTCAACCAACTCCACTCATTCTCTTTCTTCATTTTCTACCACACATTTTCATTATTATATTCATTTTCCTTAGTTATTGTGCCAAGATTTTTGGTGTCTATTCACGTGGGACGGAGGGAGTATTTATCAACTAACAGACGATGTTATGATGTGCATATATTATGTTAAATTAATGATTTATGGTGTTATATTTCTAATAAAGATTATATATAATGAGTTAATTAAACATGTTATATAACGAGTTAAGTTGTTTTGATGATTTGCCAAACGAGGTTAATGATAAGTTGTACATTAGAGGAATGTCACTTGCTCAAGATTATATATTTGAAATTATCGTATTAAATATTAATCAAGATTGTATGTTTATTGTTATAATAAGTTGAAAAACAAACAATGATTACAGATATGAATGAACCAACATCATACAATATCATATAACCTACCACATTTATTTATAATTAAATTTAACTTTTTTATAAGGTGTTTCGTGTGGAAATATACGACAGGTAGCAAGATATATCGTATGAACAATACACGACACACAATAGATTACATTTCGTGTATTGTTCATACGATATAATTACCAGAAACAACAAACATATCGTGTGGATTTTACACGACATGTACCAAACTATCTCGTGTTTAGTCACACGAGATATACCCAGATCAGAACACTTAAACCCCCACAAACCCTACCTGTAACGGCCATTAACACGCAATATACGTAGGTTGTTTAACACCCATGCAGCACCCACTTTGACAACAACCATTCTTTAACACCCATCAATCTATACACATTATTATCATTAATTCTCAAATCATCTAACACCATATTATGGATTCTCCACAACATTCTCCAAGTCTTTATGATCATATTGATCTTGAGCTTGTGGAATATATTTTTGAAGAAGAAGGTTTGCCACCAAATTCTCCACATCAAAATCAAAATCCAAGCAGCAATGAAGTAAGTTTTTAAAGTTATATTTGGTGTTTTGATCAAAATCGCAATAAAAATCCAATGTTGAAACGAAATTGTTTTTCAAGATTGGATTTTTAAATTCTGATATTACTCTATTTCGTGTGAGATTATACGAGTTTTATGCTATTTGTCGTGTGTGTATACACGAGTGATGGTGTATTACCTCGTATTATGTCACACGAGATAAATGCGTTTAAGTCGTGTACATTTACACGAGATGTTCCAGGAACATCTCGTATAATGTTACACGAAATGTCATACAGCCTGTTGTTTATTGTGCAATTTTCTAATTGATGGTAATACAATTTGTAGGGACCGGATGTCAGTGATCAATTCGATACATCCCTATTATTTTCAAATAGGGATGATCTTGTTAAACACGTACGGGATATCGCGGCCCGTCAAAATATAACCCTTTCTATAGGAGATTCGAGGAAGACAAGTGGCAATATCCTAGGCTACGCGAAGATTGTATGCCATTTTGGTGGCAAGTACAGGTCCGAAAAAACTAAAGATGTGAGGTTGACTAGTACGAAGAAGATTGGGTGCAATTTTGAAATCCGGGCCAAAGATAGGGGTGATGGGGTATGGGGTTACGTTGTGAAGCATGGTTCTCATAATCATGACTTTCCAACGTATCCCGAAGGTCATCCGTTGGGTAAATTGACTAGTTCTGAATATGAGGAGGTGTGTAGCGCAATTCAGTCTTCGGTGCATCCAAATAACATTCTAACAATGTTAAAGAGGAAGGATGAGAAGAACGTGAGTACTCCGAAACACGTCCCGTCCACAATGCCCTCACAAAATGCAAGTCACAAGAACGACAAGGGAGATCCTCGCTTCAACAGTTCATAAAAGCACTCGAGGATAAGCAATATACCTTCTTCATGAGGAAAGCTAACGAGAGTGACATGATCGGTGACATATTCTTCTCTCACCCACGAGCATCGGATATGCTTAACTGTTTTCCATATGTAGTACAAGGTAAATTTTTGATTTTTTGAATCTGTTTTTTGACTCTGTTTTTCACAAGTCGTATGCATTTTTTTGAATTGCAATTTTATTCATTTCTAACTTTATTTCTCTTTAAATGATACAAGGTGACTGCACTTACAACACCTGTTGCTATGGAATGGCATTACTTGAGATTATAGGATTTACTTGACGGGGAAGAATTTCACAATTGCATATGCGTTCCTCCAAAATGAGAAGGCGAGAATTACACGTGGGCACTCAAGAATTTGCAAAGTCTTTTCATACTCCCCACATGCCAAGCTGTTTTCTTAAGCGATCGTGACTTGGCTTTCATTAATGTTGTCCAAATGATATTTCCCGAGACCGCACACCATTTGTGTCGAAGGCATATCGAAAGTCAATGTTAAAGGAGAGCGTTGGCTAAAGCGGTAGCAAATGAGTTTGCACTATCATTCATGAGGAGATTTAATAAAGCAATATCGGCCGCTACTCGCAAAGAGTGGGACACCCGTTGGCAATTGTTTTGCGATCATTACGAGATCTTATCCCGATTTATTGACCTACCTCCGCGAGACTTGGATTGCTCCATACTCTACGAATATTTTGTCGATGCATACGAGATCGATTCTTGCACTTCGGAACCCACACCACGAACGAGTGAGTGAGCATATAACAGGTTGAAGAAGGCCTTGGGGAGTGCTTCTTCTACTTTTGACACATTATTAAAAAGGCTCATGAGATTATGGAAATCCAAATAACAACAATCAAAGCTACTATGGAGCAATCAAAGAGTAGAATTCCAAATGATATGAAGACATGTGATACGTATCACGACATATTGGGGGCGAGTGTCAAAGGCGGCTTTGGACATCATCAAAGAAGAGCGGAGTCGTTGTGGGGATAATGTCATGGATCCTTCAGTGTGGGTGTTACACTGAGGCGAACACATGGACTTCCATGTAGTCACGAGATTGCATGCATACAAAACTGCGGGGGCCGGATTGAGTTGTCCTCGATTCATGATTTTTGGAAGAAGTTGGACATTGAAGTAGAATCTTGTCCCAGCTGGACTGATTTTGAAGTTGTGTTGAATGAGCTGCGAACGCACTGGACTGTAAAGAGAAGGTTATTTCAAACGATAAATGAAGGGCTACATCCACAAACCGGAGATGCTTCGAGCCGGATCATATTTCAAAGGCAAATAAACCGGATCACCGGTTGTAGAGTCTTGTCGGATTGGGAGCGTGCGAGACGTACATTTTGGAGTCCCCACTACACCACCCTCCACTAGCGGCGAGTCTAGATCTTCATTTATTGCATCAACCCAATCGGGTTTGATGTCGCGGGAGTCACCAAATCCGAAATCGGCTTCAAACACTACACCATCTAGCCCTACCACTCCTACATCTCTTCCACCACTACCGCTTCTGTGTCGTGGGAGAGGTCGAGTCGAGTCGAGGTCGAGGTCGGGGACGGGGACGGGGTCGTGGAAATGGACAAGTCAATGATATACATACTTCTGTGCATAGGATGTTGCTTACCCCTCTGAAATTACCCGGATCCGAGCAGGCTTGGCAGCCCCGGCATCTGGCGTCTTTCGCGTTGGGGCGACGTGTCTCGCCGTTTTTTGTTTTTGTAGAGTCGCCACGCCGTTTTTATTAAGCCCAAAACATTGAAAAAGGGCATCGGTTTAAAGATAATTTTAAAGCATTTTTGTGTGATGAGATTTTGAGTTCGGAGGTCGAGATGACTCCCAGGGAAGAGAATATTAGAATATTAGAGCTCACCCGAGTAGCCTCGTAAACGAGTCTTTCGGATACCCCTAATATCCTTTAAATATTGTGTGTGTGTGTGTGTGCTTTTAAAAATGCATCTTTGTATCGGATGTCTACATTGTATGCTATGTATGGAAATGTATTGAAATAGTATAGGAAGGAAGCCTTACCAATGTTGGTTCGTGTCTTGTCTTCGTGAGAATAGTGTTTGAGGTCGGAGTAGCGTTCGGTACGGATCGGGATTGCCCGGGAGAGGCCGGTTGTACGCGGACGAGTTTCGGCGTGGTTTGGGGTTGTAGGCCGTGTTCGGGCGGAGGTTCGGCGTTCGGCGTGCGTTGTGGTGGCAGGAGTCACTCGGGCAGAGTTTCGGCGTGATTTGGGATCGTCGGTTTGACTCGGAAAGAGCGGGACACCGTGGAAAGACCGACGAGGCCTCGGAGTACCACGAGGGGCCTCGAGTACCTCGAGAGTGCCTCGGGGCGGCGGGAGCGTCTCGGGAGCGCTCGGGGAGGCCGGAGCACCGCGAGGAGCTCGGAAGGCCTCGGAAGGATCCGAAAGGGCGGGAGTGCCTCGAGAGGACTTAGAGGAGCGAGAAGGCTAAGGGAGGAAGAGAGAAGAGGGAGGTGTGTGAAAATGAGGAGGGGGAGCCCTCTATTTATAGTAAAAATTTCGGAGCAAAGAGGTCCGTACGGACCTTCTTGGTTATCGAGAATTTTGGATTTCCTCGATTTGAGGGAATGCGCAATGATGGTGAATATTACGGAATGATGATGTCCCCATGCAAGAAGGTCCGTACGGACCAACTCGGCATGCAAAGAGGTCCGTACGGACCAACCATGCATTTGGGTAATCATTTCTTAGGGATTTGAGGAATATTGTGGACTTTAAGGGGATTCGGTAATTATGACGGCAAAGAGGTCCGTACGGATCAATATTGCTTTCCCAATTTCTGAAAATTCCCAAAAGGTCCTTTTGTCCCTTTTATCCCGGAAGGCTCCTCCACTTGGTTTGGTTGGGGGTTTGAGAGGGTTTTGAGAGGGTTTTGAGAGGGTTTTGAGTGAGAGAGGTCTCGAGACTACGTTGATGAGTCTGCGGTGTTTCCGTGTGTTTGAAAGGGGGTGATCCAGTTGGGGTACTTACGAAGCCCTCGACGGCGTCACTTATGAAAGAAGTGGGGTCGCCGATAAGATAAGGGTCCTAATCTGGATCGCGTCTTTGGGAGAGGAAGTGGCCGTGAGGGTCAATGTGAGGACGTGGTGGTGTCCTTTTGTGTGACCGTTTAGGTCAATAAATTTGGACCTGTGATAGGATTCCTACGTATCCCTGGCGGGAATCAAGCACAGTCGTAGTTCGGGTGTGGGGTGAGTGTTTTGTGAATGCGGGCGTGGTGGTGCCACTGAAGTGTCGTGTGACCGCCGAGGTCGGTGGTAAGGACGTGGTGGTGTCTGGGTGACCGTATAGGTCGATGGGGAGGACGTGGTGGTGTCTGAGTGGCCAGAAGTATAGGTCGATGGTGGACCTGTGATAGGATTCCCTACGTATCCCTGGCGGGAATCAAGCACAGTCGTAGTTCGGAGGTCGTGAATTTGTGAGTGCATGTGGGCGTGGTGGTGCCACTGAAGTGTTGTGTGACCGCCGAGGTCGGTGGTAGAGCGTGGTGGTGTCTGAGATGTGGTGACCGCCGAGGTCAATTGTGAGGACATGGTGGCGTCTGGGATGGAAATTTTACGATTTTCCTAATCGGGTGGTTTAAGGCCTTAGGGCGGAGATAGAGTGAGGACTTGAATCGTCTTCGATTGCGGTTGGTGCCACGTGGAGGACTTTGAATCGTCTTCGCGGTTGCGGTTGGTGCCACGGCGGCGGCGGTTGGTGCCACGTTTGGAGGACTTTGAATCGTCATCGGCGGCGGTTGGTGCCATGTTGGAGGACTTTGAATCGCCATACGGCGGCGGTTGGTGCCACGCTGGAGGACTTTGAATCGTCATCGGGCGGCGGTTGGTGCCACGCTGGAGGACTTTGAATCGCCATCTGGCGGCGGTTGATGTAATGCGCGAGGGCTTTGAATCGTCTTCTAGCCGCAGTTTGATGTAATGCGCGAGACTTTGAATCGTCTTCTAGCCGCAGTTTGATGTAATGCGCGAGACTTTGAATCGTCTTCTAGCCGCGATTTGATGTAATGCGCGAGGACTTTGAATCGTCTTCTAGCCGCATGATTGTGGAGCGTGGCTGCCTTGTGCTTCGAGAGGCGTAGATGCCTTTGTGTTTTGCATGTTGAGTAGAAGGTTGGACTTACGATGACTGCCAGGTGCTTGCGTTGCCGTTGAAGTGGGCGAGGATGACGGCCGGTGATTGCTTCCCCATTTGGCATTTTGGAGGCGCTTCGTGCCTTGGGACTTGTACTCGGAGGTGTTGGCTCCTTCTTGTGCTTGTTTTGCCGTTGAGTGGGCAAGGATGATGGCAGTCTTTGAGGATATGCGATCTGTATGACTTCCTTTCGACTTGTTGGGGAGGAGCTCGGGCTTACTTTGATGGCGGTGCTTGCGTTGCCGTTGAAGTGGGCGAGATTCGGGCTTACATCGGCCGGTGCTTGAATTCTTTGGGGATGCGTGACCTTGTAGGGGCCCTTTTACATTGGGAAGATGACTTCGGACCTCTTTTGAGGAGCCGGTGGTTGAAGTTGTCGTTGAGCGTTTGGAGCGTCTTGCGCCTTGATATTCGTGCTGGGAGGTGTTGGCTCCTTCTTGAATTGCCGTTGAGCGGGCGGTGGTTGAGTTGCCGTTGGAGTGGCGAGACCGGTCTTACGGCCTTGGCCGGTGGATTGAATTGCCGTTGAAGTGGGCGAGGACCGGTCTTACGTTGATGGCCGGTGATTGAATTGCCGTTGAAGTGGGCGAGGATCGGTCTTACGTTTGATGGCCGATGGTTGAATTGCCGTTGAAGTGGGCGAGGATCGGTCTTACGTTTGATGGCCGATGGTTGAATTGCCGTTGAAGTGGGCGAGGACCGGTCTTACGCTGACGGCCGGTGGTTGAATTGCCGTTGAAGTGGGCGAGGACCGGTCTTACGTTGATGGCCGGTGGTTGAATTGCCGTTGAAGTGGGCGAGGACCGGTCTTACGCTGACGGCCGGTGGTTGATTTGAAGGGTTAGGGACCATTCTGCACTTGGATTTGCTGGAAAAGGCCTTAGGACAGCCAGGGGCAAAGATTATAAGGGCAGGAAAGTAATTTGGCCACCCCTTGCAAAGAGGTCCGTACGGACCAACCTGGTTGCAAAGAGGTCCGTACGGACCACTTTGGTTTTTTACAGTTCCCAGGTTTTGACCGGGTTTAAATTCCGAGGCAACCTCTTCATTTCCCATTTCCAGTGCGTGAACCAGCGAGAGAGAAAGAGAGAAAACTCCATTTTTGTCCAAAATCTTCCATTTTTCTTAGCTTGAATTGCTTGCAATGGCGGAGGGATCTCGAAGGAGTCGTCGTCCAGCCTTGATCGAGGTGGTCGAGCAACGGATGGAGCTCCAGAAGGAATTGGATTTCGTTCGTTCCATCTTCGAAGAACCCGGATGTCTTGTATCCGAATCCGGAGGTGCACAATCGTCGCTCTATGACCGTCGGGGAGGTAAGAAATGCATTTCCGTTTTGATTCCACTGCTTTCGAATTTTTGAATGCTAGAACTAGGTTTTAGTTTTTCGCATTTTCGAATTTTTTGTTAGTATTTTATGCCTTTTTGTGAAATTCTTGATGAATTGTTGAAAATGGACATGTAAAAATTGTGGGTATGTGTATTTTGTGCAGAAATGTGTAGATTAGCTTTTATTTGTGAAAATAAAGTGCCTCTCTAATGAAATGCATGCTTTGGTGTTTTGTACCGTATGCTATTTATGTATGTACATTATGAGAAAAATTATCGTGTAGTGATAATTTTTGTGAAAAAATGTGACATGTGCCGTGTTTTGTGACGGGTTATATGTGAAAGTGTGTGCCGTGTAGGGACGGATTTTTTTTTTTTTTTTTGAAAAATGTGTTATGCATATGTGTCGTGCCGTGTGTGCCATGTTTTTGGGTGACGGACTTTGTGGGGAAAACATGTGCAATATGTGCCGTGTTTTTGTGACGGGTTATATGTGCCTTTGCCGTGTTGGGACGGACGTTTTTGAAAATGTGTCGTGTAGGGTTTAATCCCCCCCTCTTTTGAGAAAATGTGTACAGTGGGTGCCGTGTTTTTGTGACGGACTGCATGGGAAAAATTATCTGTATGATATATGTGAAAATTATGTGCAATATGTGCCGTGTTTTGTGACGGGTTATATGTGAAAAATATTAAGTCGTGATTGACGTACCTTTCTTTGTGTTTACTGCGGGATGCGGGGCTTATGGCGGGAAGGCCAAGAGGATGAAGACTCGGGGATCGCTCGAGGTCATTGTTGAGCTATGGCGACGGATGCTGATATTTCCGTGGACGGTAGGCCGAGTCCGGAGGCTGGTTTATGCTTACGGCCCGGGTGTGTTCGTTGAGAACACAGGCGGAGTGTCGACACGAGGAAGAACAAGAGTGTCTTCCTTGGCCTTTACGAGTGCGGTGGGATACCACCCACACCTTCCATCTCGAGCCGGGAGAGGTGACGGTGACGCCTACCGACTTTGCTGCGATCAGGGCTTTCCTTGAAGGAGGGCCGGTGCGGTGGAGAGACATGATCTACGATGTGGTGCCGACCGAGCTGCTTGGGCTTTGAGCCTCGTCCTCGCGAGGGGGCACAGGCATGTTGTATAGCGACGTGGGCTGAAGATCACGTCCGGCATTGGGGCCTACATCCGAGGTACCGGCCAGGTGGCAGCGGAGCGGTTGGCGCGCTCCTTTTTGTGGTATGCGCCGTCCGAGACTTTGTTCTCGAACCACGCGGCTAACGGCTCCATTTGCTCTATTGGAGAGCTTGATTGACTGGATAGGGTCTGCGACATTGCTTGGGGCGAGCGAGGCTTGGGCGAGCTCTACTTCTCCTTGGACCGGTTTAGCGGGGTGGCTTGATTCGTTGGCTGTTTTGACTTTGCTCTGGAGGTATGAGTTTATTCTTTGTTTTTGATTTAGCAACTTGTCTTTTCTCCGTTTTCTTTTGCTTGAGCCTTCTCTGTTTTTGTCACGAGTGTGGTTTTATGAGGTTTTCCGGTGCTTCCGTGGGATAGAGATCCGGGGCATTCTTTGCGTACCACTGCTTATGCTAAGTGGGCTCGTACGGCGAGGAAGAGGAGGACCGGCGGGGAAGCTCACCATCGCCTACGGGGATGTGCGGGAGCGTCTGGAGAGGGATAGCCCGGAGGGTTCGTCTTGTTCCCGTGGGCTCGGTATGAGGGGATGAGTTTGAGGGCTCCGAGGTGACGGCGCGGCGGAAGATGCTTTGCGGGGCTTGACTTGTGACGTCATGTACAGGGAGCGGGTCTTACGGGCGATGGCCCCGGTGTGCTTCCCGTGGCTCAGAGGACCCTCCCTTTGGGATGCTTGATTCCGGAGACATGGACGTGCTCGATTTCGAGAGGTACCTTGGCGGTGTCGGCGGCAGGAGTTCATCTTGTATGGAGAGGAGTACGGGGCCTTCGTGAGGAGGAAGGCGAGGGCGCCGCAGTGCGCGCGGGAGAGAGAGGGCGCCCGCGAGGCTCCCGAGAGGTTCCGATGCGGGACCGGATTTCACGTACGTCCGCGGGGACGGATCGAGGAGGAGGGTGTCTGCATGCCGTTCGGGCTTGAGCTCTGCTGCATACGAGTGGACCCAGATAGATCGGTGAGTGTGCTTACTCTTTTCCATCTTGGCATCTTTTACGTATTTTCTCTTTTTGTTGTTGAGTATAAGCTGTATTCTTGAGCGTTTCCTTGGCCGCTTGTTGGTGCGGAGTCAGGGGAGAGCCTATGATATGTTGACTCGCCGTTACGTGGCGATGAGGTCGTTTGCGAAGAAGATGGCTTCGAAGATATCTTGCCGGTCTTCGCGACGCGTGCCGGCGTACGAGCCTATGCCTTCGAGGCACTGCGCAGACGTTCCTCCGCCTAGAGCCGAGCGGAGCCGCGGCGGGAGGGACCTTTGAGGCGGCATAGCATGGATGTCCGGGACATCTTCGGGAGGCTGCGGGGGCCTTCGAGGGAGCAGCCCTTTTATCGGTTCATGCCTCCGCATGGCGCACGGGAGTGAGGGTTCCTCGAGCCTTCTTTCTTTGATCCTTTCGCCGGATTTGATCCTTGAGTACTTTTCGTGGGAGCCTCGGGCGGGTGCTCGGTATTCGGACGACGAGGATGTGACGGGCGAGTTATTTGGGATGCCCGACTTTTCTTTGGAGGACCTCGGCGAGGATGATGATGCCGAGGATTCGATTAGTATTCATTTGCTTTCCCTCTTTTCATATCCCTCTTTTTTGTTTAGCAACGAGACATTTGATATTCTGTAATAAAACACTCGTATTTGCGCGACAAACGGTATTTTATTTTAAGATGTAATGTCATTTTTGTGATTCCGGGATTTGTCCTAGAAATGGTTGCTATTATTATTTTTTATTTTTGTACATGCCACGTGAGTGAGAGTGTGTTTGTGGGTAGTGTATGTTTGCGGGAATGGCTTTGGCCGGTGTTTGGGCGATTTGGAGCAAGGTTTTTCTTGAGGACAGTGGCTTTATGCTTGTTTCTTTGGGAAATGGGTTACTGTTTGCAAGGAGGTCCGTACGGACATACTTAGCATGCAAAGAGGTCCGTACGGACCAACCTTGCTTTTGGGAAGGACATAAATGCTTTACAGGTCTCGGTTCTTCCTCATTTCCCCATTTGCAGCTCATTTTCGAGCTTTCTTCCCCATTTTCTCTAGGAACCTCCATTTTTGCCATGGATTCTTCGTACGTCCCTAGAATTTTGCCGAGGCTTTCGCAGAGAGGCAAGCACACTTCCTTGAGCAGTTGAAAACGTGGATGCGGCGTCGTATGAGGCATCGTAGACGGGCTTTCGAGGTAAGGTTTCGTCTTTGCTCGATTTGGTCTTTTAAGGAGTTGGTTCCCGATTGGGATTTGTTATGGCCGCCGCGAAGATTACTGGGATGTTAGGAGGCACGTGTACCGTTTCTCCTATAATGAAATGGTGCCCACTTTTGAGGATTTTCGGGCTTTGATTGGAGGACCGGAGGTGGAGGCCATCTCGCTTCCTTTGATTGGTGGTGCCGTGCGAGCGTGAAGCTTGCAGACTTTCTTCGTACTTCGTTGGAAGAAGTGGGTGGCATGATCCTTGATTCGGGTCATATCGACATTTCCGAGCCGCCTGAGCGGTTCATGGTTGATGATGAGAGTGACGTCTCTTGGGACGCATTTGCCTTGTGTACGATAGCGACGCTCTTCCTAGTCGGCCTCCCTTGGCATTTGTGGATGGGGCCTTGCTTAGATGTGGTAGGGCACCGCAGAGCCGAGAGGATATTGTCCCGTTGGTGCCGGGGGAGACTCTTCATGGTATCGACCGTCCGGCGACCGGGGATCGTTTTATGAGAGGGGGAAGCCCCACTTTGCTCACCTTGTGGCCGCGAGAGAGACTTCAGCCATGCCCGAGGCTCCGACGTCGTTTAGCCCGTGGTCATTTGCTCGCCGACCTCTTGTGTTAGATATGGATCACCCGCCCTGGGAGAGATGGATGGCACAGCTGGTACGCATCGATCCGCCGGTGGGTTCCGCATCGGAGGATCGAGACCAGGAGGATCTGGCAGAAGGGTCCTACGTTGTCGAGTTCCGTGTTTGTCTTGGTCACTCCTTCTATATTCCGTCGCCGTTTCCCGGCAGCTTGGGATGAAGCGGGGGAGCCTTTGTTGGGCTGGGATGACCTTGCTCTGCGGAGGTAGTTCCTCTTTGTATGGCGGCCTTCAGTGCCTTCTTGTATTTTTCGAGGGTATGGAAGTATTCCGCTTCCCTCCCGTGGTGCTCCTTAGACGTCGGAGAAGAGTGTCGGTTGACGACCCGCACTCCGGCCCGGTATGAGCCAGTGTTGGGCAGTCCCAAGTGGTCTTGGAGAGCGGTGCGTGTAGCGATTCTGGGACCCGCTGCCGTAGTAGCTATTGCCTTAGTGAGTGCCGAAGCCCGGTCTCGACCCTGATGTGACGGAGACACTTTGTTTGACTACGAGACTAGAGTTGACCGACCGACAGGGAGAGGTCCTCTTTATGCACTCGGGCAGGGAGGAGATCCGAGCCGAAGCACGGGCGAATGAAGCCCCGAGAGCTACTGGATTGTTTGACTCTACTGGGAGGACCCCGATCTCTGACCGAGAGACGCAGAGTTGGTTCACGTGAAGCGAAAGAAGACTTCGCCGGGGACGAGGGAAGAAAGGAAAGAATGGCGAGGGGACAAGCGCAGATGGCGCGGAATGACCTCCTAGGTATCCATTCATTGCATTGCAAACACATTATTAGTTAAATGTATTAAGAGTTTGTCTTTTAGCATGTTGTGAACTTGAGAGTAGACCGTGCTTGAACTCATCAAGAAATGTTGTAACCGTTAGTGATTTGTGATTTACTTTTAAAGCTTTGTCAAGACGCAAGATCTCTTGTTTGCCTTTGCTTGTTGTGCACTTTGTCGGCGTCCATCTTTGGACTTTTCGTGCATTTGCGGGGCCGAAGGGCCTGGGCCCCGACGGCAATCCCCTTTTGCCGAGGCTTTGTGCTTGGCCGAGAGGTTGAATGCTCCCTTGACAAGTCGTTTTGACGGTCTTTTCGCAGCCTTCCTTGCCTCTTGTTGGCGTCGGGCTCTTGATCTCAATTTCGCAGCCTTCGCCGAGCTTCTTTTATTTATATTTTTTTTTTGTGAGCCCTTGCTCGAGCTCTTTTTTTTTTTTTTTTTTTTTGTGAGCCCTTGCTCGAGCTCTTTTTTTTTTTTGAAGCGCGTGAGGGCGAAGACAAGCCCGGCTTGGAAGCGCATATGAGTCGCCGTTTGATGCCGAGTGACCCTCGGAAGTCCTTGGATGTTGCCGCCGTCGTTTGACTTGGTCAAGGTGACCGCTGGGGCGTGTTCTTGAAAAGTGCGGAGCTTGATGGAGGTCTTGATTGACATTCAAACTTTTGACTTTTTTTGTGTATTTTTAGACCGGACCAATTAAGGTTGCCTACGTTCCTGACTAGAGGGCTCAGTCCGCGTAGTTCGACACTACATGGAGTGCCAAGAGATGCACGCTTGTTCTTCTTTAGGCGAAGTATCTCGCGAAGTTTGCTTCCGTTGACCGGATTCATGAAGGGATTGCCGTCTAGGTCTCGTCAGCTTCATGGCGCCTCCGGAGAAGATCTTTTGAACCACGAAAGGGCCGATCCATGTGGGTTCCCATTTTCCCAGCTGGGTTGGTTCGAGTGGGAGGCTTTTCTTTGAGTACAAGGTCGCCTTCCCCGATGTCTCGGGATTTGACTTTCTTGTCGAAAGCTCTAGCCATCCCGCTTTGATAGGCTCGGACGTGTTCCATGGCCTTTAGTCGTCGCTCGTCTAGCAGAGCCAATTCGTCATGTCGACTTCTGAGCCATTCGACTTCGTTGATGTCATTTTCCAGAAGTACTCGGAGTGAGGGAATTTCCGGCTCGATGGGAAGGACCGCTTCCATCCCGTATGTCGTGGCAAATGGGGTTTCTCCCGTGGTCTGTTCGACTGATGTGCAGTAGCCCCAAAGTGCAAGGTGCGGCTTCTCGGGCCAATCTCGTCCTCGGGTGGTCATTTTTCGGATGATCCGTTCGAGGGTTTTGTTTGCAGCTTCCACGGCGCCGTTTGTTTGTGGCCGGTAGGGAGAAGATTTGTGACGTGTGATCTTGAATTCAGCCAGCCCGTCGAATTCCCCTTCGAAGTGTGAACCATTGTCTGATATGACCTCATTTGGGATGCCGTATCGGCATATGATGTTTTCCTTGAGGAAATGCGCGACCTTCTTGGAGGTGAGTACCTTGTAGGACTTGGCTTCGACCCATTTGGTGAAGTAGTCGATGGCTACTAAGATGAACTCGTGATCGTTGTTGCCGGGCGGAGCGATTTTCCTGATGACGTCAATTCCCCAAGTGGCAAATGGCCAGGGTGTAGTCATGCAAGAGAGATCGTGGGGAGGTAGATGATTGAGGTTGGAGAACCGTTGGCACTTGTCGCAGCTTCGGACAAAGTGGATGCAATGCCTCCATGGAGATCCAAGAGTAGCCCATCCCGAGAATGATTTGCATCGTGGCTCGGCGTTCATGTGGGGACCGCAAGCCCCATTGTGGACTTCGTTCATGAACTTGCTTGCTTCTTCTTGGCTGACGCAGCGTAGGAGTGGCCCGTGGTAGCGTTTCTTGTATAGCATGTCCCCGAGGATGACGAAGTGAGAGGCAAGGCGTTTTAGGGCCATGATGCTCTTGGTTTTGACCCCTTCTGTGTGTGGGTCTTCCTTGTTCATGAAGGTGGTTTCCCCGCTCTTGAGGTGTGGGAAGATCTGGTTTGTGCTGGAAATGGCGTCGGACTTGCGTCTCTTTGGCTCTTCGGCAATCTTGCAAATCGTTGTGATCTTCTCAAGCTTGGGCCCGGTTTTTCTCTCGTTTGACAACATGCTTAAATGTTTGCTTGATGCATTTATTTAATTAATGTGTTTGTCTTTTGTATAGATGAATTGTTATTAACTTATTTTGATTAGTTAATATCATCATTTGTTAAAGATGCAATGAAAGGATTTTTTAGGAAGGTCGGACCTTTTATTGAAAGCGTGAAGACTGTACATTGTTGACCAAAGATTCACAATCGTCGGGCGTAAAGCCGTCAAAAGACTCAAAAGATGTGAATACACAGATAACAAGACTCGAAGCTAGACTATAGGCGACGAGGGATTGGACCGAGGCTTCATTACTCTCGGATGGCCGTAGCTCTAGAGGGAGTGGTGCCGGTTCGGTGGCCAATCTTCCACTTGGCATGAGTCCCGGAAAGTAGCTTGCATGTGGTTCGATTTCAAACCGGATCGCGGAGGTTTTTGGCCGCTCCCTCGATGATGTCCCTCCATTAGTGTTGCCATCGGTCCTTGGGGGTTTTTGATGATAGAAGTCGCTGAGGGCTACTTCTAGGAGGGCGAAGCATTCGCTGATTCGGAGTTGATTCTTGCTGATGTTGATCACTTTCATAGAATCTGCCTCTTTATCTGGGATCTTTGCTTGGACGACGTTCACAATGTCTGATTCGAGCGGGCATGCTATATCTCCTTCCCTGATTAAGCCTTGGAGGAGGTTGCGCCACTGTTCGTCCAGGTAGGACACCGGAATGTTGAATTGAACTAGGTTTGTGATGGGCATTTGTCCCAGTAAGATCCGAGAGTGTCGGCTAGAGGGTTGTCTTGTACCGGGGATCGGTGATGAGCCGGTTGCAAGAGGGTTTTCGGCGAAGTAAGGGTCTACTCCTCGATCAATCTCCATTAGGGCATCCATCTCTTGATCCTCTCTCGAAGCATTCTTCACGCCGCATATATCGAGTTGTCATCCCGACCCATGAGTTCTTCAATTTCCAGCTCGTCACGGCTTAGAGCGTGGATGTAAGGATCCACTTCGTAGCGGGACAGGTAGGAGAATCATACGGAGAAGAGTATTCGGTCATGTCGGGACCTTCTTCGGGTCATAGCTTGCCGGCCAAGCACTTGCCATGCACCGCTTCCGCGGATCACTTCGATCGCTCCGTTGGCATTGATGAATTTCACGCATTGGTGAAGAGTAGATGATACCGCTTTCATCCGATGTATCCAAGGCCGTCCCAACAAAGCAGAGAAGGTTGGTTTGATTTCCACGACTTGGAACTCTACCGACTCCGGTTGTACGTCGAATTGGATCCTCAAATTGATGACTCCTACGATTGGTCGTGGCGGTGGAGTCGTAGGCTCGGATTACCCGAGGTGAAGGCCTTGTCGAGAACGGTCGATGCGGAGTCGTTTCGGTGTGCTTAAAGCGATGATGTTGATTGCGGAGCCGTTATCAATCAAGACGTTCGGGAGGAAGAACATCTCTATTTTTATGAGGATGAGGAGGGCTTCGTAGCCGATTCTCACATATTGGCAAGTCATCGTACTGTGAAGGCTAAACCGCTTCCCGTGCTACCGTTGGACTCGCCTCGTCTCCGGGGAACGTTCGATCCATCCATTTGTATGCCTTGGCCGGGGCAAAGATCGTAGGGAGACGGCTGCCCTTGGGCGTTCTTGTCGGAATTCCCTGGCCACGAGATCTCTTGACTCTGGTTTCACGCTCCCGGTCGTAGCGGGAAGGACAAAGATGCCGACGGTTTCGGAAATTGCGGGGGTCCCGCTCTCGCTTGGAGTTTCACAAAGGCTATTGAGTTTACCACGTCGTTCGGGGAATGGATTTCCGATGGTATTGGGACCACGAGGGCGTTCCAATTTTCCCTCCTCAATGAGCCTGGACCACCCGCTTGAGTACGAAGCAATTGTCGGTGGTGTGGCCGGGGTAGTTGTGGAAGGCGCAGTTGTTTGCTCATATCCATGTTGGGCTTGAGAGTCTTCGGTTGGAAATTCTCGAGTGGTTTGAGAAGATTTCGCTTCACCAAAGCCTCAAATACTTGACCCAAGGGCATTTCCGGAGTTATCTAAATGCCGGAACCGTGGGAAGCGAGGGGGTTGTTATTCTTTGGGGCCGCTTGATCGCGGTTTACTTGAGCTCCGTTCGAATGTAGTGCACTGTTCCTTGCCGCTTCCTTTCCTTTGGTCGGGCAGGAGTTGAAGTTGCTGTGTTTGTTCGATAGCGGTAAGATGAGGCGGGGGATGCTGTTGCCTTTTGAAGACTCGAGTCTTTTCAAACTTTGTCCGGCGTTGACCATGGCACGGAGATCCGGGTAGAAATGGTGGCCGATCAAGGTTCTCAAAGATGGCTTGAGGCAGGAATGGAAGATGTCCATCTCGCTCTTCTTTGGAAAGTGGATCCATTATCTCGCTTAGCTTCCGGTTCCATCTTTTGTAGAATTCGCCCACCGGTTCATCATCCTTTGTTCGGTGGCTTGCGGGTCGTGGCGGTTTGTTTCCCATTCAAGATTGGCGCGGTACTTCTCCGGAAGATTTCACCGATCCGATCCCACGTGGAGCGGTTTTACGCCTTCACATTGAGGAACCACCTTAGTGCTTTGTGGATTTGAGGGAATGCTAAAAATGATCTCGCCATCCGTTGAGGGTTGCCCCTTTGGCTCTCATACCCGGTGACGTAGGTGTCGATGTGGGTTTTTGGGCATTCTGCTCCGTCAAACTTTTCCATTTCCGGCATCCCGAACTTTGGAGGGAGAGGGACCACTTTGTTTGGATCAAGAGGCAGGAGGGAGTCCTTCCGAGAACTAGCTAGCTTGCCTTGCATGTCTTTCATTTGTTCAATCGGCCAGGGCCATGTGGGGATCGGTAATGTCTGAGGTGGGTTACCGTTTTCAGGGACAGAAACCGAAGATGGAGGTGGATTGGCTGATGGGATCGCCATTCGGGAGTCTTGGGGAGGAAGTTGAGTGTATACCAACCCATACCCTGGGGTGTTGAAGTTGAGGGCGTGATTGCTAGGTCCGCTAAGGGTTGTGTTTGGGAAGCTGGGAAACGATTCGTTAGCCCCAATTAGCGCGACTAGCGGTGGCAAACTTGAGATGTCGGGATATCCGCTCGGGATGCCCGTCCCACGGTAAGAATGGGGACTTTTGATTGTGGTTGCGAGGCTCGTATAGAGGCAAAGGATTGAATCCCGGGGATACCGAGATGCATTGGGATCAAGCGGAAAGCGAGCACGTATGTGTGCTTTGTTGGTAATGAGCTTGATGTGCGAGCCAGTAAACCGACCGATGCCGAGGCGGGCATGTCGGAGCCGCTGACCGATGCCGGAGGGGAGCTTTGAGCGAGAGCCGCTGCGTTGCTTTGGGATCTCGTAGCTTGGCGGAGGCGGGACCTGCTGATAGCTTTGAGAAACCGGGGGAGCTGGTATGTCTTCGTCTTCTATGAGAACAAAGGTTCCATCAGGTTGGGGAACTGCGACTGTTCCTCGAAGACGCAGGGTGTCTACGATCCAGCTTGCTTTGTTCCTCTTGGCGCTTCTTGATGGTTTCGAAGGCTCGCAGCACCTCCTCCATTGTGCGGAGGCTCCTTAGTGGCGGGGTTCCGTTTCCCTCACCGTTATCCGTTGATCCGTCATGGGGAGTATTGGACGGTGCGGACCGTTGAAGCTGGAAGGGCTATCGGACCTTGTGACCTCGATGCGAAAAGGCGACTTCCAGGTATTCTCAACCACTCTCGGTTCGCTGGAGGGGGTGATGGGCAAGGTTTAGACACAGGAATGGCCTAACGGGATAAAAGGGGGAAAGCTCACGTGGCATGCGGTTTCCGTTTCTTTTATTTTTTGATTTTTTTTTTTTGTTGTTTTAATTTACTTAAAACATGTTTTCTCAGAGTCCTAGGTAGGTTGGAAAAGATTGCTCTTCTTTTTCGCAACTATGCTAGATCGTGGGTCGTGGAGACCATACGTGCGGCTATAAGCCCTCGTTTTGCACCCGTATTTCGACATCCCGGGGTGGACGGCCCAGGCGAGGGTCCTATAGTGCAAGCGGTTTCCACCGGCCTAAAAGAAAAATCGAACCTAAGGACCGAGCCTGTCATGTTTGTTTTGATGCGTTAGCCATGTGAATAGTGAACCGAGCCGGCCATTGAGTCAAGATCAGGTCAAGAGTTCGGCATGACCTCTCTTTACCTTGCTTGCGCAAGGGATGCATGACGTTAGGCGTTGGCCGGGTCATATCGTCATGGGCGACGTATCAAAGGCGTGATGACATGGTGTCATGCGAGCATGGATGTATATCGGGACGGAACATCGTGCAGGTGTAGCTTCGGAAATCAAGATCGGGTCAAGATTTTAGCATGACCTTTTCATCGCTTTGCTTGCGCAAGGGATCTTGAGTTCCGAGCCTTGACTCAGAAAATGGCCGGCAAGGTATATGTATCCAGGCTGTATGACACCTGACCTGGTAAAACCAACCGAGTCTGGACAGAGTGTGACTCAAGACTCAAACGTGCGGGGTTGACGCTTGGCTAGGATGGGATGTTTGGAATGATCCGTGCGCGTCCAAGAGGCCTAGGAAGACCTAACGGACTGCAACTGAGACCACTCCGGGTTAAGGGTTGTAGTGTGCAGTGTATCCGAGGCAGCAGTGCGCGTAGCGTGCGGTGTAACCGAGGCAGCAGTGCGAGTAGTGTGCGGTCTCTAAAATTCTTTTTCTGAGTAAAACAGAAGTTTTTGAAGAATTTTAAATGTATGCACAGATGTATATTGATGCATTTTTTTTTGTATTTTTATTTTTTTTGTAAAATAAAAAGTAAAGCACGTGCACACACACACAAGTGTTAAAGAAAGGGGTAAAATGAAAGTTTGACCCTCATCATCGTTTAAAAAAAATCTTTTGTTTTGTTTAAAAGTTTTTTAAAACAAAATGTCCCCAGCAGAGTCGCCAACTGAAATTACCCGGATCCGAGCAGGCTTGGCAGCCCCGGCATCTGGCGTCTTTCGCGTTGGGGCGACGTGTCTCGCCGTTTTTTGTTTTTGTAGAGTCGCCACGCCGTTTTTATTAAGCCCAAAACATTGAAAAAAGGCATCAGTTTTAAGATAATTTTAAACTGTTTTTGTGTGATGAGATTTTGAGTTCGGAGGTCAGATGACTCCCCGGGAAGAGAATATTAGAATATTAGAGCTCACCCGAGTAGCCTCGTAAAACGAGTCTTTCGGATACCCCTAATATCCTTTAAATGTTGTGTGTGTGTGTGTGCTTTTAAAAATGCATGTTGTATCGGATGTCTACATTGTATGCTATGTATGGAAATGTATTGAAATAGTATAGGAAGGAAGCCTTACCAATGTTGGTTCGTGTCTGTCTTCCGCTGGGGAATAGTGTTTGAGGTCGGAGTAGCGTTCCGGTACGGATCGGGATTGCTTCGGGAGGGACCGGTTGTCTGCGGACAGAGTTTCGGCGTGGTTTGGGGTTGTAGGCTGCGTTCGGGCAGAGGTTCGGCGTGCGTTGTGGTGGCAGGAGTCACTCGGGCAGAGTTTCGGCGTGATTTGGGATCGTCGGTTTGACTCGGAAAGAGCCGGGACACCGTGGAAAGACCAGGCAAGGCCTCGGAGTACCACGAGGGGCCTCAGAGTACCTCGAGAGTGCCTCGGGGCAGCACGGGAGCGTCTCGGGAGCGCTCGGGGAGGCTTCGGAGCACCACAAGGGAGCTCGGAAGGCCTCGGAAGGATCCGAAAGGGGCCGGGAGTGCCTCGAGAGGACTTAGAGGGGAGCCAGAAGGCTAAGGGAGGAAGAGAGAAGAGGGAGGTGTGTGAAAATGAGGAGGGGGAGCCCTCTATTTATAGTAAAAATTTCGGAGCAAAGAGGTCCGTACGGACCTTCTTGGTTATCCAGAATTTTGGATTTCCTCGATTTGAGGGAATCTGCAATGATGGTGAATATTCTGGAATGATGATGTCCCCCATGCAAGAAGGTCCGTACGGACCAACTCAGCATGCAAAGAGGTCCGTACGGACCAACCATGCATTTGGGTAATCATTTCTTCCGGGATTTGAGGGAATATTGTGGACTTTAAGGGGATTCAGTAATTATGACAGCAAAGAGGTCCGTACGGATCAATATTGCTTTCCCAATTTCCTGAAAATTCCCAAAAGGTCCTTTTGTCCCTTTTTATCCCAGGAAGGCTCCTCCCTTGGTTTGGTTGGGGGTTTGAGAGGGTTTTGAGAGGGTTTTGAGTGAGAGAGGTCTCCGAGACTACGTTGATGAGTCTGCGGTGTTTCCCGTGTGTTTGAAAGGGGGTGATCCAGATTGGGGTACTTACACCCTCTCATTGTCCCATTTATTAATGGCTTCACAGATGTGATGGGTGATAGAAATTGTGGATATAGAGCAGTAGCAGCGCAAATATACGGAACAGAGGAGATGTGGCAAAGAGTGCGCTCAGATTGTGCCAAGGAGCTGCTTCATCGCCGCGAGCTTTATGAGAGAGTTTTGCCTTGGAGAGATATGGACGAGCTCTATAGTCGCATTACTCACTATGCCTCCCCTTGTTCGGAATATTATTGGTTGATACTCCCAGAGATAGGGCACATCATAGCCACGGTGTATAATGTGGTGTTTGTCTCGTACTCGCAAACCGCTGGCTTCACATGCCTACCAAAGGATCGTACCACAAGGAACAGGACCACCCATAGACACACTTGTGTTGGGACATGTGGGAAACCATTTTATATTGGTATGATACTTTAATTCGTTATATTTAACTATCTTATTTAAATTTGTTATATTTAACTATATTTTCTAAATTTGTTATATTTGACTATTTTATTGTCCGATAGTGATTACCCGATACCATCAGTAGCACTATATTGGGGGGGAGCAACGTCATCCAAGCGCAAGTAACCTGATCATGCCATACAGAACTCGGATAGAAACATTCAACCGACTCTCAATTATGGCGAACGAAGCACGAATTGCAGGAAATAGGCCATAGTTTATGTGTATAGCGTATTGATTATTTTTTGTATGAAGTTTTGGGACGGATATAGTATATTAAAATTGGATCACTTGATGTAGTACTTAAATTATAGTTTTGATGTATGGATACATCAGTTTGTTTGTTTCAGTGTCTGTTTTTTTTTTTCATTACAGGGACCATCTCGTGTGCTTATACACGAGATGGAATATCATAACTCGTATAAATATACACGACGTATTTCATTTTTGTCGTATGAACATTACACGAATTACACTAACTACCCAGTAATGTATCTCGTGTGTGTTCATACGAGATTAAAGAAAACATGTCGTGTGTATATATACGAGATGAGTCAAACCATCTCGTGTATAAGCACACGAGATGGTCTCTGTACTGAAAAAAAACAGCCACTGAAACTAACAAACTGATACAAACCAAACTGAAGCACAAACTGAAACTGAATCACAAATACAAACATTGTATCCCAAAACATAAACTTGTTTTGTAACCATAATCACAAATACATTGTATCCCAAAATAAACATATCCCAAAACATAAACATATCACAAATACATTGTATCCCAAAATAAACATATCACAAATACATTGTATCCCAAAATAACCATAATCACAAATACATAATCATCAAGCGTCTCCTAATAGATCGTGCGCCCGTCTAATCTGATCTATGACATCCGCGGGTAACCTGTCATCCGTGAGCAGCGGAAGTAGTATGCCTCGTGCCTCTACAACCCTAGGCGGTGGTGGATCGTTAACTAGGGCATCATGATTCGGATTAGTAATCCGAACATGAGTCCTAGCCAGGAACCACTGCATATACGTGGAAGTAACAGGATCAGATGCGCTCACGGACGGCCCCCATCTACGCACTGGATCGAAACCCCCCAAGCCGTCCTCTAACCAATCCTCCCATACCTCATCACGCGCTCCATAGGACTTCTTGTACCCCTTTTGACCTGCTATCAATGAACAATTTCGGCCGCAAGATATGGGGTCTCTAAGGATTTTCTGCTGGATCCCAAACTGCCGTGTAACACGCTCAGGCATATACGCTTCCGTGATATCCTGGAAGCGTATAACCCCACGGAAGTATGAGACCGGCAAAAGCGCCTCTGGGGTGGTACCGTAGGGAGTCCAACAAACCTAAAAATGAATTTGTTAGACACCGTCAACAGAAATAATAAATTATAACAATTTGTAAAACTTTAAATATAACTAACTCACCCTATCAACCGTCATCGTGTCCAGGGTATACCGGAACTTCAATAGATGGGGCATATCCCTTCCGGCCGTATCAGTACGTACCCATCTACAAGCCCTCGGCTGGCCCTCCGTCCATAACGGGTCAATATCTCTCCGGAAAACCGGAAAGTGCTCGTATATCCAACTCGCAAATGTATGAAATAAATAAGTTAACAATGTTATAACCGTAAATACATGTTGTAATTATTAAATGATTGTTAAATATTACCTCTAAAAGACTCAAACAACCACCGATCTGCTTGCATCCGTATCTAGATGCCTTCCCCAACTCCCGGTATAGATATGCCAACGCAGCTGTCCCCCAGGATAGAGCCCCCACTCTGTCAATATCCACGCACAATGAAAGGTAGTCTGAGGGCATCTTATCCTGAGTCTTGTCCACGAACAGCGTGGAGCCGAGGAGGAACATGATGTACGTAGAAGCGCGCTCATCGTCAGTCATGTCGGAAGGGGACTCAAAGGACCGGCGGAGGCCATCTAAAGAGTAGGTCGTGCCCTTCCGACATGTCTCAAGGCGTGCCCTGATACGGGCTACGTTAGGCTCTGGATCCGCCTTCGCAACAGGGCCACCTGAACAGCTGATACCTACAAATTGAAAATGAAATAATTAATAAAATTGATAAAATTTATGAAATTGATAAAATTTATGTAATTTATAAAAAATAGACAACAAACAAGAATATACCTAGGATATGAGTGACGTCATGCATAGTGATCGTCATCTCCCCCCACGGCATGTGGAAGGTATTAGTCTCGGGAGACCACCGTTCCACAAACGCCGTTAGGAGCGCCATGCTAGGCCGGCGAATGGTAGCATCATGTAGGTAATGGAGGCCGGTACCCTGAACACGAGCCCACCAAGCTCTATCATCCTCCGGTAAAGAAGCATGCGAGAACCTGTTGATTCCAAACAAAACATTATAATTAATACTCCCTATGTTTCAAGAATCAGATGACATTTCGTGTGGAAATACCCGAAATGTTGGTACACGAAATGTCAACTGATTCTTGAAATGTTTTGCAAATGGCTATTTAATAAACAAATCATATACTTACTTATCTAGAATCTGCTGCCTCGTTTGGCGCTTCAACACCGGCTCACAAGTGGCGTTCTCCCATATCTTACGGGCTTGATGATGACCAAACCCGTACAACAAATCAACCTCCTCCGGGCCGCCACCGGGGTTACTCTTAAGCTGCCACTGGTCATCCTTAGCCCCTTTCCCCTTTCTGGCCCGTGCCTCCCGCCTCTTGCGAGGCCTCACAGATACAATCTCCTCCACCTCCTCCTCCTCCTCCTCCTCATCACTAGATAACTGTGCCTCATGCACAGATGCACCTCGGGAACGAGTACGAGAAGATGAATCCTCACTAGAATATGTACCCTCACTATCACTCTCTTCATCCACAAGCTGCTCAATCACGACATTCTTGTCGTTCTTCTTTTTGCTCCGTTTATCTGCCTTAGCTGCAGCTGCCTCCTCGGCCTTCCTCTTTCTATTAGAGGCCGTCGCAGGTTTACGTCCCTACAAAAAAATTAAATAAGAGACAATTAATTTTCAAGAACCAGTTGACATTTCGTGTGGAAATACCCAAAATGTTGGTGAACATTTCGTGTATAAAGACACGAGAAACCTCACCACATATCGTGTATTAGAGCACGAAATGCAAACTGATGAATCAATTTACATTTCGTGTCCTAATATACGAAATGTGGAAAGTATCTCGTGTACTACAACACGAAATGGTCACCAACATTTCGTGTATTGGCACACGAAATGTAAACTGATGAATCAGTTTACATTTCGTGTGCCATTACACGAAATGTGGTGACCATTTCGTGTGTGTTCATACGAAACACACGCCGACAATTTCAAATTTTAGGCACACGAATTCGTATCCGATTCAAACAAAAAACCCAAATGTATGTTACGAAATCACAATTAGAACCATTTAGGATAGGTTTAAACAACATTAAGCATTATATAATCGATTTTAGGCATAAAATTAATGTTGGGTTTTCAAATTGAAATTTAGGTTTAGAAATTAGATTACTTTTGGAGCGGCGGTAGAAGAGGCGGCTCCGGACTTTCCACCGGTGATAGGGAGCTTGTTTGTCTTCATTTTGTTGTGTATGGTGGTGGTGTTGTGGTGGTCCGTTGATTCACCGTGTGTGTTGAGAGAGAGAGAGAGAGCCGCGCAGAGAGAGAGAGAGAGAAGAACGGTGTTTTCAGTTTTGTTTGAAATGGTGGAGGGAATGGGATTTTTTTTAAGTATATATATGAGGGTATTTTGGTCATTTGCACATGCCTTGTAAATTCCATGCCTTGTATATAGTATGACCTAGGGCCTTGAGCAAAGTTTGTCGCTAACTCAACAAAATCAGAACACCTCTCTCTAGAAATTCATAGAAATTCAAGCCCCCGTCTGGCACACGATTTTTTTAAAAAGGAGCTTTCTACGAACAAACGGAACAATTTTTAAAATGGAACAGATTTTTTGTAAATGTGTTTGGTGAATCATTTTAAAACGCTAATTTCAAATTTTAATATTTATTTGCAATGACATTTTTATCGTCTTAGAAAGAACATAATTTATATTATAGTATACCCATTTTGAACTATTAAAGTATCGTTCAACAAGTTCGATCATCGTATGCAATAAGTAAGTATTGCATTATTTTCAAATAAAAATATGAAAACATAATTATTTATTTAAATTGGAAAAAAGGGAAGACAGTGCTTGTTTTATCAAACACAAACACTAACAAAGGAAAACAATTTAATCGTTCAGTCGATGATTATATAAAAAGTAAGAAAAATACTTGAACTAACATTTTAATCAAGCTCAATGAGAACTAGTAATAATAGATTGCAATAAGGATTGTCGAAATTTATCCATCATACGATTCTCCATACGGTTTTGAGACCATCTCAAATAGCAACGCCAACTCTTGCGCCAACTGCAACTTGGGGCGAAACGTCCTCCAACAACAAAGCTAAACCTCGCGCTATTTTGGCCATCGATAGAAGACGCGTCAAATTTGAAGGTATTTCTTTGCGCTATCTTCTTCTTCCTTTTTTTTTTTAATATCCTGTAATATGCGCTTTACTACTCATTACACCTTTTCCTTTTTTTTCTTTTTTTCTATTTTTTTGAAATTACTAATTCCTCCTCTGTCTCAAGTTTCATTGATTCCTGATCCTCAGGTTGGTTATCTATACACCTCTTCATGCTTATATTCCATTTTCAATTTATGAAAATCCTTATATGTTGGATTTTCATTATAGGATGAAAAGCCTATTGTTCTCTGTCATTGAATAATTGGGTCATCAACTGTGTAGCCAATCACGTCTGCTCTCCCTCAATTTATTTGTTGGTGTTATTACCATTTTTATAAGAAAATTTGCATTTTTAGTCACAAAATCAGCCGCGTTGATTGGTGTTTTAAACATTTTAATAGTTAGGCTTACACAATTGTTGCTGAGAATCCATGTCATTACTCTTTGTATTAGTCTTTTTCTGATAAATGTAGAACTTATTGATTCCAGATTTTTTTTCGTTGAATTTAGGGGATACAATAGCATGCAATTGCATACGTTGAAGGAGACAAATACTATGGGGCCAATTTCTCAGTTGTTGGTATCTCCATGTGTTTGTATAATTGTCTATACTTTCGCAGATAGCAGCTATTCATGATTGTTCGTATTACTCACAGTTGTGCAAGTTTAACTCTTGCTAGTTCCCTTTCCAGCGTTCTTTTCTCCTCCTAAATGATTTTTGCAGATTCATAAGCATTCTAACTCTTGGTTGGTAATATGAACAGGTATAACTCAGAATTATATTACCTGTAGTCAGAAACTTGTCGAAGATAATCACGAATGGTGTTAGCAGCTGCTCCACCTGCAAGAATGGCCTCTTCGAGTTCTTTAATGGTTTCGCTAAGCTTTTCAATCTCTAAAACCTTTTGCCTGTTTGTCTTCTCAAGGATTCTGTTTTCTTCCTGCATACATATATATAGGTTTGTGTAAATATGTTTATAAGCTCTTTCTCACATATGGTTGAAACTGGGATAAAAGATCAGATTCTGAGATAGTAAATACCTGAAAAATCTCGCTTTGTCTTCTCAGCTCGAGGTTCTGATTTTGAACTTCTTCGACCACCAATGTTATCAAGAGCACTCCTCAAAATTCTCTCCGCTTCTAGCAATGCAGCTTCCTTTGACTTGGTCAACCTTTCCATGGCTCTCTTATCTTCCTGTAGTGCTACTATCTGCGAAAGTATTGACAATTATCTTCCTTTGGCACCCTGTTTGGTTGCTGATGCCTGATACTTCGTTTGATATGCAGGTTTACGAACAGAATGATACCGGAGAAGTTGAGGTCCTCACAAAAGGTGCCTGATCTTTTAATGTATGAAAGAATGTCTGCTGAAAGCAATTGTTATGTACTTTTGTCATCATTATTCTTGTTGGCAAGAGATGTGGAATGGGACTCTTTATCAGCGGGTGTTGGTTGTTGTCATACTTAACATAGCTGCTACTTCCACTCTGCAACATGAGAACAATGTAATAGTTTCTTTATTTCGATCCGCATACACGTAAATGTTGACTTCTTGTCTCTCCCTATTTCTTTATGTATTTCAAGTGATAATAATCCTGGAGGTGATAAGAGTTTTGTTCGCACCTGGTCAGCAGTGGCTGAAGCGACACCATATTATGGGCAGAGCTGTGGGGTAATACTTTTTAGCGCATATTTTGGGACTTTCAGATGGTTGGTTTTATGTAGTAGGAACCATAGTGTGAGAAACAGGCATTACCAATCAAGCTCGCTTGTGAAAATATGCAAGGCGTAGTAGATCGTGCTCCAATTGTGGCTGCATTATGTAAAAGCCTAATATGTAGAATCTGTGAAATTACTAAAAGCTAGTGGCCTCACTAATCCTATGACAGCGTTTTCTTTGCCTGTGATGGCATAAACTCATTTCTGTGAAGCAGGAAGAAGATTGAAGGAAACGAAGGGAAGAATCAATCGAATTTCAAGAAACGGACAAGGAATTGACTATGAAAGACCAGCCCTCCATAGATTTTTGTTTTTCTGAGGTTTATTTCACATTTGTTGGTTTTGATGTGAATAAATGTTCAATGTTTTTCACACTTCTAAAACTGAGAGTTCTATTTTACAGTTATTTATGAATGTGAAATTGTTTGGTTTTTGATCTTTCTAAACTGAGAACTGTGAGGTCAATTTCACAGTTATTTTGCTACTTAGTACGTGTGGTTTACTCGTTATTTATCTGTTATTCATGATTGTTTGTGCACAACTGTGAGATCAATTTCTCAGTTATAATTGTTTGTGCACAACTGTGAGGTCAATTTCTCAGTTATGATTGTGAGGTCACTTTCTCAGTTATTGTGCATAACTGTGAGGTCAATTTCATTATTTTTATGTCATTCTTTCATAGAACAACTGTGAGGTCTATTTCACAGTTGTTGGTTGTGATGTGAATAAGTGTGAAATGTTTTTCACACTTCTAAAACTGTGAGGTCAGTTTCACAGTTATTTATAAATTTGAAATGGTTTGGTTATTGACCTTTCTAAACTGAGAACTGTAAGGTCAATTTCACAGTTAATTTGCTACTTAGTATGTTTGGTTTACCCATTATTTATCAGTTGTTGATTGTTTGTGCACAACTGTGAGGTCAATTTCTCAGTTATGATTGTGTGTGCAGAACAGTGAGGTCTATTTCACAGCTGTTGGTTGAGATGTGAACAACTGTGAAATGTTTTTCACACTTCTAAAACTGTGAGGTCAGTTTCACAGTTATTTATGAATGTGAAATGGTTTACCCGTTATTTATCAGTTGTTGATGATTGTTTTTGTACAACTGTGAGGTGAATTTCTCAGTTATGATTGTTTGTTCACAACTGTGAGGTCAATTTCTCAGTTATGATTGTTGATGTCACTTTCTCAGTTATTGTGCATAACTGTGTGATATATTTCTCTATTTTTTATGTCATTCTTTTATAGAATAATAGTGAGGTCTATTTCACAGTTGTTGAAAAATAATTTTATTTTATTTATAAAGTTTGAAATATATGATGAGTAAACTTGTTTGATTCGTCTTGGCGATGCGATTAAAACAGTGATTTCGGATAATTTTTTCGACTTTTAAATTTTGAGATATTGCATTTTAAAAATTTAAGAGAAAAAAAGGAAGAGAGAGAAAAGGAGAGAGAGAAAATAGGTGAGGCGCTTACTTACCAGCGTGTATTACCAGCGTGTATCAGGCAAAGCGTGTGAGAGGGTACGAGGGGCAATTTAGTCCAGAAAAAATGGAGAGACTTTTTAGCTGTTTTGATAATATTAGTCCTTAAAGGTAGTTTTTATTTGGATGGGGGACTATTTGGTCAAAACCTCTAATTAAAAATGGGAGAAACTCTAATATGCCGTATTTCTTTATCTACCCTCTCTCTCTCTCTCTCTCTCTCTCTCTCTCTCTCTCTCTTCATGGGAAGTTCTATTTCCTTGACACCTTGAGAATTCCCTCCCTCCTTCCCTCCTTCCCTAATCCCTCTCCCCTCTACAAACAAACAATAGCCTTCCCGATGTGCCTGCTTGTGCACACACCGATAGTGGCTCCCTCACCTGAGCCTCTACCCGGAACCAAAGACATCTTCTTCTACAAAGACTTCACCATAATGGCCACCAGAGTATCTTATCTCCCTGTCGCCACTGCTAGGAAAGATCTGTCCTCCACCTTCTACTTCCAGGTCTAGTCTAAAGACCTTCGAGCCAATCAACTAACATCCTCCTCCGGCCCCTCTACAACACATACCAACATATGATGATAAAATTTTAATCGCATCAATCTTAAGCTTTTCAACCATATAATCTGCCAATATAACAGGTCAAAAACAGTGGAATCTAGAATATATCTAAAGAGCAACCTTTTGTTTGGCCGGGTGGTGATTGTGTTCAAATCCCACTGATAGAAGATCCATATCAAACTACACCACAAGACACAAAAATGCCAAAGATTCAGAAGTGTTCAAAGATACAGAGAGAATGAAATCAAGGAAGCACAATTTTACATGACTTGGAGGCCCTAGGGAACATTAAGACCTCCTTGATAACATTTGCATTTTGCTCCACCGCCCCCGAAATGATTAATTCCTTCAAACAGACTGTGTGGTTGAGGAAGTACTTCACAATATCAAGATGCTTCATCTCCAGCTCACCAACAAAATCTACTTGAATTACGGTGAGATTGTACCGCAAACATAACGGCACACTTATCGGTGGTTGCCAGCTCCCGCCCATATATGTCTGAGCAGAATAAACCAAATAGGTCATAACATACATTTATAGTATGAGAATAATGCCTAATAAAGGAAATAATTGAACTCACCAGTTCAAAACAAAGAGATGCCAGTTGGGGTGTGCTTTCAAGAAAAGCCATCAAGGCAAACAACTGTAGTTCAGAGCTATTAACATCAATCTTCAACTCCATTAAACGAGGAAATTTTGGCAATTGAGCCTCACTAAGGTTAAGGCCAGGGCGGCGGAAGGTCTTCAAGACAAGGAAAAAAAACATTACTAAAGAGAGTCAGTTTGAAGGACTAATTAAGAAAGAAATTGTTGGATAGCTAACCTCCAAGGCGTATTCCGATAAATGAAGAAAACGAACATTGGATATTGCTACAGCAAGTTTTTCCATGGGATATACAAGTGTTGGATCTTCTTTGTATAGTTTACTCTGATCATCAGTGAGGTTCAAGCACAAGCTAGCTCTTTTGAGGCAATGTAGTGTCTTTATGTCATAGCCATCTGGCAGAAAATCATTAGTTTCAAGGTATTCAAGACTTGGAGTATTCAGCACAACCTTATAAGAGGTAAGTATGTCTGAAAATGGATCATCAAAACACAACCCACTTAAGATCAGTCTCTTAAGTACAAGTGATGAGATGTTGATTACATTCACCCTATCGCTTAATCTTCCGTTCATTTTGAATTCCTCGAGAACAGGGCAGCTTGAAACAAGCCTTGAAAGTGATTCGCTATCCTCAAAGTCAACTGATTCAAAGTGAAGTATTTTCAAACTCTCAAGAGAAATGGACATTGGAACTCTAAGAAAAATTTCTTTACCCAACTTTAGGACCACTAAAGTTCTGCTGGAGAAAAGGCAATCAGTTTCAAGATCATCGCCATATTGCACAGAAACCATAAGATCAACTTGTCGAGCATTTCGGGATAGTGCAGCAAAAAGCCAAGCATAAATATGTTTAACAACATAATCTTGACTACACTTGAGTCGAAATAATTCAAGGGGCGTCACTTTAATAAGCAAAACCCGATAGACAAAGTTAACAAACCTAGCTTGACTCAGTGGTATATTTGTTACGGATGAGTCATCAAAGTCTAGATGGGTGATTAATGTCCATTGCTGATTCCAGTGGGTAGAGAGTGCACTAGTTTTGACAGCATCCTTTGCCGGCAGGAAGGAAAGAAGATAACCAATAAGATTGCTCGGTAAATTGCTGATTCTGTCGTTAGTTTCATGGTGTTTTGAGAGTGAACCCATTCCGTTTATTCCTACAACGCAAAATTACAAAAACGACTTTTGTAGTGAGCTCTATTCAGATGTATACAAAGAAGTAAATACGAACCATAGAAAGGCAACAAAGCAGCTTTCAAAGATAAGAATCAAAGTATACAAATGGAGTTTGTGTATTAAGGAAGCCATTTTCATCCAGAAAGGCAACAAAGCAGCTTTCAAAGATATGAATCAAAGTATACAAATGGAGTTTGGCAACTTGTGTGTTTTAAGTTCATTGTGACATGACTCCCACATGAATAACTGTAACAAAACATGACTTATGCATTCATCTTCCACTGACAAAATGCTCCAAGGAAAAGACTACACCAAATGACTAACTTAAAAACGAATCCAAATCTTTCACCACATGTGATATTAGTTGTGAGCCAATCATATGTGTTTCACAAAGTGTTATTAGAAATTTGGACTCCTTAAAAACAGAATCAAAACAAAAGTAGCTAGCAACACCGAAAACTTCCTCCCATTTCAATATCAACCACTCTTTATGCATTTTTCAAGGAAAAAAATGTCATATAACAAATTCTCAAGTCTCGTTTTAATTGTTATGGTCAGCTAAATTGAACATTAATCATTCTGAAAATTGTTTGATGCACCATCTATCACTAACACTTTAAGATTTAAGGGGGATTTTTTATTTTTCAAAATTCAATGTCAAAACCGATCATATGTATATGCAGGGGGGTGTTAAACAGTGCCTAAGTTTTGGGTGCCGCCCATTTTTATCATCTGTTAGTTTACAAAAAGAGGTGATCAAAAAATGGTCAGAATTAATTGTTGGCCTCAGCACTAAAGTGGTGAGAGAAACAACAAATTAGATGCATTTTCAAACCAAAATTATGAGAATTTTTCAGAGACCCAGCTAGTTTAAGATTTCAGTATTTCTAAAGAATTTAACGAGGATATAAAGTTTCCATAACTTTTTCGTCCAAGTTTAATCAAGTTGACATAAAAATTCAAATGAGACTTTTCCGGGATGGATGGAGTATTATGAACAACAATACTTACATTTAGTGGATATTAAAGTAATTAAACTGTAATGAAACATGACTTTTGTATTCATCTTACACTGACAAAATGCTCTAGCAAAAGGTTAAGAGACTAAATGTAGAACTTAAAACCAGAATTTAAACAAAAATAGGTATCGAACACCCAAAATTTCATCCCCATTCCCATATCAAGTTTATCAACCACTGTTAACGTATTTTATCCCACATTGGAAATTGACAAACCTTGTCTATGACATATAAGACATATATTGGAGATTGACAAACCTTGCCTATGACATATAAGACATATAAGACATAAAAAGATTCTGGTCACTCCCCTTAACACCAATTGATTTTAAGGTGAAACCTCATGCTTTAAGATGATATCAGAGCAGGTACTTACACGTGCAGGCACAACCAATTGATGCGAGGAAAGTAACTCAGGATCTTTATATGTCATAGACAAGGTTTGCTATTTCCCGGTGGGATAATATCTCTAACACTCAAAAGTTTAAACAGTGCCCTAAGTTGAAAGTTAACAGAGAGATGTCATCAAAAACTGGAAATTGGTGAGAATAATTTCACCTCAGCGCTTGATTGGTGAGAAAAACAACATGCATTTCAAACGACATTGAAGAGATTTTTTCAGAGACCTAGTTTAAGTTTTCAGTAATTCTGTCAAGCATTCAAAATCGAGGAGAACAGGTAAACTTACCTCCTTCACGAGAATCAAGCAAACGGATAATTTGAACCTTCAATCCATCCTAACAAGTAGCTAACTCTCTCTCTCTCTCTCTCTCTCTCTCTAGAATGAAATTTTGGGGAAAGAAGGCGAGTTTGTAATTTTATTGATATACGAGCGGAAGAAGAAGAGGTGGTGGACCATACAACACCCACGTGTATCGTGAGTCAGTTTTAAGCCCAAAAATTACTCCCTCCCTCCGTCCCGATTTTTATTATCTTTTTAATCTATCCAAAATAAAAATTTTAATTACTTTATTATATACTCCCTCCGTTCCAATAAGTGCTTCACCCTTTTGGGTGGAAACGCAAATTATAAAAATAAGAGGGAAGAAAAAATGTTGTGAGTGTAATTTGAAAATAGGAGAGAGAATTAGTGGAGGAAATAGTAAATTATAATGGTGTTGTGAGTATTAAAATAATGTAGGAGAGAGAATGAGTGAAGGAAATAGTAAAAAATTCTTTTTAAAAAGGAAATCCTCCTAACTTAGCACTCTTGGGTAATTAGTGAAGCTTTTATTGGGACGAAGGGAGTAAAATAAACAATAGACTTATTTGTTATTATCACAACAAAAATTTCATATTCGCTTTTTCTTTCATATTTTATTTTACATACTTACAATATTTATATTTTTTAATTCACATGACAAGTCAAACTAAGAATATTAAATCGGAAGGAAGTATGTGTTTTCCTTGAAATTAAAATAAATGGTTTCAAAAAAATATTGTAATTAAAATAAATAATATTTTCAGGAATTTAAAATGGGACATCTGGTTATAAATTTTAAGGACATTTTAATAATTTCTTTGTATTATTTGACATTGCAAAAAACAAAAAAAAAACTGTAATACATGTTGTTTAAGTAGAAGTATACATTTCTCTGTCTCATTAAAAAAGATACAAAATGAGCCTAGAAATTTAAGGAAAATGTATAGTGCAGAAAGTGTTGTGAATTTGAAAAGTAATGTATAAGAGAGAATGTGGGTAGAGAATAATGAGTGAATATTTATTGTAAATATAACAAGTTGGTTCAATGAATACAGAAGTATTAAAAAAATCATTTTGAAAGTGTGTTTTTTAAATGAGACACCCAAAATAAAATTTTGTGCATTTTCAAGTGATACCGAGGGAGTATAATATTAAGTTTTTGTGAGTGTAAATAATTGAATATTAGAAAGAAAGTGGGGTGGAGATTAATAAAGTCGGCAGTTGTTGTAAACTAGTACTAACCCCCGTGCAAAGGGCACGGAGTGACACATTCATATCTGGTTCAACTAAAATCAATTCCTCCCTTCTTTGGTCAAAATCTTCGTGCTTGTATGCCAAGGGCACAACCATTTTTACCCTCCAACCATTAGAGTTTGTTTCTTGAATTCATACAAAAGTTTAGTTATAACCCTAAATAAATGAGTTAATGGCTAGTAAAAATGCATTTATAATTTTCCAACCCTTAAAAAAAAATCATATAGTATAGTATAGTATAGTACTATATGTTCAATATCTTCAATTAATTTTCAAAAATAAATAAATTAATGAAAGATCCTAACAGAAGAAAAAAAAAAAGACAAATAAATTAAAAATACACCTAAATAACGAATGGGAAAAAAAAACAAGAAAAGCAAATTTAAATTCTCCCTCTATCAAACCCCTCACCCCCAATCCCCAACTATCTTCCCACTTTCCCTTCGAAAACCATCCCAACACACTACAGTTACACTTTACATTTAAGCCTCACATCTAACATTTATAAGAAAAAAATAAACAAAACCATTAGAGTTTGTTTCTTGAATTCATACAAAAGTTTAGTTATAACCCTAAATGAGTTAATGGTTAGTAAAAATGCATTTATAATTTCTCAACCCTTAAAAAAAATCATATAGTATAGTATAGTATAGTACTATATGTTCAATATCTTTAATTAATTTCAAAAATAAATAAATTAATGAAAGATCCTAACAGAAGAAAAAAAAAGACAAATAAATTAGAAATAAACCTAAATAACGAATGGGAAAAAAAAAAGAAAAGCAAATTTAAATTCTCTCTCTAGCAAACCCCTCACCCCCAATCCCAAACTATCTTCCCACTTTCCTTTCGAAAACCATCCCAACCCACTACAGTTACACTTTACATTTAAGCCTCACATCTAACATTTAGAAGAAAAAAAGAAACAACAATTAAAAAATAATATCAAGTAATATCAGCAAAACCCCAAAATAATAAAATGGATCAAAGAAACAATTGATTGTTCAAATAATAATTAACTCTGTTCCAAAAACAAATAACTTACGGACCTAATTCCCACTCCCACTCCCACTCCCACCAAACTAATGACACACTTTTTCTGTTAGTACACAATAATAATTTATCTCTCTCTAAAGACTCGTGCCAAGGAGGCAACAACAGGTGGTGGTATTGGGAACCAAAGCCATGTTCTTCAACTTCATGCATAATCCGTTGCCCATATTTCCCGCCGCAGTGGTGATGAACTAAAGAAATTGTTCGAGGAATGCATCAAAGATTTTCGAGAGTTTTTGTCTCCTCTATCAACTCCATCCCACTGCAAAATACATTTAAGAATTAATCAATTAACTTCTCTAATTCTGTCTACCACATATCAAAAAAATATGCAGATGAAACAAACATTAAATCAGAGGATAATCAGTATCAAATAGGGATGGCCAAATCGGACCGGAACCGGACCGAAATTGGAAAGTCGGACCGGAATCGGACCGAAAAAGTCCTGAACCGGAGCGAACCGGGGAGAAAACCGGAACCGGATAGACCGGAACCGGGGTTAGTGCGGGCCGGTTAAGGGTTACAAAAATGCCAAACCGGACCGGAACCGGAACCGTGAACAGGATGAAATTTCCACATTTTCCAAAGAACCGGACCAAAATCGGACCGGAAAAGCCCGAAATCGGAGCGAACCGGGGAGAAAACCGGAACCGGACGGACCGAAACCAGGGTTAGTGCGGGCCGGTTAAGGGTTGCCATTTGGCCGAACCGGAACCGGAACCGGACCGTATTTGGTCATCCCTAGTATCAAAATCAGTACGACTTAAAGCAGATGTGTGAAATAAAAAGAATAATAAAAGCTAGCAATCTATAGTATAAATGAGAGCATCCTTTCCACTGTTCAATGAATAGTGCCACTTGCCAACTTTACCATTTTGCCCTCACTATTAAGTTCCTTTCCCATTTTGCCCTTAAAAAAAAATTATTCATTTTGAATCTGTAAAGCCAACGAATCCAGCCCACCTCTAAATTCAAATCCCATTTCTATTTCTCTCTCATCCGCTCCTCCTCCCATCCCCCCTCTCTCTCTAGACCACGACGGCATGATGGACACTGCCTACTTCGTCGGTCGATCAGAGATCCTGTCGTGGATCAACTCCACTCTCCAACTCAATCTCACCAAAGTCGAAGAGGTAAATTTCTCATAAAATTCAAACCCTAATTTTATTCGGTTACAAATTTGATCGAAGAAAATGATGAAAATTCGTGTTCACCGGGGCACCGCGCAGAGACGATCGCCCCCATTGGCAGCCATGCGGTTTGCGGGCGGTTTGCGGGCGAATTGCGGACGGATTGCAGCGGATTGGATTCGCGTGACTTCAAAATTGATGCTCCTCCTTGCAGACTTCCAAAATCCCCACCCAACATCTTCAAATATATGTAAAATTGGGGAGCAATACATTGCAATATTTGTAGCAAACAAAGCTTTCGCCGGAACGTGGTGTCGCTGGCGGCAGAGGTCAAGGAGGTTCGCAGCCGCCTCACGTGTCAAGAACAATCATTTGCTCGTGAAACCCTAACTAGACAGGTTAAACTCTTTCTTTGAGTTTCTTGAATTTTTTTCCCTTTGTTATTGGGTTTTGCTTTTTAAAGTTTGATTTTTTATTGTTTTTTGTATGTGGGTACTTGGGGAAATGAAATCATTTTCACTTTTTGTTCTTTCTTTTTTGTTAAGTTTGAAGTTGTCTTTGTATGTGGGACCATCTGATTTTGTAAATCCAAGTTCAATTTTTTATGGGTTTTGTTTTGTTAATAGGAAGCAGAGACCAAAGCTAAGCAGATGGAAGAAGAGATTTGTAGATTGCAAAGGAGTTTAGAAGAGAGGAATGATCAGCTTCAAGCAACCGCCTCCAACACCGAGAAGGTATTCCTCATCACACACACACATTTGTATGTGTTCATTTGGGTTGTACAATTCTTGATTTCTTAGTAATTTATAATTAGATCGTTCAAGTTAACATTGAAATTAGGGTTTAGATGTTTGTGGGTTGAGGTTAATTGATCTGATTAGGTCAAAGATGCATTTTGGGGCTTTGATTTACAAATCAATAAATCTGATGCACATCTTTTTAGCCTTTTTTGGTCCCTTTTCCTTTGTTTTGTGGGGGAAATGGGAATTTTCGCACATGGCACTATTCATTCTTTTATCTTACTTTTTTTTTTTTTTCATGTTATGGAATTTGTACTATTAGAGTTGGATGGAGAAAGGATTTATAGCTAAAATAATATTACTAATTGCTTTGTTTGCAACGTAAAATTAAGTTGGGATTTATTTATTTTTGTCATTTCGCCCTTAAAAAAAATTATTTAAATTTTTTTTTTTAAAATTTAAAAAATCACGTGGGCCACGTGCCCTTGGACACGGGCATGTAACTATAATGTTTATGTTAATTAAAAAAATATACCACATGTCCTCGGACACGGGCTTTTACTATAATGTTTATGTTTATACATCACTATAATTTGTAACTATAATGTTTATGTTAATTAAAAAAAAAAGACTTGTGTCCTCGGACACGGGCATATGTACTAGTATTAATAAAATGGAAGAACAACACATCTGCAACATACAAAAGTGTGAATGGGGTTAAAAAAATGTAAAGCAACGTGAAAGAAACTATCTTTCAATTGAAGCCATAAAAAGCAGACTTTGGGTGGCCTAATGGAAATCCAAAAAGGAGGGTTTTTTAGTAGGTAGATGAGAGAGAGAGAGAGCATGTGAATAGTGGGCAGGTTTTCTTTTAATTGAGGAGAGGGAAGTTACAAACGGTTGAGAAGGAGATTTTAGACCGTTAGATTGTTTTTTGAGAATGAATCTCAGCCTCTCTTTGTCTTGGCAGTTATTCTCATTCCCTATTGTAATATAGATATGACAAATAGGCCCCATTAGGGATTGATGCTGCATGAATTGTGCTTATCAATCTTCCTCCACGTGGCAGGACTGATCACCTGGCTCCTTGACCTGAAATCAGAACCCACGACTAGCCGGATGTGTCTCCGGCGAAGACGCTCGGGCGTGAGTAAGATCGCGGTTGTATAAAGCTCAAAATGTATTGAATATGGAATTCAGATAACAAAATGGCAGTTACCTTTCACCGTTTGGTAGTGATGAAGTATTTATAGACAAGAGTGGTGTATTTTTGGGGAGGCGACATGTGCTCCGAGATTGTAGCGGCAGTTACTTGATTGTGGGAACGTGTCTATAACGGCCCCACGATTTGTAGGGATGTGGTTATGAGAATTGTTCAACCAAATACGCCGGAGTGTCGGGTCGTCACTTGTTGATTTAGGTCGAGGTCGCCGCTCGTGGAATGGTCGACATTTGTCGGAGTAGAGCATGGTTCGTACCCGAATTGTGATTTGGATCATGAGGTCGGACTAAGTTAGGTCGGGACCTGGTAGGTCGGACCATGGGCTTAGTCGACTGATACAAGAGATGGGCTTTGGGCCTTGTTCTGATTGGGTCAGCCTCATTGAGAATGTGATGGCCAAGGCTGCTTGTGATTGGGCTTTACTTGCTTAGCCCATCTTGGCACTTTTAGTATGTTCAGTGGCCCCCAACTTTCGAGTGGACTTTGTCGACTTGGAAGTTAAGAAGATTTTTGATGAGAATTATTTTACCCGCAGGTCGCTACTAGTTTTTTGAAGTAGGTCGACCATAATGACGTGGCATAATCCGAGACGTTGGCGATGAACGGTCAGATCGGTACGAGCGCCGTTTTTGCCATAATGATGATATTTTTGACGTTTGAGAGTCCGCCTAGGAAACTGTTTCCGCCATTAATTAGGAAAATTAAATTCGAATTTTCCTTTGCCCTTTCCAATTCAGGAAGCTATAAATTTGAGAATCCTTCTTCATTTACAACTTTCGCCTTCTCTGAGCTCTGTGCGTGATTCCGGCTTTGATAAAGGAAGTTGATACCTGCTATAAATTGGTGCTTTCGTCCTCCATTGCTCCGTTCCTCCCTCAACTGCTAAAGGTATCTCCTTTATCCTTTAGAATTAGGGCTTTAACTTTCGCAATTTCTTTGATTTATCCATGGCTAGGACTTTTAGTTGCGAAGCGGAGTGAGTATGGTTATTGTAGTATCAATCGTAGAGGCTACAAACATTTGAACGGAGAGTGGAAAGAGATAACTGTAGAGGAGTGTTCTTTGATTTTGACCCGTTGGGGCTTGCAATTCATCGAACTAACTTTACCAGTGGGAGAGAACTTGGGTGCTTTAGAAACGGATGATCCAAGTCGTGTCATTTCATCTCTTTCATGAGCTTCTCGACCATTTAGGCTGTGTTTACGTCAAGGATGCCAATAAACCCTCTTTCATTAGAAATAGGATTGGGTTTCGGGGGAATCTAGGTCGCCCCTTAGTGTGTCTGCTAGGACTCTGAGACTTCATTTAGAAGCGATTCCCTGTTTCCCCCTCTTCTTGTACGAGATATGGAGATTCAAGGTGAAGCTCATGCATCGACCTCATCAAGCCCACGTATTGTTGATGCCTTTGATAACCTTTGTAGTGCGGGCGGGAATGAAAAGGGCTACGTTCCTCCAAGGCCGGCTAGAGGGAAGCGAGAATTATCCATCTCGCTTAAGCATGATACATGATTTTGTGATGTTGATAAGAAGGAGTTTAGCGTTGCTCTGTATAGTAGGGGATTTCTTTAACAAATTTGGGGACACCTACGAGGAGGAAACTACCAAGGTAGCTTTCTACTACGGCCAATTCGAAGGCGGCTTGAGATTACCTCTTGACCCCTTTATAAATGAGTTCTTGGAGTGCCGATGCCTTGCCACTTGACTAGGAGCCAACACCTGTAGGAGTCTTGGTTTGCTTCATTATGGTTTGTAGGTTCTTAGGGTATGAGCCATGCATGAGGGTGTTTAAGGAGTTCTTTAGCATTAAGTTTGATAAGGATAGTGGTATAAGTACTCCTTCCAAGCCAAAGTCTCCCAAATTATTTGCCAATCTTCTGGTAAGGCTAGTGGATGGAACTCTTGCGTGGTGGTGGTGGAAAGTAGAAGAGGATGGGAATTTCCATTGCCCGGTCTTGATACAAGCTGGAGTAGATGAGAACAACTCTTGGGCCCCACATTGGCATAATGATTTACGTATGAAGTTGATGGAGTTTACCAAGAAGGGGGCTATCGGTTGGGATGCTCTAGGAACCAACAAAAATAATTTTATCATTTGGATTGATGGTTGGTGAAGGAGAGGTAGTGCCCGTGGTTCCGGTAGTTAGATGTCGGAGATATCCAGATTGGGTCACCCGTGAGGAGCTCGATTGATTTGAGAAAGAGTGCCACTTTTGTAAGAAGGCGCCAACTATTGTAAGGAGCGGGTAGAACATTTTGGGGGTAAGAACTCGACCATTCCTTGTACCTTGATCCCTCTTACCTTTGCTTAACTGTTTATTTATGAACTTGATTCGTACATAGAACTTTTGCTCGTATGTAGAATAATCGGTCCACACATATTTAATTCGTACATAGAACTTTTTATTCGTATGCGAAATTTTATATGTCGACCTAACCCATGATCATTTCAACTTTGGTGTAGTTTTAACTCTGAGCAAGAAGCGAGTATGGGCCGAACCATTGACATCGGGAAGAGTAAGTGGAGTTGTGGAGCGACGATGCTAGAGAACATAGGGAGAGAGAGGGTGTTCTCCGTCATGATATCTTGCGGACGGTGGATGTGGACCTGTTAACTCTATACCGATGGAGGAGAACCCAGGAAGGCTGGAGGGGGACCAAGTTGGAGATGTCGCCCGAGAAATGGAAGAGGTCGACGCTGAAGAAACCAATATATCCGACCAAGTTGTGGAGCCAGCTAAGGATGCTAGAAAAACCAGGGCTCGTGATCAATCCAAAACCAAATCCAAAACCAAAAGAATTTCCAAGGCCAAGTCGCCCGTGATCGAGTTAGATGATGAGGGGGATGATGAAGATGATACAGCCCCTCTAAGCAAGAAGATTAAGATTGGGAAAACCAAGGTGAGCTCGACAATTGATCAGGTCGACGCTAATGAGCCGATAGAGAATGAAGTTAGGAGTCCCGACCTTCTCCCGTCCCGGGTTTCTTATGCCGAGCGATCCGGTCTCGTGTTGACGAGCTAAGTGATGTGGCTCGCTTTGACCGGGATCAAGCTGCTTGGCCGGGGAGTACCGGAGGCTGGAGTATGGACGAGGCCGTGGTCGAAGGGGTCTTGACCGGGATTTGATCATGGAGTTCACCAAGAAACCTCTAACTCCGAAGCTGCGAGCTAGGGTTGGGCTAGCTTCCTCAGAGGTAACTCTTTGGCAATTTCTTGTGTTGTTAACTTTATTTTGCTCGTTTGTTCCATGTCTCCATTTGTATGCATCGAGATCTAACCCCTTCCTCCCACTCTTCCTTTCGAGTCCCTTGCCATGATTGACTGGCTACTACTTGCTGGAAGGCTGGCGAGGAAGCCGAGAAGCTAGCCAAGTCCATGCGACTAAGAAGAATGCGAGTTGAAGAAGGCTGGAGGAGGAGAACGCCAAGGTGGGGAAAGCTGAAAGAAGCCAACGCTACGTTGAAGGAGGAGCTCAAAAACTTGAAGGAAGAGCACTCGAGACTTAGACAACTCGTATGAAGCTTTGAAGCTTGTCAAAGACAACGAAATAAAGGCGAAAGAAGAAGCTGGGGCCGGTTGGGAGAAGCTACCAAGGAACTCGCGGCCCTCAAGGAGGAAAAGAATAAGTTAGGCTGGCGATCGGCATTGGCGACTCAACGGTTGGAGGAGGTGCCGTCACTTTGGCCAAGAAACAAGAAGAGTTGGATCTTTGCTTTCGAGCTCGATGGGGGGTGGACTTAGGCTGGCTGCTTTGTGAGGGGCTGCAAGGAGGATCTTTGTTAAGGCTTATAAAGATAGTGATGAGTGCACGCCCATATTACCAAAGAGGCTAGGGGTTCTTCCATGTGGGTCGGGCTCATATGGCTCGACGTATAATAGTAGATCCCTCTGTCAATATATCAATCGAACGGCTAGCTCAATGGGCTTACGAGGATCCCTATAACACGGCGGCTCGCCAAGGCCACTCTTTGGTGCCATACAATGATAATGACACAGGAGCTTATAATTAAAGATGATGAAGAAGCGAGGCGGCACCTTGGGACCCTCCTGCTATCGAAAGGTTAACTTTAACACCATCTGGCTGAACTCGAGGAGCACGATTCACCGGCCCTTGATGGTGATACTCCAGGCATGGGTTTTACGAGTCGGGTAAACCAATTGGCCCCGGCGGGAGAAGCGTAGGCGAGCAAGCGGCTACCGGTGGTCAAGTTGAAAGTAATCCATGATTGAACTTTGAAATTGATGGCTATGTAATGAACAAGTCCCGAAACATTTCTTGTTTTTTTGTGGTTTTTATGAATACTTAGATGCACAGGCCCTATTTTTGGGAGGCATAGTACTTTTGTAGTTTTAATTAAATAAGTCTTGGCCCACTTTGGGAGACTTAATTATGTTTAATCGTAGCGACCTCTCTTTTACGCATGTTATATGCTTTGGATGTAAGTGTCGAGTTAGATTTAGTAGGGCAACGACTTATCTTAAGTTTGAGGTCGTCACGACTCTATGATGCTTTGGTCGACCTCAGACTTGATTAACTTTTGGAACGAGATTGATTATAAATCTAATCTGTTCAAACTATTTAAGCTGACCAAGGGTCGAGTTACTTAGAGCGAAATCGACTAGGAATCGGACTTATTAAAATAGTAGAGCTGATTAAGAATCGAGCTAATTAGATCAAGCGACTAAGAGTCGAGTTTGTTAGAACGAAGTCGACTAAGAGTCGGACTTGTTAAATGGACAAGGCGATTAAGAATCGAGCTAATTAGAACAAAGCTGACTAAGAGTCGAGTTTGTTAGAACGAAATCGACTAAGAGTCGGACTTGTTAAATGAACTAAGGCGATTAAGAATCGAGCTAATTATAACAAAGTGACTAAGAGTCGAGTTTGTTGGAACGAAGAATCGACTAAGAGTCGGACTTGTTAAATGAACAAGGCGATTAAGAATCGAGCTTGTTAAATCGAAGGCGACTAAGAGTCGAGCTCATTGGGATTGGTGTAACACTATGTTTGATCGACTAAAGCTGCGCTTTTTATTGAAGTAGGAAACATGTTTACATCAACTTGAAACTAGAGCTAACACAAGCTTGAACTTTGAAACCAAAAACTAAAAGTAGTATTGGATGAGGTGAGTAGCATGCCAAGGATGTTTCAACTCGTCACCTCTGGGATGAGCTATCATGTAGGTTCCTTCCTTGACGACTCGAGTGACTACATAGGGACCTTCCCGGTTAGGAGATAGCTTGTTACTGCTGGGTCCTTTTACCGTTGCTTCGATCTTTCTCAACACATAATCTCCAACTTGGAACGACCTTGCCTTGACCTTCTTGTCGTGGTAGCTCTTAGTTGTTGCTTGTAGTTGACCATTCGGAGGTAACATTTTCTCGCTTCTCGTCGACTAGATCCAGGGTCGATCAATCTATTGGTATCATTTTGCTCTTGATTGAAGAAAGTCACTCTAGCGTGGGGAATCGAGCTCGGCGGGTGCCATGGCCTCGACCCGTATGTGAGAGCAAAAGGGGTTTCCCCGTAGGCCCCAGTGGTTGTACGGAGCCCCGAAGAGCGGGGAGTTCGTCCAACCAATTGTTACGTCGACCTACGAGTCACCGTCTTGAGCGAAGATAGAACAAGTTTATTTCTTTGCCTCGGCTTGGCCATTTCCTTGAGGATAGGCGACGAGAAGATTTCCAATGTTTGATTCCAACTCGCTTCATCTACGCCGAAGGTGCAGGAGAGCGCAAGTAAACCATTGTCGGACACTATAGCTCGAGGAAAACCAAACCAGACACCAAATGAAGTCATGAATAAAGTTGATAGCATTTTCCTACGTGATGCGAGCTAATGGTTTGGCCTCAACCCATTTAGTGAAGTAATCTATGGCGACGATCACATACTTGCGGTTTCCTCGGGCGGGAGGGAAGGGTCCAATCGGTCGACGCCCCACATGTCAAATGGCGGCTGCGATCACGAGTACGCTCTGTTGTAGGCACGTGGGGAAGGTTGGCAAACCTTTGGCATTGATCACATTCTTTGAACAAAGTTGTGAGTGTCGGCTCTCATGTGTGGCCGGTAGTACCCCAAAGTGATTAACTTGTCGGTGAAGTCACGGCCCCGGGTGTCCACCACAAATTCCACTATGTACTTCGTGTATCAATAGGGCGACCTCTTGAGGGTGGATGCACTTTAGTAATGGTCGAGTATAAGATCTTACGAGCAATTCGCCTCCTTGAATGACATACCTTGGAGCTTTCTTTTTGATAGCTCGAGCCTTTTCTCGTCATCGCGGCTCTCCACTTTCTATGTATGCCTTCATTTCCTCGATCCAACACTTCTCCCGAGTCCAATTTCTTGAGGGATCATCTATGCATTGAATTTTTACTCTTTCATAGAATTTGGACTTTCGAGGAAGGAGATAGGTTCATCATGTGGTTCATCCGAAGTGGCTAACTTCGAGAGGAGGTCGGCTAGCTCATTGTCTTCTCGTCCAATTCTTTGAATCTCCCGAATTCCAAATCTTTTATCGGTTCCTTCGCCGGGTCGCGATATTTGATCGGTGTGGCACTAAGTACCTCGTACTCGCCTCGGCTGGTTGACTATCATTTGTGAATCACGGTAGGCCATGATCTTAGTCGCTCCAAAACACTTGGCGTATTCTATAGGCTGCTATCAATGCTTCATATTCGGCTTTGGTTGTTGGAAGCATCGAATTTGAACCTTAATGACTCCTCGTATCTTGTCCCGGATTACGGTTCAATTAGCACTATCCCCGCTCCTTTGCTATTCTTAGTTCTTTGATCCGTCTGAATAGACCTTCCAACAATCGTCGGAGTAGGCGATGGCGACACAGGACTCTAACTCCTTCCCTTTAGCCTTCTCTTTTGGAGCTCGCTGCTCGTCGTCTTCCTTGGTGAACGTAAGCTCGACCAAGAAGTCAGCTAGAGCTTGAGCCTTCAACGCCTTTCGAGGTCGATACTCAATGTCAAATTCAGTAAGGGCAATTGACCAATTGAGAAGTCGACCTGAACTCTCCGGCTTGTGAAGAATTTTTCTTAGGGGAGCATTTGTAAGAACCACAATTGGATGAGCCAGAAAATAAGCTCGCAACTTCCTTGAAGCCACGACTAGGGCATAGGCGACCTTCTCAGCATTGTAGTATCTGCTCTCCACATCTGATAGGGCCTTGCTGATGTAGTATACTGGCTTTTGAAACCCCTCATCTTCTCTAACCAAAATTGCTGCCACTAATTTATCTCCCACGGATAAATACACAAACAAAGTTTCACCAGTGGTCGGGCTACTCAGGAGAGGTGGAGTAGCGAGGTAATCCTTCAGCTGTTGGAACGACGAATGACATTCGGTCGTCCATTCAAAACTTTTCGTCCCCCTCAATGCTTTGAAGAAGGGGAGAGACCTCTCTGTGACTTTGATATGAAACGACCAAGAGCTGCTACCCTTCCATTAAGCCGTTTGCATCTCTTTGACACTTTGGTGGGAGCCTTCATGTCGACTAAAGCCTTGATTTTTTACGGATTAGCTTCTATACCCCGTTGAGATACCATGAACCCAAGGAACTTTCCAGCAGCTACACCAAATACACACTTGCTAGGGTTGAGTTTCATGTCGTTTGCTCTTAAATTGGCGAACGTTTCCCTTAGGTCGACCACGTGACGTCCAGTCTTTATTTTGATGACCATATCGTCGACGTAGGCCTCCATGTTTCGGCCAATTTGAGAAGCAAAGACTTTGTTCACCATCCTTTGATAAGTTGCCCCTGCATTCTTCAATCCAAATGGCATCATGTTGTAGCGGTAGATGCCTCAGTGCTTGAAATGCCGTCTTGATTATGTCATCCTCATGCATCTTAATGCGGTGGTAACACGAGTAAGCGTCGAGGAAGCTGAGGGTTGAGTGACCAGCAATGGAATCGACTAGCTTGTCGATTCTAGGAAGGGGATAGCTGTCCTTGGGGCAAGCAAGATTGAGAGTGGTGAAGTCGACACACATCCGCCATTTGCCGTTTGATTTCTTCACCATGACCACGTTGGCCAACCACGTTGTATGAGTGGCCTCTTTGATTATCCCTGCATTCAAAAGTTTTTGTACCTCAGTTTTTATGGCCTCTTCCTTGTCGCGAGCAAAGCTTCTCAATTTTGGGGTCTAGGCTTTATGGTCGGGTTGACTTCCGATCTGTGAGCAGCGACCTCCTCCTTGATTCCCCTCATGTCTTCTACCCTCCATGCAAAGACATCATTACTTTCCTTGAGTAGCTCGATGATTTACGCTCGCTCCTCAGCGATAGGCTGCTTCCCAATCTGAATTTTTGGTCGGGGTAAGAAAGGTTGGTGATTCGACTCTAGCTCATCCACGGACTTCTAGCTCTGGTCCATCCACTGAATTGTAGAGTCTCAATGATTATCTCCTTAACCCTTTGTCTCTCCTCGGCCCTCGGATGTGGAGCTTCTTACGCTATCATATCATCTAACTTGTCTGCAACCTCGTGGTGGTGGTGGTGGCCCCAGAGTTATTGTCGATTGGAGGCATAGGGTGCCTATGATGACTTTGTCGACCATAACTACATCTGAATCGACCTCAGTGGTGTTAGAGTGACGTGTCGACTCAAGCATGACTTCGTCATTTGAGCGATAGGTCGACTCTTCCGCGTCGGTGATTGTTGACAGTCTGGTAGTTTTGGTGACTGATTGAGACAACTTTAAATAACCCTCTGCAGTCTCGATTTCCAATTCCCTTTTCTTTCTTTCTCTGAGAACATGATCAAGGTAGGCTCGGTGTGCCTTGTACACACCCTACTCCAGCGGGTGTAGGGAACTTGACTTCGGCGATGAGGGATCGATGCCACCATTCCAAGAGCGACTGACTGGGATACCAAGTATAGCGGCATAGTCACTATTTACATCAATTACTATAAATTGTACCTTTGATACGATCCTGAGGGGGTGTTGGCCTAGGTCGACGTCGAGCTCTATCTTGCCTTTTGCATCAACTCGATGATTGGTGAAGCCCTCCAACCTACCATCATATCTCTCCAACTGCTCATCATTAAGACCCATTTCTTTAAAAGTTTTGTAGAACAAAATATCCTTGCAGGCCCCCGTGTCGACTAAGAGTCTACTCGTCGTACATCCGTCTATGAGACCTGGGATGACGAGAACTTGTTCTCTAGCTGCCATGTTAGTAGCCAACTCATGGGGATAGAAGCTGATCGCTTCATCTCTGACTTCTCTTCTGGGAGGTACATGTGGGGCCTTGTTGAGTTGGAAGATCTTGTGCTTGATGGCCGTGTTGCTTGCTTGCTCTGTAATGACCCCCAGGTTCAATCTAGGTTGCCTAGGTCCCTGCTGTCCGCCTGCTGGCTGCTCGCCTCCACCAGTTTGAGTCCTTTTCACGTAAGCCTCAAGTCTCCCCTGGTCGACCATTCTTTGTATTATGCGCTTCAAACCCAAACAATCTTCTGTGAGATGACCAGTGTCCTTATGGTAGTCACAATATTTGCTGTTGTCCCTCCTAAACTTGTTGCCTGGATTCATTGGGACTGGAGGAGCCAGCTCGACGGCATTCATAATTTCTGTTCGACTCACCGTAAGGGGAGTGAAAGCCTCGGGCACTTTCTCTGTTGCCCTAGTCCTGTTCTTTCCATTTTTATTATTTCCTCCGTTCTTGTTGGAGTCCTTTTTATCATCAGCGACCTCCACCTTGGGGCTTTTACCATTCTTTTTCTCTTTCCTTTCCTCAGCAAGAGCGACATTATACACCTTCTCAAACAACTCCTGTCGAGTTGTTCTTGTCTGGCTGTGAGTTCATAATCCATGTCCGCCGAGGAAATACCGTTTCGGAAGCGATTAATGACTTCCCTATCTGTGAGGTCTTCCTCTATCTTATCAACCATTTCCTTAAACTTGGTGAAGTAGCTCATGGAGCTTTCATTCTTCGCTGCACCAAGTTATTCAGATCGGTGACAGTCATCTTAGAGCTCCTGCGATCGAGAATCGATCCAAGAACTTTGTCTGAAGCATGTCCAAGTATTGATGCTACCGCGGCCGGACCGTTGAACCAAGTTAAGGCTGCCCCGGTGAGTGTGCTTAGGAGGGCTTTGCACATATTGTCGTCCTCGTTGGCGACAAAACACATGGTGGCCTCCGGATGTGCTATATGACTCCTTGCATTGGTCGACCCCGAATACTTCTCCGAAGTGGCAACCCGAAAGTAGGAGGAGGTCGACTATCTCTCGATTTCTTTGGATAAAGGTCGAAGAGCAAAGTCAATTCGTTCGACCTTTCCGGTCTCCTTTTTCTTCTCCTCCTCCCATTGTTCGAACTTCTTTTTCATCAATATCCATTCCACTAGCATCGGGTCTTTCATCTCTGGAGGGCGCGGCATTTGACTTCGGCCTTCACTTCTAGGGGGAGTCACTGCCTACTCCTTGTCCCTGTGGAAATTGGTCCTCTACGATCTTACTTGGAGATCTATGCCTGTTACTTCTTTGAGGCGACTGCGCCTCTCGGCACTGAATGGCGACTGCGCTGTTATCTCCATGTGGCGACTGCGCCTTTCCCCTCCTACGGGCGACTGCGCCCATTCCTGTCTCTATGAGATCTGACCTCTGCGTCCTAGCCGGCGAAACACATGTCTCGTTTCTATTGGGTACATTAGTGAGTCCTCAAATCGAGATTGAGCCTCACTGCTCCCTGTTTCTGTTGAGGCTAGCCCTTAAATCGTTCTTGGGCACGTGAACAATAGTGGGAGCTCGACGAACTATCCTGTCCTCACCATTTTGTCCCACACCTTCATTTGGCCTAGCACTCTGATGCATTGTCCATTAGAGACCTGAGTTCGTGCCACTCTTTCAGAGCGCACGTCAGCCTGTTCTGCCTCTTCCATGGCTATCAAGTCGGCCAGAATCTGAGCTCGCTCCAACATCATCTCCTTCTTGCTCATGGGGTTGGTGGAGGGGCCTGCCCTGTTTCCCACATTCACCTGAGCCGGTGGACGTTTTGGAGGAGGTGGAACTCCTTGCCCGTCCATATGCCTTTTCCCTCTCCTTGTGTCGGGCAATCCCACTGCCATCAGCGACAGCTTTGGTAGAGCGTGTGGCCCTACCATGGGGACGATTCGGTGGGGGAGGAGGCAAGTTAAGGTTCTCAGCGTTTGCGTTCATGTTGTTGTTGTTCACTTCTTCATGCCCAAGTGAAGCCTCGGATACGTGTCCTTAAGTCACCATTGTTGCGGTTGATAGAGTTTTCGAGGTCAAGTTTAAAGCACGATTCCGGCAATGGAACCAAGCGTCTTTGCAGGAATTGTGCTTATCAATCTTCCTCCACGTGGCGGGGTGATCACCTGGCTCCTTGACTGAAATCGAGAACCCACGACTAGCCGGATGTGTCTCCGGCGAAGACGCTCGGGCGTGAGTAAGATCACGGTTGTATAAAGCTCAAAATGTATTGAATATGGAATTCGAGATAACAAAATGGCGGTTACCTTTCACCGTTTGGTAGTGATGAAGTATTTATAGACAAGAGTGGTGTATTTTTGGGGAGGCGACATGTGCTCAGAGATTGTAGCGGCGGTTACTTGATTGTGGGAACGTGTCTATAACAGCCCCTGATTTGTAGGGATGTGGTTATGAGAATTGTTCAACCAAATACGCCGGCAAGTGTCAGGTCGTCACTTGTTGATTTAGGTCGAGGTCGCCGCTCGTGGAATGGTCGACCTGACTTTCGGGTAGAGCATGGTTCGTACCCGAATTGTGATTTGGATCATGAGGTCGGACTAAGTTAGGTCGGGACCTGGTAGGTCGGACCATGGGCTTAATCGACTGATACAAGAGATGGGCTTTGGGCCTTGTTCTGATTGGGTCAGCCTCATTGAGAATGTGATGGCCAAGGCTGCTTGTGATTGGGCTTTACTTGCTTAGCCCATCTTGGCACTTTTAGTATGTTCAGGGATGTTCACGGTCCGGACCAATTCTCGAGGGCCAGGACCAGACCAATAAATTGTAGCACCGATCCTATTGGTATGGTTCTAATGGTCCCGTCTCGATTCGGTTTCGTCGGTTATACAAATTACAATATATTCTATTTTTTTTCAAAAACAAAATACACAACAATTATATATTATCACCTGTCAATCAAAAAAAAAAGTTGTCGCAAATATTAAATATTTAAACCAAATTAAAAACTAAAAGCTATAAATTACAACATCAACAACATCAAGTCGACTGAAAATTTGTACTGTGAGTGTCACCTTCAGCTATTTCAGTCACCTTCAATTTTCAACTTTGAAACACAATTGCCCAATAAAGAATAGTATGATTAATATAGAATACAAAATTGTTCAAATATAAGAATTAATAAAACTCTTCTGATATATATATATATATATATATATATATATGTATATATATATATATATATATATATATGTATATATATATATATATATATATATATGTATATATATATATATATATATATATATGTATATATATATATATATATATATATATATATATATATATATATATATATATATAATCGATTTGGTTTTGGTCCAAAATTGTATATATCTATATATAATATTAAAGAAGAAATTTTCGACAAGTTGTGAGGTAATTTTAATCTATAAATATTAACAAGTTGTGAAAAAGTGCATGTCCCATATGCTTAATAGAATTGATGTCTCTGATTTGCAGGTATAAAGGTTTTTATGAGTTTGCTCAATCAAGAGGGCTTTATGTTGGTATGCCGGTTGGACTAGATATTGTAATTGATGAAACTGTTCCTACATGTATATCTTTCAAATAGTTAAATGGACTTAGAATGTGAATACTATTTAAGTAGAAGTAAGTTGTTTAACCGAGGGTTGTAATATTTGAAGAAATGAACAAGCTATTGCTGCAGATACTTATGCATGACGACCACCCTGGTCTAAGCCAAAACAATTAGGAAAAACATGGTATAAGCAGCATTTGTATCCTAAACGGCAACATGGCTATGAGGTATTCTCTCTCCGACCCATATACTCTGTAATTTCATTTAAATAAACGAAAACAATATGGCCTAATGAAATTACAAATTATAACAAATGCAGATATCAGCAAAAGTGGTCATCACTCAAATGACCTTGCATAAATCTCCATACACAATATTTTCATCTCAATTTGAAATCATAGACCATAAAGAAAGGTCAAAAGGCAGACTAAAGTGTATAAAGATGCCGACATAATGAAATCATATAAGCACAATTTTACATGAGCTAGAGGCCCTTGGTAACAATGAGACTTTCTTGATAAACTCCTCATTCTTCTTTTCCACCAATGAAATTCTTAGTTCCTCCAAACAGTTTGCCTTCTCGAGGAAGTACTTCACCATACCGAGCCCTTGCCCTCGCTCTCGCCCTAGCCCTTGCCCTGGAGCACACAAATACTCTACTCCAATTACTTTCAGATTATACAGCATACATGATGGCACATCTGTAGGTGGATCCCAGATTTCGGGCTCATTTTCCTGAGTGGAAGAGAAACCAATGGGTCATGACAATCTCCCATTATAATTAATGATACAAATGAAAATAATTGAACTCACTAGTTTATAATAAAGTGATGCTAGTTGGGGTGAGCTTTGAAGAAAAGCTGTTAGCAAACGAAATCCTTCATCTGTGTAGAGTGTGTGAATAGCACCAATATCCAAATTGTTTAAACGAGGAAAAATTGGCAGCTGAAAATTTGGCAATGCATAGTCACGATAGAAAGCCTTCAATATAAGAAGAAAACATTGAAATAAGTCAGTTTCAACAATAAATTAAGAGACAAAGACAAAACACCTCATCAGTAAAAAGATTAAGAATTAAGAAACAATCACATAGCTAACCTCAAATGTCGCCTCTGATAAAAAAAGAAATTGAACATTGGATATTGCTACAACAAGGTCTGCCATTGAACGTGCAAGAATCAGTTCATCTTCATATTCGGCAACGTCGCAGGTAGATAAGTACAAGCTCAACCAAGCGTAATCAAGGCAAAGTAGGGTCGACTCGATGTGATAGCCATCTGGCACACCATTATCAGTATGTTCAAGGTATTGAAGACTTGGAGTATTAAGTACAACCTTATACGAGTGAGCTCCATCAATCTCCGAAAACCGAAGGGAATGTAGTTCAATTAAGATAAGAGTTTTGAGTACAGGAGATGAGATGTTCAGTACATACACAGTTTCACACAGTTTTCCTTCTATTTTCAATTCCTCAATAACAAGGCAGCTTGAAACTAGCCTGGAAAGTGACTCACCGTCCTCAAACTGAACTTTATTTAAATGAAGGGTTTTCAAACTCTCTAGAGAAATGATCTCGGGAACTTTAAGAAGAAGTCCCCGTCCTAAAGTTAGACTCACCAAAGTTCTGCTAGAAAAGAGTTGATGTCCAAGACAATGGCCAACCAAAGGAATCTCAAGATAAATTTCACGAACATCTCGGGATAGAGCAATAGAAAGCCATTGAGTAACATTTACAGCACCATAATCTCGAAAACCCTTGATACTAAATAAATCTAGACAGGTCACTTTAGAAAGTAGAACCCTATAGACAAAGTTCACAAAACTTGTTTCACTTCTCGGAGTTGGATTCCGTTTGACCATTGAATTCTCTTCGATTAGTAAACCATCGTCAAAGTTTAGATTGGTTTTTAATGCCCATTGTTGATTCCAGTGGGTAGACAGAGTGCTAGTTCTCACAGCATCCTCAATTGACAGGAAAGAGAGGATATGGGTAATAAGATTGTTAGGTAAGTTGCTGATTATATCGTTAGTTGTCCGGCATTTTGAAATAGAACCCATTATTTATTTCTTAACCTAAAAATTTACCCAAATCGCTGCATAATTATTGAAGAATTCCCCATTTCAGTAGCTGCAAAATCATGAAAATTAAAAATCACAACTCAATTCAGACCAAAATAACATTTCCGGTTTCTCTAGTTCGCCGGCAGGATAATAAAGTACAGAGAATGAAAAAGTGCAAAGGTTTATTGAACTGCATTATATGGATTTGTAGGGGAGGGGGTGAATGATTGGAAAATTAAATAGAGAAATAGATCAACATAAGCAAACAAATTACCGGAGAGGAAGAGAAACCATGAATTTTATCGATGCGCGGTCGTTGCCGGAGGATCACTGTCGCACACGGCGGAGAAGGAAAAGTGGTTGGGGAGGGACAGATATGCGGAATGAAAACGGCAAGGGAGGGGAGCGGAAATAGCCTGTCTCCCTTATCAAGGCTTTGGGCTGCTATTCACAACTTTTCTTACTTTCTTACGAGTACATCCCTTTCAGACATTCTTATCCCTATCTTCCGCCCCCTCTACCGTGATTTGGGACAGGTGTTGTAGCACTCGGAGTTGCGACGAGATCGAACCCAAGTTAATTAATTTGATAAAAGATAACGAGTTGACCAAAATGACTAAAATGTCATTAATGAATGGACAAAAATGAGAGCATTAAGATGCAAATGAATGAACGAGATTGCGGACCCACCGAACTGCTATACGATTGAACTACATAGGCTTCGAATCCCGCTCTACCCTGCCCGAATGGAGGATTTAGACGTTTTAGTGAGTACACAAAATTGTGGATTTCGAACTCATAAAGTCACTTTCCATCGTTCGAGACTAAAACAGTTTGTACGCATTTTAAGAAAATATGAAAAATGATTAAAAATTTGCAAGTGGATAAAAAGTAGGGTAATAAGTAGTGATTTTTTGTAATTCTACAAAAAGTACGAGAATATAAATGTCTAAAACACTATTAAAAATTTACAATATTGATCTCGCACAAAAATTAAAGAGAATATATAATTGAATAAGTATTATGAGTATTAAAAGTGATATAAAATAGAGATGGGTAGTAAGTGGTTAGTATTTACTCCCTCCGTCCCACATTAGGTTACTCATTTACTTTTGAGAACGAAAAATAAGGAGTGAATATATATAATGTTATCAAAGTAGGAGTTGTGAGTGGGTAGGAGAGAGAAAGTGGGATAGAAAATAGTAAATGGATAGTTGTTGTGAGTATGACAAGTGGGTCCCATGAATAAAGAAGTATTAAAAAGTTTCCTTTTTAAGAAAATGTGACTTTAAAGTGGGACGCCCAAAATAGCAAAATGGGTAAGGTATTACGGGACGGAGAGAGTATTAATATAACAAGTGAATCTTATAAATAAAGTATTATTAAAAGTTTCCATTTCGATAGTGTGTCTTTTTAAATAAGACACTTCAAAATGAAAATTTATGTCTTTTTTAATGAAACGAATAAACTATTCATTTTTATTACTGATCAATAATACAAATAAATTTGTGGAGGATTTTAAGTCAATAAGTTTCGATTTTCGACAATGACACCAAACTGACGTAGTCGCAAGAATTGGTTGACTCAAATTGCTATAATATAGCTTTCGACCAGAACGAACAAACGAATAGTTAGAATGTCTCTGGCTAATACCCTACGCGTGAGAATAAGTATTTGCTTTTTTATTCGTGAAACTAAATTGACAGAGTTTCAGAATGTAAAAGAGACTGTCACTTTGTGAAAGTGGTGTTTAAGGGGGATTTATAGTGATGTGTCGGATAAAGAACATGGCTAGAAATCAGTCGAGATTTTAGGGATTTGACTTGATCCGATTCGTGATTCTAGCGTTCCACGTTTATCTTGTTGGGTTGGTATATGTCGATCCGGTCGAGATCGCTCATTTGAATTAGGTCGACCTGAAATCGGGGCTGAGATGTACAAGTGTTTAACCGTGGGTCGGAGATCAGGTTAGGTCGGGACCTTGTCAGAGATCGGATCAGGTCCTTGGTTGACTAGGCGAGCGTACTGTCTCCAATCTATGGGACATGGAGACGGCCTGATGGGCCTATTGGGCACAAACTTGATTATTGATACGTTGGATCTAACTCATCACTTTTACTTCATTCATTAATAATTAAATATTATAGAAGAATAATTGTGAGAATAAAAAATAAAAAAAATTGCTTTTATGCAGACTTTTCAGATGTTCTGTATGAAAAAATCAATTCAAATATATAATGTTTTATTATGCATAGTCAAAGGCCAATGTGTGAACTGTCTGTTTTCTATCCAAAAATATAGTCTCCATTCTATTCTGATGACAGTAAGAGGCATTTGAATTTTGCAAAATATATACTTCCTCCTTCCCATTCTAAAAAAAAACAAAATTTTATTTTGGATATTCCATTAAAAAAGCTATACTCACAGTAGAAACTTTTTAATATTTCTTTATTTTTAATACTTACTTATAATACTCACAATAACTATATACATATATATACATATATATACATACATATATATACATATATATACATATATATATATACATATATATATATACATATATATATTGAACAGAATAAAAGTGACGAGTTAGGCCCAGCGAGTAAAGCCCAATCATTTATCTATTATTGTCACCACGTTCTCAGTGGGCTAGGCCCAATTATTACTAGGCCCAAGGCCCGTCAACATGATCAGTCGATCTAAGCTCATTGTCCGACCTACGAGGTCCCGACCTAGCTTGGTCCGACTCTACGATCCATATGCTATTCGGGTACGGTCCAGCCCTACCCATCAGTCAGGTCGATCTAGACCCAACAGGCGACCTCGACCTACATCGTTACATCGACCTACAGAGTCCTGGCGTACCTACAATTCTTTGCGTGACAAGACTCCCTACAAATCAGGAGTTATTTATGGATAAGATCTCTATCACGAATCTGTTCCTCAAATTAAGGGATTTCATGCAATCCTACCACAAATACAACTCTCATCAACAACTATAAATACAAGGCAACATCAGCTGTTCCAAGGTAATTGTTCTTTGTTATTTTGAATACATCTGTTCACTATAATATTTGAGCTCTCATACACCATACTTACTCTCACGCCCGAGGGTCTTCGCTGGAGACCATTTCGGCTAGTCGTGGGTTCTGTGTTTCAGGTCAAGGAGCCAAGTGATTAGTCTTGCCACGCGGACGGAGATTGATAAGCACGATTCTTGCAGCATCAGTTTGGTTCCATTGCCGGGAATCGTGCGTGCTTGACCTCGAAAATCTTTACAACCCACAATCATGGTGACTGCGGATGGACATGTTTCTGATGCCTCAGACGAATCCAACGAGGGAAATACTAATGCTAATGCGAATGCTAATGATAATGCTAATGATGGAGACCGCAACGTCAATTTGCCTCCTCCTCCTCTGCCTCATCATCACGCTAGGGCGACGCGTTCTAATAGTATTGCTGATGGCAGGGGTTTGCCAGATGGTAAGAGGGAGAAGCGACCTATGGCCGACCAAGGAGTACAACCTCCTCCAAAGTGTCCCCAAGCAGGGGGAATGGCTGCAGGCGACAGACCAGGTCCCTCAACCGATCCCCTTAGCAAAAAGGAAATGCTTTTGGAGCGAGCTAGAATACTGGCGAGTTAATAGCAATGGAGGAAGAATCAGAGCAGATCGACAGACGATCAGAGAGGGCAGCCCCCTCCCAAGTTTCTAACAGGCAGCCTGACAGAAGCGTTAGGCAAGGCGGAAGTGCCCAACAGAATGGTGAGCGACAGATTGTGCCTCTTATTCGCACCCACATACCAGTTCCACCTGACGACTTGAGAAGTCATCTCAACACAAACAGAGAGCAGGAGGCTGAGTCGGAATTGAGGCGGCAAAGGGAAGCTGAGAGGAACAGGCCTACCAGAACTGAGAGGTCGCAGTCTCACAGAGGAGAAGGGCGCAGGTCGCCAGTTATAGATGAAAGGCGCAGGTCTCCAGTCCGAGAAAATGGGCGTAGGTCGCCAGTAAGAGTAGATAGGCGCAGGTCGCCGATCAGAGATGAAAGGCGCAGGTTGCCAGTTAATTCAATGAGGTCGCCCTCTCACAGGGATAGGAGGAGCAGAGAGATAACTCCCCCTAGGAGTGACAGGCACAGAGCCAACTCGAGGAGGGAACCTCACCGTGAGGAAAGGAAAAGATCCAATGATGTCTCCCATGCTAGGGACGACAGGCCAGATGCCAGGGAATGGCTGCAGTGGAAGAAAAAGTTTGAGCAATGGGAGGCTGATAAGAAAGAGGATGCTGGAAATGGCGAACAAAATGATTTTGCTCTTCGTCCCTTGTCCAAAGAATTGCTCGACCGTCGACCTCCTCAAGGTTTCAGATTGCCCGTCCTAGAAAAATATTCGGGTGCAACCAATACCAAGAGTCATATACAGCATTTGGAGGCTACTATGTGCTTTGTCTCCAACGAGGACGACATGATGTGTAAGGCACTTACTAGCACTCTTACCGGGGCAGCCCTTACTTGGTTTAATGGCTTGGCACCAGGTTGCATCTCGACGTGGTATTATATGAGAAAGAAATTCTTAGATCGCTTCTCGACAGCTGGAGCTCGGAAGATGATAGTCACCGACTTGAATAACTTGGTGCAGGGAAAGAACGAAAGCTCGATGAGCTATTATACCAAATTCAAGGAGATGGTCGACAAGATTGAGGAGGACCTTACGGACAGGGAGGTGATCAATTGTTTCAGAAATGGGATAGCATCTGCAGATTTAGACTATGAGCTGACAGTCCGGACTGTAACTACCTCACAAGAGCTGTTCGAGAAGGCCTACAATGTAGCCCTGGCTGAAGAAAGAAAGGAGAAGAAGAGTGGGAAAGGCCCCAAGGTTGAGGTCGCTGATACTGACAAGAAGGACTCAGCCAAAAATGGAGGTAATAACAAGAATGGTAAGAACAGAACTAGGGCGACTGAGAAGGTGCCCGAAGCTTTCACTCCTTTGACAGTGAGTTGAACTGAGATCCTCAACACTGTCGAATTAGGCCCACCTGCCCCTATGAACCCAGCAAATAAGTTCAGAAGGGATAACAGCAAGTACTGCGACTATCACAAAGATACGGGCCACACTACGGAAGATTGTATGAGCTTGAAACGCATTATTCAAAAGTTTGCCGACAGTGGGAGACTCGACATGTATGTAAAGAGACCTCAGCAGGGTGGTGGTGAGCGAGCTGCTGGTGGACAGCAAGAGCCAAGACAGCCTATATTGAATTTGGGGGTTATTACGAAGCAAGCCAGCAACACCGCCTTGAAACACAAGATATTACAGCTTAACAAGGCTCCCCACGTGCCACCTAGAAGCTACATTAGAGACGAGATGATCAGTTTCTACCCAGACGAGCTGGCGACTAATGCAGTGGCTAGAGAGCAAGTTCTCGTTATCCCAGGTCTGATTGATGGGTGTACGACGAGCAGACTCTTGATAGACATGGGGGCCTACAAAGATATTCTGTTTTATAAGACGTTTAAGGAGATGGGACTCTCAAAGGAGCAGCTCGAACGTTATGATGGTAGATTGGAGGGCTTCACCAACCACAGGGTCGATGCCAAAGGACAGATCGAGTTGGACGTCGACATAGGCCAACATCCTTACAGAGTCGTCTCCAAGGTAAAATTTATTGTCATTGATGTGAATAGTGATTATGCAGCTATTTTGGGTATACCTGGCCAGGTCGCACTTGGAATGGTGGCCTCAATTCCCCATCAATGAGTTAAGTTCCCCACGCTAGCTGGAGTTGGCTGTGTATGAAGTACAGCTCGAGAATATCTTGACCACGTTCTTCGAACGAGGAAGAAGAGGGAATTGGAAATTGAAACTGCTGAGGGGTACCTGAAGATGTCAAAATCAGTCACCACAACTTCTCGATTATCTACGATCACCTGCGTGGTAGAGTCGACCTATCGCTCACATGACGAGGTCATGACTGAGTCGACACGTCACTCCGAAATCACCACGATAGATTCAGATGCAGTTATGGTCGACCAAGTTTTCATAGGCGAGCTATGCCTCCAGATCGACAATAACTCGGGGGCCACCACCAGTGAGATCGCAGCTGAGCTAGATGACATGATCGTTGAAGAGGCTCCACATTTGGGGGCTGAGGAAAGACAGAGGGTTCGAGAGATCATTATCGAGACCCTGCAGTTTAGAGATGGTCCGGAACTGGAAGCTGTGGACGAGCTGGAAGCAATAATGACAAATCCTTCTTATCCCGAGCAAAAAATTCAGATTGGAAAGCAGTTGTCAGCTGAGGAAAGAACAGATATCATCGAGCTACTAAAGGAGAGCAATGATATCTTTGCTTGGCGAGTAGAGACTATGAAGGGTATAAAGGAAGAGGTCGATGTCCATAGGTTGGAGGTTAACCCGACCATGAAGCACAAAGCATAGAAACTGAGATGCTTCGCTCGTGACAAGGAGGAGGCGATAAAACTTGAGGTACAAAAGCTTTTGAGTGCAGGTATCGTCAAGGAATCTACACATACCACTTGGCTAGCTAATGTGGTTATGGTGAAGAAATCTAATGGTAAATGGAGAATGTGCGTCGACTTCACCAACTTGATTTGGCCTGTCCCAAAGATAGCTATCCACTGCCTAGTATTGACAAGCTCGTCGACTCTATAGCTGGGCACTCCAATCTAAGCTTCCTCAATGACTATTCAGGTTATCATCAGATCAAGATGCACGAGGATGATGTTGTGAAGACGGCTTTCCAGGTTGCTGGGGGTATTTACTGCTACAATATGATGCCGTTCGGGTTGAAGAATGCAGGAGCGACCTACCAGAGGATGGTGAACAAGGTCTTTGCTTCACAAATTGGTCGAAATATGGAGGCCTACGTCGACGATATGGTCATCAAAACAAAGTTCGGACGTCACGTGTTCGACCTAAAGGAAACGTTCGTCAATTTACAAGCAAACGACATGAAGCTTAACCCGAGCAAATGTGTATTTGGAGTAGAAGCTGGCAAATTCCTTTGTTTCATGGTGTCACAATGAGGAATTGAGGCAAATCCTGAGAAGATTAATGCTTTGGTCGACATGCAAGAGCCCACAAGTATCAAGGAGATGCAGCGACTTAATGGTAGGGTTGTGGGCGCCTCCCAACTCCCGGAACATAAAACCCGTGTCCCAGGATGGAGGGTCCCAAAACATACTTTTTTCAAAAAAAAAACTTTTCTTTAAATCAACTTGAAAAGTATAACACCCATTTTCAAAATCATTTCAAAATAACCTCCCTACTTGGAGGCGAAATATAAACCTGCTTCTACCAGTTATAACCTGTATCATTTACAAGTACTACAACTGCAACGGCTTACACAAGCCAACTTTAAAAAAAACAACTCCCAAGATTAATTACAACATAACATAATGAAAATATTTTAGAACAGTTCCCCGCATAAAATAACACAACTACTCCCAACTCCCACACAAATATATACATACTCTGACAACCCAAAATACGATCCAAACTCCTTCCCGGCCTCACCGGTATGGTCCACCTATCTCAGCTGAATCTAAAACAGTAAAGGGAGAAGGGGTGAGATAAAATCTCAGCAAGCTATTATGTATGCAACAATATGCCATACAATATGCAACACATAACAGGTTGCTCACAATCACATTGGAAAACAGTAAACACTTTACGTTACCTTTTCCTCCTGACCCGCAAGTCCTACAATAAGCACCAAATAAACAGGTTGCTCATATAATATGCAACACACACAGCTTGCTCAATATCAAATATGCAACACCAAACAGGTTGCTCATAGTCACATTGGTAAAGCGGTAAACACATTCCGTTACCTTCTCTTTACCTTTCCCAATCTGGGTCATATGTAGTACTACGGTGGGAGTTATCCTCCACTCATTTTGTGAACTGCTAGTGCACATTCACATCTTATACGACCCCTTACAGAGATCCATATAAGCTATCTCGCTATCTTATGGCATGACTGCACATATCCATAGACGCTGAACCCCCTCTCCGTGGCCACAAAAGGGAGCGAAGGGTAACAAGTATAAGGACATCCAAGCACCTTATGAAATATATTCTCATAAGTGATGGTATTCCCTATACCCCCGAATCTCAGCTGATACAACTATATTCAAGCACATAGCAGATACTTGAAAGTAAGTCCACCCCATGGGACATCAACACACATATATATAACATGGAACTGCAACCAATGTTAAATCAATCACAGTAGTGCACATGTATTTCAACACTATTGAATAACAACATAATCCAATGACATGGTAGTAATACTCATGCTCAACCTAATGAAGCAGTGCAACACGTATTAAACACTATGTGCACAACCAACTATGAACATGTAAACACTTATGACCCAAAGTATATCACATAAGTCCTACATGTCCATGCTCAAACCAATAAAGTAGTGCCACATATATTTCATGCACTATTCAAATCAATAACCACATATAGATAACCACGTAGGGATACAATATCATCTAAATAGTCCTACGCTTTCATGCACTAAGGTTGAACACTTTCCATCAAGGTTTCAACCAAGTAACTAGTGTATTACACCTTCTACACATTATTTGAACCAACAACCATGTAAATACAATCACGTAAGGCACCATATATCATATATGAGGCCTACATATTCATTTTACATATATAATCCAGAAACAGGGTATTACCACTCCTGTCTCAATCAATGAAGTAATGCACTATACATTTTATGCACTACTGGAGCAAATAACCCTATACAGGTCACCACGTAGGAGCACAATATTATATAAATAATCCTACGCATTCAACATACAGCATTAAACACCTTCTCTTAAGGTTCCAAGTTCAAATGCCAAGTTTTATAAGCTTTGGTTCAATTTTCATAATTGCCTTTCAAGCAAATTCAAGTCAATATTTAAAGATCTTCTCCTTATCCATTTGAACCATTTCAAGTTCCATTATATAGTACTAAACTTGTACTAGATGTGTAGTTAAAGATACATTAATTCCATACTCCTTTGCCTAGGTCCACAAGCCTACAAAGTCAGCCCCAGAAACCTGTCTTGGGCACGAGTCGTGAGGGTAGGCACGAGTCGTGATCAACCCTTGCACGAGTGATTCAGATTTCACAACTGGTGACCCTACATCCTAGTTATGTCGTACGACTTGCTAGGGCAAGGTCACGACTCGTGCTTCAGGACACGAGTCGTGCCTCAGCCCAGAAACTACACTTTCTGCTGAACAACTTCAGCAACAACAGGAATAAATACCACTTCTCATTTCAGCACTACAAGGCATCTAAAAACAGTATTTTTTTCAAGTTTTAAAGCCATAATATACTCCCTCCATAACACATAACACATCTATAACATGTTATCAATTCAATTCAACCATCTATATCCTCTTTTAACAAGCTCCTTCAACCCAATTCATTTCTTTTCATTTGAAACACCAAGAACATGATTCCAACTTTTACAAAACGGATTCAGAACATCATAATAACATCGTAATACAAGGTATGAACAGTTATTGAAGGGAACCATAACAACTTACCAAATTTTATCAAAATAAAAGGAAGATACACAAGGCTCTTCTTGCTCTATTCCACTTCCTTAGCAATAATTTGAAGACGGAATCAACAACAACTCCACAGCTGAATTTCTGGGATTTTTAGAAGATTACCAAGGGTTTGGCTTCTCTAGAACGTAGGAGAAGATGAGAGAAACTGAGGAGGTGAAATAAGCTTTTTGAAGAAGCTTGAAAGAGATTTATATAAAGCAATTTTCATACAAGCTCCTCCAAGAATAACTCAACTACGAATCACCACCTTAAACTTACAATTACACGTAAGCTCCTCAAACTTTCTATAACACTTTCATTTAAACTTTCAAGTGTTATTATTTTACTATAAAAATTTCCCATTTCTTTCATTAAGACATTATATACTCCATTGATATTTTAATATCAAAAATCAAATAATTTCTCAACTTGGAAAATAACACCTAACCAAATCCAATTTCCAATTCAAATACCAGAATGAACACATAGTCATTCCGTAAGTCACATAATGCTTAACATAAGGGGCAATACACCCCACTCCCACGTGCTCAACACGTGGCCAAATTAGTGCCCGGACCTAGGGTCGTGACACTCACTCCCCCTTAAATAAAATTCGTCCCGAATTTTAGACCTACTTACCTGAGTGCTCAATGATCACACATACTGCCCAAGCATTTCGAATTCTCAAAACCCAAGTGGCTTTCTCACTGACATGATTCTTCCACTCAATTCAGCTCAACTTGAAGATCCTCAGTTGAAGAAGTCAATATCGGGATAGGATCATAAAGATACCTTCTCCCATACCAAGTTTCATACAGTGTCACTTCAATACTGAACTGGTAACTGTTGATATACGCATATTCCACTAAGGTTGAATAAACCTCTCTCAATGAGGGAAAATCCATCACATACACATGTAACCTATCCTCACAATCTGGATAGTTCTCTCTGTCTGCCCATCTACCTGAGAATGAAAAGCAGAACTGAAACTTAACTCGGAGCCCAAGCCTCATACTAAGTCTTTCCAAATTGCAATAGGAATCTCGGATCCCAATATGATACAACATATGGATTGGTACTCTGTGAAATCAATCAAATCTCTTGCCTCTATGATTACGCTAACTTTTCCATTCAATCCTTCAGTAATCTGGGTAGAAAGGAACCAACCTGGTCAATCTATCCACTATTACTCAAACGCATCTATCTTCTTTAATTCAGGATCAATTTGTGGAACCTCCATAAGCTTCCATAAACTGTAGGGATATTCGAATTCACAATTTATGTCTTATCTTGCAATTCCCAAGACCAAAATATTGACAGTGAAGCCTTTCGGCTAATCGCATCCAGAACCACACTAGATTTCTCGGATGATATAATATAACACAATCAAAGTCTTTTAAATATTTCTAACCCATTCTCTACCTGTTGTTCAATTCCTTTTAAGTAACCAGGTACTGCAACTCTTCTGGTTGATAAAAATCTCAATTTTAACTTCATATAGATAATGTTCCACTTAGGTAACACAAAAGAATCACAATCAATTTCATGACCAGAATAGGAAAAATTCTGCTCTGTTAGTGCTCACTTCCTCGAAGTATAAGATATTCCTTTCCCATTCTGCATAAGAATACAACCCAAACCTTTCTTTTGACGTGTAACTAAAATCACAAAGTTCTCACATCCATCAAGTAGGTTATGGATTGAACTATAGTCAATCTATTCTTTAACTCTGTAAAACTGGTTTCACCCTTTTGCATTCCATATTAGTCATATCTCCTTCCGAGTAAATCACCCTCGAAAGTTCATCAATTATTATCTGGTAACAATCAGTTAACCCAGAAAACTACGGGATTGTAACACTGTTAAAGGTTATCCATTTGACCAGAGTCTCAATACTCGAGAAATTAATAACAATGCCCAAGCTTGAAACTATAAGGCCCAACATTACAATTTTCTTGAGTCACAACTCACTCTTACTGAATTCCGCAACCAATTGATTCTCACAAAAAAAAAACAGATACATAACTTGCAATTAATTCCCATAATCTCTTCATAACTCTGAATAACCCAAGATATCATTCATAAAGATCATCACAAAGTTATCAGAATCAGGTTTACAAGCTCGACTCATCATATTTACCAACACATCCGGTGCCCTTCCGTAAGGTGTTTTTGGATATGGCAATAACCTGACATTACATCAATATGAAATTCGACTTCCCTAACTGGCATCATGAAATACTCTGAGGGAACACCTCACTAATTCAATTACCACTGCTAATTATGATATTTCAGGTGACCTTTTATTCAAGTCTAACACAGAAATCAAATAACATTCACATTCTTTTAGACTAAACATTTAGGCCTTTAATGCATATACGACACAGTATCAAATAATGACTTATCCGCCTCAATCACACATAGAGGCAAGTCAAACATAGAAAAGCAGACTCGCTACTTGCGACAGTCTACCATAAATACAGCAACTACTTAACCACTGCAGGCCAAGTATAACAACAATATCACGAATTGGTACTTCTACCAAATTCACTGGCAATCCATGCCCACATATAATCATGTCACAACCATGATAACCAAAGAAAATTCGAGGTACTCTCCCATAGGAGTTGAAACCTCTAACACATAAGACAACTCTTAGACCATTTATGCAGGTAAAAGCAAAAATGCAATGCTACATAATAATGGGATAAACTGGGATCTATAAAAATATGACCCCTAATTCCTGAGACAAGTAATATACCTTTAATAACTATGGAGGAATCTATCTCTCCATAACCCCAAGCCAAGACTCTGCCTTAGACTTTCTCTTTTGCTTTCCCTTCAGTATCTCTCTTTGTACCACCACTTTGCTGCCCTTTTTACTGGCCACTACCTGATGTCTGTCCTTGTCGAAATCTCCATCTAGAACAATCTTTTCTGATATGCCCCATTTCCCCACACTTCATACATTTCCCTTGATTTTTCCAATACATCTCTTCTGTATGTCCAATCTGCTGGCAAAATTTACAAATCATGCCAAAATATTGACCAGATACTGGCTGAACTGTAGAAGCTGCAATCTGTACCCCTCGAACACTCCCAGAAACTGAAGAACTTGGCTGTCCTCTGATCAGTCTGGAGCCTTGTTCCTGATACTTTAACTTGCTTCCACCCCTTTTTAATCCTCCTTGGTGCTTCTCAATATCATTCTCAATCTGAAACGCCCTATCCAAGGTCGTCTGATAATCGGCAAAGGCATAAGTCAATAATTGTTTCCTCAATTCGGGTCTCAAACCTTTTACAAACAGATAAACTCTCCTCAATTCATGGGGTACCAAGTGAGTACAATGTCAAGCCAATTCCATGAACCTTGCCGAATACTGAGCTACCATCATAGATCCCTGTTCCAGACGTAAGAAATCCACTTCTATCTTATCTCGGGTAACCATGGTAACAAAATAATCCTTGAACTTCCGAGTGAAATTATCCCAAGTTTGGGGCGTATGATCCCGCTCCCAACTTTCCTATAAAACTTGCCACCACTGATCCGCTGGACCTTCCAGTTTAAAAACGGCACACCTGACCTTTTCTTCCTCAGGAATCCCCAAGGCCTCAAAGGTTTTTTTCATTGCTTCTAACCATTTTTCTGCCTTCCACGAATTCGGATTTTCATTAAATCTTGGTGGATTCATCCTTACAAAATCCTCTATCCCAGGCTTTGGTCGTACCTCAGGTTGTTGTTGAGCTTGCCCCTGAGCTGCCATATTCTGTAGAAAAACCCTGAACATCATCATCATTTATATATTCTGGTCTTCTCCGGTTCCCATATTATTCACATTTCCATGATCCCTTTATTGGTCCTCACCATTTCCCGCCATTGAACAAGTTCCTGCATTCAACACTCGGCGTCAGATATTACACACTCCCCCTTAGGCTAGACATCTACCCTTGACTTCTAAACTGAGCTCTGATACCAACTGTGGGCGCCTCCCAACTCTCGGAACCTAAAACCCGTGTCCCAGGATGGAGGGTCCCAAAACATACCTTTTTCAAAAAAAAAAACTTTTCTTTAAATCAATTTGAAAAGTATAGCACCCATTTTCAAAATCATTTCAAAATAACCTCCCTACTTGGAGGCAAAATATAAACCTGCTTCTACCAGTTATAACCTGTATCATTTACAAGTACTACAACTGCAACGGCTTACACAAGCCAACTTTAAACAAACCACTCCCAAGATTAATTACAACATAACATACTGAAAATGTTTTAGAACAGTTCCCCGCATAAAATAACACAACTACTCCCAACTCCAACACAAATATATACATACTCTGACAACCCAAAATACGATCCAAACTCCTTCCCGGCCTCACCGGTATGGTCCACCTTCTCAGCTGAATCTAAAACAATAAAGGGAGAAGGGGTGAGATAAAATCTCAGCAAGCTATTATGTATGCAACAATATGCCATACAATATGCAACACATAACAGGTTGCTCACAATCACATTGGAAAACAGTAAACACTTTACGTTACCTTTTCCTCTTGACCCGTAAGTCCTACAATAAGCACCACATAAACAGGTTGCTCATATAATATGCGACACACAAAGCTTACTCAATATCAAATATGCAACACCAAACAGGTTTCTCATAGTCACATTGGTAAAGCGGTAAACACATTCTGTTACCTTCTCTTTACCTTTCCCAATCTGGGTCATATGTAGTACTACGGTGGGAGTTATACTCCACTCATTTTGTGAACTGCTAGTGCACATTCACATCTTATACGACCCCTTACAGAGATCCATATAACCTACCTCGCTATCTTATGGCATGATTGCACATATCCATAGACGCTGAACCCCCTCTCCGTGGCCACAGAAGGGAGCGAAGGGTAACAAGTATAAGGACATCCAAGCACCTTATGAAATATCTTCTCATAAGTGATGGTATTCCCTACACCCCCGAATTTCAGCTGATACAACTATATTCAAGCACATAGCAGATACTTGAAAGTAAGTCTACCCCATGGGACATCAACACATATATATATATAACATGGAACTGCAACCAATGTTAAATCAATCACAATAGTGCACATGTATTTCAACACTATTGAATAACAACATAATCCAATGACATGGTAGTAATACTCATGCACAACCTAATGAAGCAGTGCAACACGTATTAAACACTATGTGCACAACCAACTATGAACATGTAAACACTTATGACCCAAAGTATATCACATAAGTCCTACATGTCCATGCTTAAGCATGGACACGTAGGGATACAATATCATCTAAATAGTCCTACGCTTTCATGCACTAAGGTTGAACACTTTCCATCAAGGTTTCAACCAAGTAACTAGTGTATTACACCCTCTACACATTATTTGAACCAACAACCATGTAAATACAATCATGTAAGGCACCATATATCATATATGAGGCCTACATATTCATTACACATATATAATCCAGAAACAGGGTATTACCACTCTGTGATGATGTGCCACCGAGATTTTTCTTTTGAAAATCAATCGAAAACGGAGTCGCCACGCCATTTTTATTTTAAAGAGTATGATGCATGCAAAAAATTTGAAAATGATTTTTTTTTTTTTGAAAATCTTCTTTTTTTGAAAACTTTTTTTTTGAAAATCTTTTTTTTTTGAAAACCTTTTTTTTTTTTTTGAAAGTAAATGAACACATAAGCACATAAGCACAAAATTCAAAATTCGAACAAGTTAAGGAAACGGGTCCAACAGTCAAAGATATTGATTCTTCCGGGACAGTCAAAACAACACGAAATGTGCAAAAGCAACACACACACACACACAATACAAATGGTTTCCAATGCCGGGACGGAAGCTTGACCCACAAAAGCTTTTCTTTTTTTTTTTGAAAAAGCATGATATCGGTACGTGGGATTGTTAAACCACAATTTATCCCCGACTCGTGTTAGGAGGCGTTAACGGGAAGTTTAATGGTTTCCACCTATATACCAAATACCATTTTTTTAATTTTTTTTTTGAAAAAAAATAAAGCTTATTTTTTTTTGATTCCCCAGTGGAGTCGCCACTGTGATGATGTGCCACCGAGATTTTTCTTTTGAAAATCAATCGAAAACGGAGTCGCCACGCCATTTTTATTTTAAGGGCCAAAACTTTGAAAAATGCCCAAAATGAGATATTTGAATTCGGAGGTCACGTTACACTCCGGGAAGAACGTTAGGGTTCACCCGGAATGCCTCGTAAAACGAGTCTTCCTAACTTAAAACCATTTGTGTGTGTGTGTGTTTATTTGTTTAAAATAAATGCAAACTGAGAAAACTAAAAATTGAGAACTCTTTGTAAGACATTAAACAAGTTCCATGATTTTTGGTATGATTTTAGGGTTGAGTTTTGGTACTCAAAAGACTCCTTGAAGTTGAAAGTCAATTCTGCCAGAATGAAAAAGACAGTGGACACTTGATTTTAAAATGGATTTAAGAGTTCCAAAATTTCAGAATCTGGGGAAAGTCAGAGAATTAAAGTTGTTCAAAACATCTTAAATAAGGTTAATGAAAAATATTTTTATGATTAGAGATGATTTGATGGACCAAAACCCTCTGGAAATCACAGATGTGAAATCTGGATTTCCAGGGACTGCTAAACTGACCTTTGGAAAATAATTTTAAAAAGGGAGTTAAACTCACGTAAAAAATAAAGTAAAAATATGTCTGGAATCCTATGGATGTTGGATACAAAAAGTATTTTGCAGTCAACACCAAATTCCAAGTTTTACTGTGTCCAAAAAATAGGAAAATAGACTGAGGTCTCAGAAAATGTGCTACTGGACAGCAACATATTCTTGAAAGAAAATGTGATTTTAAGGGTTTTGCATCCATGCTTGTCCCCATTTCCTTAGGCTTTGATTAGTGATCACTAGACATGTTTAGTGGTGATCTACTATATCAAGCCATCGTTAGGGTACATTAGGACTTGAAGCATTTCATTTGCTTGGGATGGGGAGATTTAATCTTGAAATAAAGATTTATGTTGTGAAAATTGATTTTAGGAAAACACTTTCAAGTAAGTAAGAAATAATTTGGACCTTTTAAAATGGTCATCCATGGAAATTTATTCCAAGATGACTTCATTTTGGGTCAAACAAAGATTAATGACATGAAATGAGAATATGGACCATTTAGTATGATCATCCATGGAGATGAACTCCAAGGTGACCACACTTTAGGTCAAGTAACAACTATTTTATGTAAGATAAAAGACAACAATTTAGAAGGAATGTTGATCCTTATAGAAGATCATCCATGGAGATGAACTTCCATGGAGATCCTCTTGGATCTAGGGCAAGGGATGGACAACAAACAAGTTACATCTTTGAAATGTGAGATGCATGCATGGATGAGGGAGGTTTAAGGTAAGGAGAAGGAGGGTTTACCAATGGTGGTATCCTATCTTCCTTGGATTTGTGTTTGAGACTTGAATTTGAGAGTGTTTAGTGAGTGAGATTTGGGAAAATGATTAAGAAAAAGGTGGCAATTCAAAGGAATTCCCACTGTTTTCTATAATATTTTCGCCAAGGTGCTATGTGAGTGAATTGTTGTTTTTGTTGTGAGACTGAGGGGCTCTATTTATTGGCCTCTGGAAACTTCAAAAGCATCCGCGCGGACATGTCTGTCAGCGTGCACTGTTCATTAAATGCTGCTCCAGGCTTTGGACAAGAGGAATATTTTGTTCAACAAGCAAGCTGGCTGCAGTTCCAGCAGCTTCCAGTTCCGGAAATTCACCATTTGTGAGATTCCTTCACTTGTCCATCCTCAAATAGCAATCCCCAACTTACCCTTGCTTTGTTAGAAAAGTTAGGTCTTGTTAGAAAAGTTAAGGTTTAGGTTAAGGATGTTAGTTTTCTAATGAAAATACTAACAACTCAAATTGGAGCACTTACAGTAGCCCCTCGGCGACGGCGCTTTCGAAGGAAGCGGGGTCGTTGATAAGAGTAAGGCTCCATATTTGACAAAATGGGAAAAGGGATGACCAAAGTGGTCGAGTGGCTGGACCTGGTGATAGGCTACCTACGTATCCTTAAGAGGAATCAAGCCAATCGTAGTTCGGGTCTTTCGACTATCTTCAGACGTAGACCCTAAAGCGACTATTTTAGGATGTCAACCTGGTGAGCGAGTTCTGCAGTCGATTGCTGAAAGAAACTCTGCTGGGGATAGGACATGACCATTTTGGTATGATGGCTAGAGTTGTATATCCGCACTGCTGGGGAAAGGAATGACCATTTTGGTCTGGTGGCTGAACCTAATGATAGGCTACCTACGTATCCTTAAGAGGAATCAAGCCAGTCGTAGTTCGGGTCTTTCGATGTTGACCCTAGAGTGACTATTTTGAGGCGTCAACATGGTGATGATGGCGTTTTAGGTGCCTCGAACCTTGAAGATGGCGTTTTAGGTGCCTCGAACCTTGAAGATGGCATTTTAGGTGCCTCGAACCTTGATGATGGCGTTTTAGGTGGCCTCGGACCTTGATGATGGCGTTTTAGGTGCCTCGGACCTTGATGATGGCATTTTAGGTGCCTCGAACCTTGATGATGGCGTTTTAGGTGCCTCGGACCTTGTTGATGGCGTTTTAGGTGCCTCGGACCTTGTTGATGGCATTTTAGGTGCCTCTAACCTTGAAGATGGCATTTTAGGTGCCTCAGATTGATTTGAAATGTTTTCCCTTGATGATTTGGGAAAGATGGTCCTTTGATGGACTTCATTTGAAGGGATCGGTCTTACGTCTGCTGCCGAGGGAAAGGACGACCGTGTTGGTCGAGTGGCTGGACCTATGGTAGGCTACCTACGTATCCCGATTGGGGAATCAAGCCCTTACGTAGTTCGAAAAGCTGCTGGGGGTGGAATCGAGGAAAGAAATGGGATTTCGTTAGCTTTCGTCGGAGAAATCGGACTTACGTTTTACTGTCGTGGATGAAATTGAGGAAAGAAACGGGATTCCGTTAACTTTCGCTGGAGAAATCGGACTTACGTTTTACTGCCGTTGATGATAATGAGGAAAGAAACGGGATTCCGTTAACTTTCGCTGGAGAAATTGGGCTTACGTTTTACTGTCGTTGATGATAATGAGGAAAGAAACGGGATTCCGTTAGCTTTCGCTGGAGAAATCGGGCTTACGTTTTACTGCCGTTGATGATAATGAGGAAAGAAACGAGATTCCGTTAACTTTCGCTTGGAGAAATCGGACTTACGTTTTACTGCCGTTGATGATAATGAGGAAAGAAACGGGATTCCGTTAGCTTTCGCTGGAGAAATTGGGCTTACGTTTTACTGCCGTTGATGAAAATGAGAAAAGAAACGGGATTCCGTTAACTTTCGTTGGAGAAATCGAACTTACGTTTTACTGCCGTTGATGAAAATGAGGAAAGAAACGGGATTCCATTAACTTTCGTTGGAGAAATCGGACTTACGTTTTACTGCCGTTGGGTTCTTTTGGAAGGGGACTAGCCTAGGTAGACTTTGGTTATCCTCCGTTAAGCGTAGGACTAAACTGCAGAGTCCTGGAATTTTAAAGGGCAAAAATGTCATTTAGTCACCTCATTCCTGTCCGCGCGGATAGGAACGTAACCCAGACAGGTTTAAATAAAGGCCGTGGCCTTTTCTCTTCCCTCTTCACCATTTTTCAGTTTTACGAGAGAGAGACGAGAGAGAAAGGCAAAATCCGCCATTGTTGACTCTAGAGCTCCAAAATTCTTCCATTTTCTTTGATTGTTCGAGCAATGGAACACGGGGAAGTTGCTATTCAAGGCCAAGGACGCGGTCCGATCGCGGAGAGGCGGCTAGAGCTTGTAAGGATGAGGAGGCATTACTCACTTTCGCAATCGATTGCGGAGGAGCCATATCCCGATATGTGGCAACATTGGTCCACTGATCTGAGTCTTCGCACGGTATACTTCGAATTTCTTCATTTCCTTTGTCGATTTTTGCTTGAAATTGATTTTTTGGTTGATTTTTTTTTTTTTTTCGAAAATCATGTTCTTGGCATTGAATTTGGAATTTGATGATTTGCATGTTGTAGTGAGTATATGGGTAATTCAAATATGTATGTATTTTTTTTTTGAAAAAAGAATGGGCGATTTGCCATTTTTTTTTGAAGTATGAGATGACGAAAATTTTCCCGAATTCGGGACGGACCTTTTTTTGTATGTAGGATTTTTGTAACGAGATGATGTTTGAATGATATGACTGTATGCATGCATGCTTTTTGTAAAAATATGATTTTTTGTGAAAAATGGGATGGATTTTTGCTCCCGTTGATTGAATGTATGAATGTGGAAAATTGCTTATTTGTGCTATTTTATGAAAAATGGACTAGAATTTTGCTCCTGTTGATTCCTTGTGAATGCATTGTGAAAAATTGTATGTCATTTTTTTTTTTTGAAAATAAAAACGGGATGGAGTTTTGTTCCTTGTCTCTGTATGAATGAATGGTGATTGCTGAAAAATCTTTTCTTCTGTGCTAGAAAAATGGGGCTGAGTCCATTATATGCCGTTATGCTGCCGAATTTTCTTCAAAACTTTATGCCTATGATGCATGTGTATGCTTTTAAATGCAAATGCAATTTTTTGACATTTTTGTTTTTCTTTCAATTGCAGGGTGGAGATCGTTTTGTGACGGAGCAGCTGAATAAGCTGAAGACCCGGGGATCAGTGGAGTCCGTGATTAGCCTGTGGGATCGGCTTCCAGTTTTGGGCAGAGGAGTTTTGATGAGTCCGAGACAGATCGTCATTGAGACTGGGTTGTATGAGTTCATCGAGTGCCTGAGGGGGTTGATCAAGTTCTCCAAGAGTAAGGGCTTGATTTTTGCTTTGGCGCAACATTGGTGGGACGTGACCCACACATTCCATTTCTTCTGGGGCGAGGCTACGGTCACACCTTCCGATTATGCTGCGATCACGGGCCTGTCCTTTAAAGGACGTAGCATCGAGTGGAGAGATGGCTACAGTGACCGGGAGTTGCAGGACCTTTTGGGCTTTGTCCCCATTCCCAAAAAGGGGATGGGGATGGAGTATGCTGTGGTCCACGGGAAGATCGTGGAGAGCATTGAGAATTATGAGGCTGGTGATGAGAGAGTGACTGCTGAGCAGATTGCTAGGGCTTTTCTGTGGTTCGCTTTTTCGAGTAAACTTTTTGGACACGCCGAGGGGACAGCGGTATTTGCCCTGCTGCAGACGTTGACTGATGTGGAGATGGCTGGAGAGATAGCTTGGGGGGAGGCCGGGTTGACAGAGCTATATTTTGCTCTGGATCGGTATAGCCAGAAGGCTGTCAGCTCCCTGACGTGCTTTGAGTTCCCTCTGGAGGTATAGGCTTCTGCTTTTTCTTTTTCTTATGCACGCGTTGTTCCTTTCCGCACTTAATTGATGTAATCTTTACCTTTCGCAGGTATGGGCTCTGGAGTTCTTTCATGTCACGATGTGGCGGCAGCCGGCGGAGCACATCGGGGCATATCCGGCTATGCTCTCCTGGACCAAGCATGCTCGGGAGAAGATAGGTTCTAGGGGGCGCACGACCCTCAAGTACAAGGATTGCCTGCCTTTGATGAGAGCTGAGACGGATGAGGGGATGAGGTTCTACCCACAGGGCCGCCGAGGTGGAGCAGCTGAAGGGTGCGGAGAGGTGGACTGTGGAGCGGAGGATTTTGAGGGGTTTGACCTGTGATGCGTATTACTTGGGGGAGAGGGTGACGCGCCAACATGGCGAAGGTGCGCCTTTGATGGCACCGATGGAGCCTCCTTCTGATATGATGCATCCTACTGAGAGTTCGGAGACCTGGGGTGACTATCGAAGTGGCCAGCACTTCTCGAGGTTTGTGACGGGCGAGGATGATTCGCGGTTTATCTTGAGGAGGCTGAGGATGCCCCAGGTGCTTGATAGAGAGGGGGAGGAGGTTGTGCGGTACCCTCGATCGGACTTTTCATATGTCCAGGATGGGGTTAGACTGAGAGTGCAGATCCCTATCCCTGAGCGGGTCCCACGAGCTTTCCGGCCTCATCCGGATATGAAGGTACGGCTTTTTACTACTTCTGTTTCTTCTTCTTTTCTTTCGCATCAATCATGTCTGACGCTTTTGTTTTCGTGCAGTTTTCGGCTGTGGTTGTGGAGAAGTTGACGAAGCAGGTGATTGGGGCCAAGAGGTTCCTTAGGAGGATGGTTGCCTGTGGGGCTGCTCAGGGTAGAGCGAGACGGGCACAGCCGGCGCCTGTGGAGCGGGAGACTTCCCCTATTCCTTCCGAGCATTCTACCGAGACTCCTCTTTCTCCTCTCATAGATCCCAGCATGGAGCTGCCTCCGGACCACGTCATCCTCAGGGATTTGCATGGACAGGGACATGTTTGGCGCCACGGTGGATCATCTTTGTATGGCCAGGGATCCGATGCGTTCACGTTCGGATATGACTTCTTTGCGGATCTCGGCTTGCCTTATCGCGGCGTGCCGGTTGATCCAGGCGAGCCTCTCTCTGGAGACGAGGATGACGATCCCGAGCCCGAGATATTCATGACTACTGAGGAGGCAGGTCCGAGTCGCAAGAGGGACCGGGGGAAAGCGCTAGCCACTGAGGATTCTGATTGATGATTTTTGGTTGATTCTGGGACTGTACTTATTTTGACAGATACAATTTATTTTTCATGCACACTTTTTTTTTGGAATGTAATAATCTAGGATTACTGTTACCTATTTTTTTTATTTTTATTATGCATGTAAATGTTGCATGAGCCCGATTTCTTGGCAAGGGTGTGAATGTCTGGTATATGAACTGTTTGGACAGGTTTTGCACAGGTTTCGAGCGGCTGGGATGAAATATTCCTTCGCGGTGCAGCAGTTTAAACTACTGCAGATTTTTTTCTGATGGTGACAATCCTGTCCGCGCGGACAGGGATGAAATCTGACATTGACATTTAATTCTTGCTTCAGATCTGGTTTTCCCCTCTTTTAATTCAAACACCTTCTTCAACCACCAGTTTCAAACTGCATTTTCGGGGAGAAGGAGAGAAAATCCATGGAGAAAATTGTGAGCATGAGAAATTCATCCAAATTGTCCCAAGAATCTCAAATTTCTTTCTTCAACAAGTTCAAGGAGTGGTCTCGGGAGATTATGCAGGAGAGAAGATCATTTTTCGAAGAAAGGTACAAGATAAAATGCTTGTGGTCTCTCAAAGAATTGGTTCCGGATTATGATCTCTTGAGGGCTTCTTCTTCATTTTGGGATACTAGAAGGCATGTCTTTTGCTTTTCTTACAATGAAGTGGTTCCGACCGTTGAAGAATTCCGAGCTTTGCTTGGTGGTCCTGAGGTGGAGGAGATCGCGATTCCTTTGCCCGGAGGAGCTTCTTTTGTTGATAGGTTGTGCAACCTTCTTCACCTTTCCCCGGAGGAAGCACAAGGTATGATCC
>JAFEMH010000462.1:600000-766547 GCA_022495995.1 Adenophora triphylla var. japonica | reverse complement strand
CAAAATCGTCAAAACAGCCCAAATCCAAGCGTTGGAGTGCTCCGGCGATTGCAAGGCCTGAAAATAAGAGAAAACACGTAAACTAAGCCGGGCGGATCCGGCTAAAGGCCCTCCGGCGTGAGAGTAAGTTCACGGTTGATATTAGAGAAATCAAATTGTGAGTTTCCCAATGTAAAAAGTAACGTCTTACCGAATAATGAGCCATGGGGCTTGTATTTATAGGAATGGATTGATAGAATCCATGTTGGAGTGAACTTTTAGAGAGATAAGATATAATCTTAAGAGGACTATATCCGTTAAGGAGTCCTTGTTTGACTTGAATTGATATTGGTAATTGTAATCTGATTGAGTTACAAGCTGTATAATCCTTGTTGAATAAAGATTGTAGCGCTGGCCTTGGGAACGCCGAGGAAGGCAAATGATTTTCCTCGGCCTTTGGCAAATAAGCCGAGGAAAATGATTTTGCCTCCTCGTCATTTGGTAAATGGCCGACACGGAGATATGCGGGAGAATGATTTTCTTTCCTCGTCATTTGGATATATGCGAGCAAATAACTTCTCTTTCCTCGGTAATTCCGACATGGCGGCCCAAAATTGATGATAGAAGGCCGAGATAAATGTTCCTCGGCATACGAGGAAGCTCTTACTCGGCCTAATACTTCATAATTAGACAATATCCACCTTGCCCAATATAGTTGGGCCCAAGTTCGGGCAAGCCCATGTTCGTAGCTCGGTTTATACCGTTCGGTGGCCCCCGACTTTCTAGCTTGGCTTAGGACGAGTAGAAAGTCGGCTCGGCATCGGCACATGGAATACGAACGGGTTTGACGCGTGTCATTGGTTGGTAGCGGCGGTTGCTATTCGATGATGACACAGGGCCCCCGGTCTTCTCACGCCTTGATAACTGTGTTTAGCATTTAATTCTTGGGGCGCCTCACCCGAATTTATGCTTTACCCATGGGTCGACCCGATTTGGGGAGGTATAAAAGCTAAAACCCCTTTCATTTTACTCTTTACAAACCCCAAGCAATTGAGAGCATTTGGCAAGAACTCACCGGCGAAATGCCAGCCGGCGATCTCGAACCCGGTTTCGGCGAGCTCTATTTTCCGGCGAAGTTGCATTCTGCGGTGATTCCATCGTTCTTGTTAACTCGGGTATGATTTTCTTCCCTTCTCACGAACTCCTTTCCTTCTTTAGCGTCTTCTAGGGTTGTTAGGAGAAATCATATGTGAATCAAGAACATGAACCGCCATTATTGAAGATTCAATCTTTTCTTCACGAATTTTTGTTTCAAACTCTCAAAATTTCAAATTTTTGATTTTCTTTGTATCTTGTTAAACTTCTTCGAATATTGAATGAACTTCCCCTTTTTAATCTTTGATTCCCCTTAGAAATGGCTCGTTCTTGGGACCATTCCCAGATTCCGTTATGGATATCATACGGGCAATGCGAGGGTTTATCGACGAGAAAAGGGTCCATGGTTGATGCGAACTTGGATGATATAAGCAAGCGGTTGAGGGGTTATGGCCGATCCCGTTTATTCATTCAATACCGAGACTCCCACAAGAATAGATAGGATTGAGTGCGGTTCTCCCAACATCATAGTTTTTGAGGATAGAAATTTGAGATGGTGGAGCACATCTGACCTGTTCTACCCGGCCTCCCATCGCGAAATGCGTGAGCGTACGAGAGGTACGGCCCCCTCCTCGGCCTTATGAAATGACGAGGAAGGAAATCTTCCTTCCTCGGCCTTATGGAATGACGAGGAGGAATCTTCCTTCCCGTCATTTAATCGGCCATTGTGAGAGTAAATAATTTTGTCTCCTCGTCTTTATGCGAATATGACGGGAAGAGAAGAGCCCTCCTCGTCTACTCAAATAGTTAACGCCTTCGTTGAAGGTGCGCAAGAGCGATGCCCGCCTTGTCCGAAGAAGAGGAGGCAGGATCGGTGGCCGAGGAAAGCAAATCGAGAAGGCACCAAGGCACTGGGATCCCATGATTGAGAGGCTGCACACCAAGTACAAAGTGGACCGCGCCGAGTATAAATTAACTTATATGGGCAAGATCGAGCGAAGACGGAGAAAGAAGAGACGGCCTTCTACTATAACCAAGACTTCGTCCATTTTTATTTCAAACGGTTTCAACGGGGACTCCGTCTTCCTAGACCCCTTCATTTGTGAGTTTTTGGATGATGTAAAGGCGATGCCGGCCATGCTAGGAGCCCGATGGTACTAGGGTTACGGTTAGCTTCATCATCCTCTGCCGTAGTTTAGGCTATGAGCCGAGCCATGGGAGCCTTCCGTCACTTCTACATTGTCCAAGTCATCGAGGAACAATGGCTTGTAGTTATTAGGAGTGCCAATAGGAAACCTAAGTTGCTCCTTCCTATGTCCGAGTAAAGTTCAGTGGGATAACCACGTTATCCGCGTCGAGAGCCGCGAGCTGGGAGTTCCGATCTCCTTGTGATGATCCAACATCTTCCTTTGCCGTCCAACAATACGGGTGGACCAAAGATTTGATCAAGCGTGCGGAAGAGTTTGCCGGGGTAGGGGTCTGGATTGGAAGCAAGTTGAATCCTCGGATCATTTCTATATCCGGGCGGGATTGATCTTAGGGAACGAGGACGGGGTGGCTCCTCGTCAATGTTAAAAGAGGACGTCGCTTCAATGATTGGACGGTACATCCGGCTTCGTATTCCACGAGGATTGTATTAGGTGCCATGATGAGCGTCCCGTGACCAATGTATTGGAGCACCTAACATTGTTGGACGTAAACTTTTTATCTTGGACACTTGTAATTTTTGCGTCATATTATTTTGCTCGTACTTGACCTTGAATTTTCTTGCTCGTACTTGACCATTTCTTCCTTGTCTTCTGATTTAACCGCCGAGGAAGAAGCCGCCCTTGCAATGGAGAGACTAAGTCCCCAGGAGCTGATCAGGCGAAAGAGAAAGCTGAGCAAGAAGTCTGCTCTGATGGAAAGGAAGGATGAGGCCAATGCTCGTAATTTGGTCTTGGGCGTGCAGGGTGATAAACCCCTTCCCCTCAAACTTCACCAGGAGGTAAATTCTGAGGACGCCGCATCCGAAGAACAGGTGAACCCAGTGGTCGGTGATATGACTAACCCCTGCGAGGCCGAGGAAGCCATGGCTGAAGAAACCGGCCTTGTTCCAAGGAAATCTGGCTCAAAAAGGCCTCAAGATTCCAATGCCGAGGAGCCGGTTGCTAAGCGGGCAAGTGTTGGTGGGGCCCCCAATCCTTCACCTCCTCCGCCCTTGGCTGTCAAGGACATCCAAACTGTTGAGCAGGTCGATGAGCTAGCAAAGAGCATGGCCCTCGACATTCCTCGTCTCAGGGGTCTTCCTTTGCAAGTTAGGGAGGGACCTTTGATAAGATTAGGTCGAGCTCCAATTCAGAGAGCAATGGATGAGGACGCCTATGATGCTCTTGTCAGAGAGGCTCCCAGCGACGATACCTTGCTCTGCCGCAAGGGGCTCTTACTGGCCGAGGTAATAGTTCTTTCATTTGATCATTGATTGCAAGATTTGTTTTACGCTTGTTTGCATTTCTAATATTAATTCTTCTTTCAGTTGGCTTCTGTCACGGCATATGAGAACGTGCTTGCCAAAAAGAAGGCCAGGCGCCTGAATGAAGCCAAGGCGCCCAAGCAAAGAGTGATGCGACAAGACTTCCTTGGTCAAACTTACGAAGGCGAGGATGCTGAGCTTGAGGCATCCAAGGCAAAAGTGGAGGCCGAGGTCAAAAGAGCCGAGGAAGAGAAGGCCAAAGCCGAGGAAGATCTCCGGCTAAAAGGGGAGGAGCTGGCCAAGGCATTAACGGATAAGGCCGAGCTTCAGGCAAAGGTCGAAGAAGCCGAGGCCAAATACCGAGGATTGGAGGCCTCCCTTCCCGCCAAGGAGAATGAGGCGTAGTGCGCTTCCAAGGAGAGCCGGCGTTCAAGGATGCCGTGGTATCTAGCTCGGCCTTCCGGGATGCCGTGGACGAGCAAACGGCCACCATGTTCGAAGATGGATACCTTCATCTGGCTAGGAGTATATTGGCTGATCCCTCCACCGGCCTAGACATCAATAAGATAGCCATGCTGATATGCCGGGAGCAATACAGTGAAGAAGTTAGGGCTCTCCATCACTTGGTCCCCTTCTCTGCAAGCAACTTGGAATTGATAGCGGCCAAGGATGCTCAAGCATGCAGGGAAGTGTGGAGGCCAGCCCCTGTTATCCCCGGCAACATCAAGGACTTGGTGGAGGCGATCCAGGACGAGGAAGAGCCTGAGGCCAGGGAAGCCGAGGTAGGGGGAAGGGCCGAGGAAACTAACGCCCATGCTCATCAAACGACCCTTCCTCCTCCTGGCTCCATTACTACTAGCTGGCTTGAAGAGCCTTTTGATGATGTTCAGCAGTCTTAGGATAGTTTTTCCTTTTCTGCTTTTTTGTAATAGACAATAGGATCTGTAATTCCATTTGAATATCAATGAAAAATCCTTTGTCATTATTCTTGTCACTTCACTAACTTGGTTATATTTTGGTATGCTATGCATTAGCCTTAGGAAGGTGGGATCCGAGGAAGGTCCCTTTCCTTGTGGAGTAAGTGGTTAGGCCGAGGAAAGATTCCTCGGCTGTAACTATACTCGTACTTCATTTGGGTTGAGGAAGTTTTCCTCGGCTTTGAATGTTGTAATCCTGAATCAGAGTAGATTCATGGTAGGAGGTTTATCAAGCCATTAGGCCGAGGAAAGTCCTCGGTCTTGGGCATTAGTCTCCTAAGTCAAGGTGAACCCTTATTTGGAAGGGTTGTAAGCCATCGAGGCGAGGAGGTTCCTTGGTCTTGGGCGCTTGGTATCTGAGTCAAGGTGGACCCTTGACGAGGATGTGTTGTAAGCCATCGGGCCAAGGAGGTTCCTTGGTGCACAGGCACGCTGGTATCTGAGTCGAAGGTGGACCGCGACGGGGATGTGTTGTAAGCCATCGAGCGGAGGTCCCGCCCTTAGTCTTGGGCGCTGGTATCTGAGTCAAGGTGGACCCTTGACAGGATGTGTTGTAAGCCATCAGGCCAAGGTGGTCCCTTGGTCTTGGCAGTGTTAAGCCATCAGGCCAAGGAAAATCCTTGGTCTTGGCAGTTGGTGAGCCATCAGGCCAAGGAAGATCCTTGGTCTTGGCAGTTGGTGAGCTATCAGGCCAAGGAAGATCCTTGGTCTTGGCTATTGTGTATCGGAGAGTCGGGAGTAATGTCCTCATCTTCGGTCTTTGGGGTGAAGAGAGCGATAGTTGCTTTGCATGTTTGGAAGAAACTGCTTTCGTAGAACTGAAATGCGATTACATAGAACTGCAATCCTATCAACTAAAACGACGAAAAGAAAACAAAAGACCGAAAATAAAAGACCGAAAATAAAGAGCTAATCTATTGCAAAATAAACTAGACTAGTGATAATATTTTCTAAGGTTGTCGGAATGCCATGGATGCTTGAGATCCTTCCCCTCCTTGGTCCTCAATCTGTAGGTCCCTTCTCGGATGACTTGAGTGATGATATAGGGACCTTCCCAATTTGGGGAGAGCTTGTTACATTACGCCTTCCGACCAGTGGCTTCGATCTTTCTAAGTACCCAATCGCCAACTTGGAATACCCTCTTGTCGTGATATGCCTTGGTCCTTTGCTTGTAATTCACCATCCTCATCTGCGCAGCTAGTCGTTTTTCATCTATCAGGTCCAGGTCTAGGAGCCTATTGACCTTGTTGACTTGCTCATCATAATGGGAGTTCCTTCTTTGTAGGGATGGCCATCTCTGCTGGTGCCATAGCCTCGAGAACCGAAGGTTAGTGCGAATGGGGTTTCCCAGGTTGGCCCCACGGGTGGTTGTGCGAACGGCCCATAAAGCTAGGGAAGTTCGTCCAACCATCTACCCTCGCGACCTTCAAGATTCTTGGTGAGGGCGGTTAGGACCGGTTTGTTGGCGGCTTACGCTTGGCCGTTGCCTTGGGGTGCGCTGGCGAAGATTTTGCATGGCGTACTTTGACTCTTCCCAATTTTGTTGTAAATGCCGTGGAGAATTGGAGTCCATGGTCGAAACAATTGTATGCGGAAGGCCAAATCTGCACCGAGATGTTGTCATGAACAAAGTTGATCGCATTCTCTTCCGTTATCTTGGCCAATGCCTTGGCTTCTATCCACTTGGAGAAGTAATCAACGGCTACTATCACGTACTTGCAATTACCACGGGCGGGTGGGAAGGGTCCAATGAGGTCGATCCCCACATATCAAATGGCCACGTAGGTATTACAAGTGTTTGCTCGGCTACGAGTAGTCTTGGAATGTCGAGAGAACCTTTGGCATTTGTCACATTTTTCGAACATAGGCGTGCGCGTCTTCCCTTAGGTTTGGCCGGTAGTAACCTAGCGATATGATTTTGTCGGCTAAGGTTACGGCCCCGGTGTCCGCCGCAAACACCTTCATGTACTTACGCCGGGAGGTTCTCGGTTTCCTTGGGATAGACACACCTTAGCGGGGGCTTCGTGAAAGATCTTCGGTAGAGGACTCCGTTCATCACCACGAATCTTGGAGACCTCTTCTTGATAAGCTTGGCTCGAGCATCATCTTCTGGGAGTTTCTCCTTCTCAATGTATTCGATGTAGTCATCGATCCAGCATCTCTCTTTCTCGTCCAGAAGCATGACTTGTAATCTTTCATACGCAGGTTCCTCGGCATAAACTACATATGGGTTGGTCTCCGAAGGAAGGCTACGTCCATAGTGGCTAGTTTGGAGAGAACGTCTGCGACTTGGTTGTCTTCCCTTCCTATCTGCTTGAGCTCGAAAAATTCCATTTTCTTCGTCATATCTAGGACCAGGTCTCTATACTTGGCAAGGGTGACATCTTGAGTGTTATATTCTCCCTTCACTTGTTTGACAACAAGCTGGGAGTCACAGAAAGCAGCCACCTTAGTTGCTCCATAGAAGGAGGCCAACTCAATACCAAATATGAGAGCCTCGTATTCAGCTTGGTTGTTAGAGGCAGGAAACACTGAGCGGATGGCATCTTGTATAGTATATTCTCCTTGGGCTTGCTAGTACTACTCCGGCTCCGCTTCTTTCCTTGGTAGCTGATCCGTCCGTATACGGGATCCAACGGTTGGATGGGAGTTCAATGGGAGAGTCTTTTCCTCCGGCGCGTTTTGCTTCCGGGAGGTGGGGAGATGCTCACCCATAAAAGGCGATCTCGACCATGAAGTCAACCAAAGGCTGTGCTAAGAGGGTCTTCCTTGGTTGGTAAGTGATATCAAACTCCGTTAGAGCGATTGACCAATTAAGGAGACGTCCCGAGCCGTCCAACTTGTGAAGGATTTTCTTCAATGGTTCGTTGGTGTAGACGGTGATAGGGTGTGCGGAAAAATATGCACGCAGCTTCCTTGAAGCAATGACTAGTGCGTATGCTATCTTCTCCACATTAAAATATCTGCTTTCTACATCGGACAGGGCCTTTGAGACATAGTAGACGGGCTTCTGAGTTCCTTCATCCTTTCGAACTAAGGCAGTTTGCTGACAGGCGTGATCGATGGCGGCTAGGAAGACGTATAGCATCTCACCGGTAGTCGGTTGCTAAGCAAGGGAGGGGAACCCAAGTACTCCTTCAACCGGAGGAACGCTTCCGAGCATTCAGGAGTCCAGGAGAAGCTCTTGGTACCCTTCAATACCTTGAAGAAAGGCAGTGACTTTTCGGCGGACTTGGCGATGAACCTTCCAAGGGCTGCAATTCTTCCATTAAGTCTTTGGACCTCCTTGATGGTGGTAGGTTCCTTCATGTCAATGAGCGCCTTGATCTTTTCTGGGTTTGCTTCAATCCCCTTTGGGAAACCATGAAGCCCAGAAATTTCCTGCGGTAACTCCGAACACGCACTTGCTTGGATTCGGCTTCATGTTGTTTGCTCGGAGGTTGTGAATGGTCTCTTCTAGGTCGGGAACGTGGCTGCCTTCCTTGGTCTTTATGACCATGTCATCAATATAAGCCTCCATGTTTCTACCTATCCGACTTGCAAAAACTTGATTTACCATCCGTTGGTAAGTGGCACCGGCATTCTTGAGCCCAAAAGGCATCATGATGTAGCGAAATTCCCCACAGGTGTTTGAAAGGCGATCTTCTCGATGTCTTCTTTCGCCATTTTTATCGATGATAGCACGAGTAGGCATCTAAGAAGGCGAGAGTTTGGTGTCCGAAATGGAGTCCACCAACTTGTCGATTACGGGGAGAGGATAAGCGTCCTTGGGGCGAGGCTTTGTTTAGATCGGTAAAGTCTATGCACATACGCCATTTCCCATTTGATTCTTCACCATAACGACATTAGCCAACCAAACGGGGTATTTGACTTAGCGAATTATTCCTATTACTGAGTAATTTCTGCACCTCTTCTTTTATAGCTTCCTCCTTGTCCCTTGCAAAATTTCTCCTCGTCACAGGGAGATGGTCTTCGCTAAAGGATCAACTTCTAAGCGGTGGAGGGCTACTTCTTCATTGATCCCCCTCATGTCTTCGACTCTCCAAGCAAAGACGTCGAGGCTGTTTTCAAGAGGGATATAATTCTTTCTTTCTCTTCCTGTGATAGCTTTGGCCTCCTAGCTTGATTTTTGTTCGGGATAGTCGGGGATTAATGACTACCTCTTCTAGCTCATCTACGAGGCTTCATTTCGGTCCGTCTCGAAATTCCAGGGATTCGATGATGATCTCTACGATTCTCCTCCCTTCATTGTCGTTTACATTGAGGCCTTCTTCCTCCATAAGTTTATCGATGTACGGAAGATCGTTCTTCCCGAGTCATGGTTGGCCCCGAGTTACGGTCATTGACGAGAATGGGGTCTTCCTCGGAGATGGGTAGAACTATGCCTTGGTCATCCGCAGTTTCTAGGACCATAGGCTCTTCTTCCAGTGTGGGTAGAGTTATGCCTTGGTCATCCACAATTTCTAGGACCATAGGTTCCTCTTCCTCAATTTCCCATACTTCACGGATATAGTTCATCCTAGAGCTAGTTTCCGTGGTCTTCTGTGATTTGGTGATCTTGATGTTCTCCTCGGCGTATCTATCTCCACGCTTTTGACTTTTTAGGCTCTTGACAACATGTTCCAAGAAATCTTTGGGGGTTGCCCTCACGCATCCAATGCCATCACGAGTGGGAAATTTAACTCTTTGGTGCGGAAGGGAGGCTACCATCCCAAGTTTGGCTTGACTTGGAATGCCGATAATCGCATGATAGTCACTAGTCAAATCCATTACTATGAAAGTGACAGTAGCTTTGGCTCGGAAGGGATGATCGCCGACTTCGAGTTCTAGTTCTACGGCTCCCTTTGCTCCCACCTTATGGTTGGTGACTCCTTCAAGCCCTCCATGATACGGCTCTAGCGCAGTGTCCTTCAACCCCATTTGTTGGAAGGCCGAATAGTACAAGATGTCACGGAGGCCCCGTGTCAACAAGAAGTCTTTCGGATTCAACATTGTCAATTCGACCCTTGATGACCAATGGCCGCTCACGAGCCGCTCGACTTCCCGCCAACTCATTCGGAGAAAAACTAATGATTTCTTCGCTTTATGGATCCAAGCAGGGACATGGTATACTTTGCTTAGCTCGTGGATCTGGTCCCTTAGCTTTCGGTGGAGGTCACCTCGTCACGGATCACATGTAGTTTAGCCCTAGGAGGCCTTTGATCTTCATCCTCACTCTTGGAGTCATCTTCACTCTCCTCTTGCTTCCGCTTTCGCTTGCCATCTTTCTTCATGACATAACGGTCTAACTTTCCCTCGTCAACCCATTGTTGGATTATCTTCTTAAGGGCCCAGAACCATCGGTGGTGTGCCCGTTGTCCTTGTGAAAATCACAAGGTATTTGTTCTTGTTGCGGGGATATTTTGGGTTATCGATCGGCGGACGATGTGGAGGAAGGTTCACCAGCTGCATGATTTCGGAGATGGGCTTTGTAAGAGGGTGAACTCCGGCTTCTCGTGCTTACGGTTCTATTCTTTCCTTTGGAACCCTCGCCGTTCCCGTTTTCATTCCGTCGGGTGTTAGTTGCTTCAGGTTCCGTCTTGTCGCCTCCCCTTTTCTTTGTCTTGTCTTCACCATGGAAATGGCATAAGCCACTTTGTACAATTCGGCCTTGAGCCGGGTTCCCCGGGCCGAGAGTTCATAAATGAGGGCCAGATTTTAACCCGAGTTGAAGCAAACTATGACCTCCCTATCAGTGAGGCTTTCTTCGACTTGGTCCGCCATTTTCGGAACCTATTGTAGTAGGCGAGGGTGGTCTCTCCCTTCCCTTGCTCAATGTTGGCCAAGTCGGTTAATCTCATCTTCCTCTTCCCAGTGTGGCAAAATGATCTAAGAACATTCTCCTCATGCCCCTCCAGCAATCGATGCAACCTTTCTTGAGCTCACGGAACCAGGTCAAAGTCGTTCCGGAAAAGGTGCTCGCGAAAGCTTTGGCAGAGCAAGTCATCAGGCAGTGGTGAGGAGATTCATGGTTTGTTCAAAACTTTGCACATGGTCCTTGGCGTCAGTGGTTCCGTTATATTTCTCGAAATTTGGGAGCTTGAGGTTAGGATGGGAGGTGCAGCAGCTTATCCTCAAGGAAAACGGACGGGTGGCCCAATCATAATCGTCGTCATTATATTTCTTTCCCTCTCCATATCATCCAGCCTTTGTTTCATACAGCTCCCATTGCTTTGTTTCTATTTCCTTCTCACCGCTGAGCGAGTGCTTCGTTGGGAGCTTCTGACTGACTTGTCTTTAGGGCGATCATTCACCCTACTATGCTCCGCTTCATGTCGGTGGCCATCACGTCCGGGAGGGCCTTATCACGTCTTGGTTCCGTGTCTTGTGCGCCAAGTATCATCTGTAGGGCTCGGGGTCCTTGGCCTAGCGAATTCTCGATGCCGAGGACGAGGAGAGTCCGGTCGACGAGGACGATGAGAATCTGAACGACGAGGACGAGGAGAATCTGGCCGACGAGCTCGAGGAGACGCGGGACGCCTAGGTGTCATGATGAGGCGAGCAGGGGATAGGCGCCTATTCAAGCTGAGTCTTGTCCTTAGGTCCTTGGGAGTTCACTTCCTCTTCCCTAGAGTTATTTGGCTTCTCGTGTCGACAACAGGATCCTTCTGCTTACTGTTATGCCGAGGACGAGGGGAATCCCTGGGAGCCGGCATTGGTAGTTCAGCAGTCTTCAGGGGAGGAGCCTGATGCTCTCCCTGTTCCTTTCTCAAAGGTGGGCCCATTGATGGTACAATGAAGGGAGCCATGGAATGATCTGGGTCCATTTGCAACAGAGCAACTTGTGTTTCATACATCCTTTGCAAAGTCTCCATTTGTTTGTGTAACAAAGAGCGTCGGTCAACGGGTTGAGATCCTCCTGCTTGACCGGCGTCGGCATTCTTTGTTTTCTTCCTTCCTGCTTGCTTCCCACGAGCACGAGTAGGACGAGGAAGGTCATTGCCCTCTCCTCGGCATTTGCACGACCCATGGAACGAAGAGTCATGGCAAGGGGAGGAATGGCATCAGCTTGAGGTAGAGGAGGAGGAGGAGCGGTGGCTCCTCGGCTCCGTGTTTCCCCATTCACTTGGGTGGGATCCTCACCGTAACACTTGTGAATTGTCCGTCCATTATGATTCACAAAGATTATTAAATGCGAAATTTTCCAAAAATCACAATTTCACCAGAACCGAATTTATGGCTAAATTTAGGGTAAATTTTAACCAAAAACAAACAGCCAATTGTGATTTTTCCAACACAAAATTTCAAGCCACAAATTTTGCTTCAGACGTGAACTAGCAGTTTCCGGCCGAATTAATGCAGTTTCCGGTGGAAGTTTACAAATTCCGACCGAATCAAGAACAGAGCCTGTCGGAGCAAAAATTTCCGATTTCAATCAAGAACAAATCCAACGGAAAATAGCTTCTCAGGCGAGATTTTCCAGGCCAAACAAAGGGTGTTTGAATCGATTTCCCGGCAATGGAACCAATTGATGATGCCAAAATCGTCAAAACAGCCCAAATCCAAGCGTTGAATGCTCCGGCGATTGCAAGGCCTGAAAATAAGAGAAAACACGTAAACTAAGCCGGGGCGGATCCGGCTAAAGGCCCTCCGGCGTGAGAGTAAGTTCACGGTTGATATTAGAGAAATCAAATTGACAGAGTTTCTCCAATGTAAAAAGTAACGTACCGAATAATGAGCCATGGGGCTTGTATTTATAGGAATGGATTGATAGAATCCATGTTGGAGTGAACTTGTAGAGAGATAAGATATAATCTTAAGAGGACTATATCTGTTAAGGAGTCCTTGTTTGACTTGAATTGATATTGGTAATCCTGATTGAGTTACAACTGTATAATCCTTGTTGAATAAAGATTGTAACTGCTAGCCGGAACGCCGAGGAAGGCAAATGATTTTCCTCGGCCTTTGGCAAATAAGCCGAGGAAAATGATTTTGCCTCCTCGTCATTTGGTAAATGGCCGACACAGAGATATGCCGGGGAGAATGATTTTCTTTCCTCGTCATTTGGATATATGCCGAGCAAATAACTTCTCTTTCCTCGGTAATTCCGACATGGCGGCCCAAAATTGATGATAGAAGGCCGAGATAAATGTTCCTCGGCATACGAGGAAGCTCTTACTCGGCCCTAATACTTCATAATTAGACAATATCCACTGCCCAATATAGTTGGGCCCAAGTTCGGGCAAGCCCATGTTCGTAGCTCGGTTTATACCGTTCAGGTTATGTTAATACAAACCTAAGGAGTTGTCTAATTTAGCAAAGACCATGAATTGACAATGTTATGTGGATGATGAGTTTACTTCATAATTCATCAAGGTAGTTGTGCTTTTCAATAACCGCAGAATAGTCTATGCGGATAATCTATTGTTTTAGAACACCTAAGAGTGTTGTATGAACAATAATCAAAGTTGGAATAGTCTCTACAGGGAGTGTGGGGCAACCCCAAACCTGACATGGGGTAAAGGGCAGTGTAGGTTAGTGTGGAGCCCTGCGTGGACCTGGCCCCTTCGTTATCGGCCGTAGCGAAGGTAATACGCTTAGTAACACAACTTGTGAGGGTTGAAGATACCTTGCATTGTGTTGACTTGACCCCGGGGTAATGATTCAATAGTCTTGGTTGAGAATGGAAAGAAACTACATCAACAATTGGAATAAGGTCGGAATAGTCAATTGGAGATGTATCTCAATTTTCAATATTCTTACGTATGAAATCCAACCTTAATGTGTTTATATGAGATCTCATTACATAATAGAGGGTCGTTACATTCACTGGTATGGGACAGTTGAGTGTCTTGAGCCTCTGGCCTGTGTGGGACTTGCTTGAATAACATGCTATTAACTCTCTATATCAATTGTCATCATGGCATGTTTGTTATGCTGCACTCAGTCATAGCAGGCTTAAGTATAGTAGATCCTTATTGAGTTAAATCTCATTGTTTGTTTAATTGTTTTAGATCACAGTCAAACTCCAAGGAAGTGATCGTGTGCAGTTCAGAACTGGTTCGGAGAGCAGGTTGTTACTCTTTTGGGTAGTTGTGGGTCTTATCGACCTACGTTTGTATAGAACATTCCATTACGTATAGAATTCCCTTTTGGTGAAGACTGGATGTCTTCTTGTTGTATATTGGTTTGGTTAGAGTTTGTATAACTCTGGTAATACTCTCTTTTGGTTTGATTGTATATAGTAGCGCAGCTTGTTTGCTGCTGCTCGATCAGTTGTGTTGTTGTTGGTATTTTGTTTAACAGGTGGTTTGTGTTAATTGTCAATCCTTCATGCCCAATTTTAGACTCCAGTTTGGGGGTTTGATTTTGGGGCGTGACAGTTTTGGTATCAGAGCCTAGGTTAGGCTTATCGCCAGGATAGTGTCCTTGGCCTAGGGTTGTGTCTTCATTGTTAATTGTCTAACTTAGGTTGGTTGTGTGTAGGTTCAGATGGTGGGATCGAAAGGCCGTGGGCGTGGATCTCCTCGAGCTGGCTCAAATATCATCGGTGAGGGAGTTAAGAGTCATAATTATGTTCCTGATCCACCTGCAGGCAATGTGAATGTTCAACAGACTTATATGGGTGATTTGCATCAAATGATGGAAAGGCAGGAAGCAGCACTTGATAGAATGACTTCTTTAATGGCATAACAGTTTGAGACAAGCAATAGAATGATGGAACATCAAAACATGCAACATGCCATGCAACATGCTAATCATCCGGATCCACCAATTATGAATAGTGGAGTTATCCAAGGGACAACTGCACTTGAGAGATTCCTAAAGATGAGTCCAAGAATTTACAATGGTGAACCTGATGTCTTGAAAGCTGAAACTTGGATAGAAAACATGGAGAAGATCTTTAGGGCTCTGGGGTGCTTTGAGGAAGAGAAAGTGACCTTTTCTACTTTCAAAGTGGAAGGCGGAGCTGAACACTGGTGGGCATTAATTAAAAGTGGATGGGATAGAACTGGGACTCCTCAAACATGGGTTAACTTTTTGCTTGAGTATAGGAAGAAGTTTATACCAGCGGTGGTTCAACAACAAAGGGAGATGGAATTCTTAACGTTAGAACAAGGGGTGATGAATGTGTCGCAGTATGAAGTCAAGTTTACACAGTTGGTTAGATACAATACTCATCTTGTTTCTGATGAAGAGAGGAAAGCAAGGAAATTTATACCAGGGTTGAAAGTGGAGCTTCGTAACAAATTGATTCCTCTTGAGATTGTTGAGTATGACTTAGCTGTTCGACGAGCTATGTATGTGGAGAATGACCTAGAGGTACAAAGACAGAAAAGGGCAACAGTATCTAGTCCACCACCACCACAGGCAATAGGCAGGGGACATGGTAACTTCAATAGAGGCGGCTATAGTGCACCTACTGGTAGAGGACATGGTAACACTGGGGGCAGAGGGGTTTTTAATAATCAAGGTGGTAATGTGCAGAGGCAACAACATGGACAACAGTCAGGGCAACAATCTAAGGGTGTTGTGAGTAGTACCAGTGCAGTAACTCAACCTTCTGTTGGATCAGGTGGATGTACCTTTTGTGGAGCGGCGCGACATACCGCTGAGAATTGTTGGGGTAGGCAAGGGAAGTGTACAGGTTGTGGTTCAGGTGGGCATCTTCGTAAAGATTGTCCTAAGTGGAAAAATCCATCGACTCAGAGTCAGACTCAATCTACTTCGGGGGTGAAGAGAAGTGCAAATGGAAAAGCTAAGGTTCAGGGACGTGTGTTTGCCTTGGATCAGAAGGATGTTCTTGAGTCTACTTCTGTCATAGGAGGTATTCTTACTATTTCCGAGTATAGTGCTCATGTGTTGATAAACCCAGGATCATCTCATTCATATGTGGCATCTCATTTTGTAGATCATTTGCATGTACTACCTTATGTTTTGCCTTATGTGCTAGAGGTATCCACCCCGATGGGTGAATGTGCTATTGCTAGTGTGGTGTATAAGGCCTGTGATGTGTTCGTAGGTGACCATAAATTGCTTGCTGACTTGATTGTGCTTCCGATTCGGGATTTTGATGTCATCTTGGGGATGGACTGGTTTTGTGCATATCATGCTTATGTTGATTGTTATCATAAACTAGTTACTTTTAAAATTCCGAATCAGCCTGAATATCAATTTCTGGGGGAAAAAGGGGGTGGTAGAGTGCATGTTATCTCTTCATTGCAGGCTCATAAATTGATCTCTAGTGGTTGCACTGGGTATTTGGCACATGTGTATGATGAAAGTAAAACTCTGCCTAAATTGGAAGATGTTCCAATTGTTTGCGAGTACATTGATGTGTTCCCTACTGATTATTCTTTGCCACCTGAGAGGGAGATAGAATTTTGTATTGAATTATTGCCTGGAATAGCGCCAATTTCCAAAGCACCCTATAGAATGGCACTAGCAGAGTTGAAAGAATTGAAAGTACAATTGCAGGAATTGCTTGACATGGGTTTTATTAGACCTAGTGTTTCACCTTGGGGTGCACCTATGTTGTTTGTCAAGAAGAAAGATGGAACACTTAGATTATGTATTGATTACAGGCAGCTGAATCAGGTAACAGTGAAGAATAAATATCCTTTGCCTCATATTGATGACTTGTTTGATCAGCTACAAGGAGCAGTTACGTTCTCGAAGTTTGATCTTAGAAGTGGTTATCATCAATTAAGAATCCGGGCTGAAGACATACCAAGGACTGCTTTCAGAACGAGGTATGGTCATTATGAGTTCATTGTTATGCCTTTTTGGTTGACCAATGCACCCGCGGTTTTTATGGATTTGATGAATCGTGTGTTCCAACCATATCTTGATACTTTTGTGGTGGTATTTATTAATGATATACTTGTATATTCTAAATCCTATGAAGAACATGAACATCACTTGAGACTGGTACTTAGCTTGCTACGGGAGAAGCAGTTATATGCGAAGTTCAGTAAGCGTGCTTTCTGGTTGGGAGAAGTAACTTTTCTGCAGTGGCGGATCTACACCAAAACATTTGGTGTTGCCTATTTCTTTTAGGAAGAAAAAAATTAGTGTAATACTAAGATTCAATATGTTTACATAAATAAATATAATATGCTTCAATATGTACCATTTAAAAGATAAAAACATGATTTAAATTGTACCATTCAAGAGATAAAACAAATGTAATTGTAGTGGGTTTTTAGAAATAAAAATAGTTGTAGTTGTTTTTTCAAATAACGAGGAAAATGAGAGAAAACAGTATTAGGGGGTGTTTTGCGAAAAAAAAGAAAGGTTCTAGTAGGTTTTTTGAGAAATAGGAAGTGTTTTGAGAAAAAAGAAAGAGATTTTTCAGAGTAAAAATTAAAAAAACAACAGCATTTCATGGGATTCGAACCCAAAACCTTTGGGTTCTCTCTCAACATCTTAACCAGTTTGGCTAACTTAGACACATGCTTCTATGTAACAATTTAATATATATTCAATACAGTTTATTTTATGCAAAAAAGAAAAAAAAAATTTGGTGTTGCCTCGGCAACACTTGGCACTATAGTAAATCCGCCCCTGCTTTTCTGGGTCATGTAGTTTCTCAGGCTGGTATTTCTGTTGATCCTAGTAAGATTGAATCTATTGTTGAGTGGAAACGACCTGGTACAGTTACCGAGGTTCGTAGTTTTCTGGGTTTGGCCGGGTATTATCGCAGATTCATACAGGGGTTCTCGAAGATTGCTAGTCCATTGACCAATTTGACTCGCAAGAAAGTTCCTTTTGTGTGGAATGACAAATGTGAAACAAGTTTTCAAGGGCTTAAGGAGAGATTGACTACAACACCAGTTCTTGCTTTACCTGAGGGTAGTGAGCATTTCATCGTGTATAGTGATGCTTCTAAGGAAGGATTGGGCTGTGTACTGATGCAGAATGGCAAGGTTATTGCATATGCTTCATGAAAGTTAACACCAGCTGAACAGAACTATCCAACACATGATATGGAATTGGCAGCTATCATCTTTGCATTGCATAAGTGGAAGCATTATCTTTATGGGGCTAAGTTTGAAGTGTATACGGATCATCAAAGTTTGAAATACCTTTTCTCTCAAAAGAAATTGAATAATCGACAACGCCGATGGATGGAACGATTGAAAGATCATGATTGTACCATCTTGTATCAACAAGGGAAAGCTAACGTAGTTGTTGATGCTTTGAGTAGGAAGTTGTATGTTTCTAGTTTGATGATTCGTGAATGGAAGATGTTGACTGATGCTTGCTACTGGAATCCTTGTGAGTCCAGACATGGTGTAATTTTTGCTAATGTTCGTATTTAACCATTATTGCTGTCAAAGATTATGGAGAAGCAAGAGGATGATATTGAATTGCAGAAGATCGTGAAATCATTAAAGGAAGGTGAACAACTTGACTTTCATGTTCATAGTGATGGTTTACTTAAGTTCAGAGGTCGATTTTGTGTTCCTGATGATGATGTGATTAAACAGCAAGTGATGGATGAAGCCCACAAATCAAAGTATACGATACACCCCGGGAGTACTAAAATGTATCAAGACTTGAAGAGGGATTTCTGGTGGAATAACATGAAAAGATAAGTTGCAACTTATGTGTCGAAGTGTCTAACATGCCAACAAGTGAAAGCTGAACATCAAAGGCCGGCATGTTTGCTTCAACCATTAGAAATTCCAGAGTGGAAATGGGAGAACATTGCTATGGATTTCGTGACTGGTCTGCCTAGAAATAGTCGGGGGTTCGATGCTGTATGGGTTGTTGTTGACAGGTTTACTAAGTCAACACATTTCTTACCTGTTAAGATGATTTTTACCTTAAATCAATTTGCTTCATTGTATATCCAGGAGATAGTGAGATTGCATGGAGTGCCTGTTAGTATAGTGTCTGACAGAGATTCACGCTTTACATCGAGATTTTGGCAGGCATTACAGGAAGCTTTGGGTACTAAGTTGAGCTTTAGTACTGCTTTTCATCCTCAGAGACTGATGGGCAATCAGAGAGGACTATTCAGATATTGGAGGATATGCTACGAGCTTGTTCTCTTGACTTTAAAGGTAGTTGGGATACTCATCTTCCGTTAGCCGAATTTGCTTACAACAACAGCTATCAATCAAGTATCGAAACGGCACCGTATGAAGCATTATATGGGAGGAAGAGTAGGTCTCCTATATGTTGGGATGAAGTTGGAGAGGCTAAGATTTGGGGTCCTGAAATAGTTCAAGAATCTGTTGATAAAGTGAAAGTAATACGGGATAGATTGCTTACAGCGCAGAGTCGCCAGAAGAGCTATGCCGATCATCGTAGAAGAGATCTTGAGTTTGATGTGGGTGACCATTTTTTCTTGAAAATTTCTCCAATTCGTGGTGTGAAGAGATTTGGGAAGAAGGGTAAACTTGCGCCGAGATATATTGGGCCTTTTGAGATCCTTGATAGGATTGGTCAGTTGGCATATCGAGATGCTTTACCACCGACACTTGAGGGAGTTCATAATGTATTTCATGTGTCTATGTTGCGTAAGTATAATCCTGATCCTTCGCACATACTTGAGGTTGAATCTGTGAATCTTCAACCAGACTTATCATATACTGAACAACCGGTACAAATACTTGATCGTAAGGAGCAGGTTTTGAGGACCAAGGTAATTCCTATGGTAAAAGTCCTATGGCAAAGTCCCACAGTTGAAGAGGCTACTTGGGAAAGTGAAATGGAAATGAAGAACAAATACCCTCATCTCTTCGGTAATGTTTGGTAAGGAATTTAGGGGCTAAATTCTTTTAAGGGGGAGAGGGTGTAACACCCATGGTTTTAATAAGCTTAACTATCTCTTAATTATCCTTGCTAAGCATGTTTATATTTGTTAATAATCTGAATTTCAAATGCCATGGTTTAAACGAACAAATTCCATGTTGTCGTTCTTGTACGTTTGAGTTCGTTTTGAAGTCGTGGTGATTCGTTTTGAATTTGTTGATAACTTTCTCAATTCTTAACCTTTTCTAATGATTTAAAGTGTTGTGTAAAGCTCTAATCAAGGCCTTTAAGGAATGGGTTAGTGTGTGAGCTGATTGTATTTGGGTTTTGATGAGTTTTACTTGGTTTAAACCTACTTTGATTAGTCCTAAACCTTGGTTGACTAGGCTGACTTGTGGGCTGTTTTGGCTAACCATTTGGTATTTAAATGTTGCAATAAGCTGGGTTTAGGTCCCTAACTTATTGATACAGGAGCGAGAGCGACCGCGCTCATGGGGGTGCGCGACCGCGCTCAAGACGGTGTTAACCAGGCATCAGTTTCTGCCAAGGTGCGCGACCGCGCTCGGGAGGAGAGCGACCGCGCTGAAGACGAGGGAGAACTGGCGTGAGCCTCGGCCAAGGTGCGCGACCGCGCTGGGCCTAAGGGCGGCCGCGCTCGAGACGGAGGATTGAAGACTGATTCCTTTTTAATTACGGAAAAACTCTTAATTTTGGCATTTTATTTATTTTGGGAACTCTTTTATTTGCTGCCTAGGTAGAAGTATAAATACTTAGTCTTTTATTTTTGGAGAATAACTTATTCATTATTGATTTCCAATTCAAAGAGGTTTTCTCTTTAATTTTCTGGTGGATTCCAGATTTGTGTTCTTGAGGATTCATTGCTTGTGAATTCTTGTGTTTAGTGCGCTAAACACGAAACCTATCGCTTCCGTGCTGCGTCAGTTGGTATCAGAGCAGGCCATATCCTGTCTTTTCACCATACTGAGGGATTATGGGAGATCAGGCTACCAAAGCTGATATCGAGGGGATTACTAACGCCATCGCTGCGTTGACGACACAGATCGCCGCGTTGGTTGCTGCTCAACAGGGGCGGAATGATAATCGAGACCGTAGGGGTGAAGGAGACAGGGAAGAACCCGTTCGACGTCCTCAGAGGGCTGAAAATCGGGAAGAGGATGGATCCAGTTCGGAGGAAGAAGTCGTGGAGGATGATGGAGAACAAGGTAACAATCAAAATCGCCATGATTATAGAATTAAGGCTGAAATCCCTCATTTTTATGGAACTATGGGTATAGAGGATTTTCTAGACTGGCAAACTAATGTCGATCGCTTCTTTGAGGTCATGGAAGTACCTGCTAATAAACAGGTAAAGATGGTAGCGATTCGTTTGAAGAGTACTGCTGCAGTTTGGTGGGATAAACTAGTAGTACAGAGACGACGACAAGGGAAGGAGCCAGTTAGGACTTGGAGGCGGATGAAGCAGTTGATCTCCGGAAGGTTTTTGCCTGCAGATTACGAGCAGATTTTGTATAAGTTATATCTGAATTGTGTTCAAGGCAAGAGGACGGTTGATGAGTATACTACTGAGTTTCAGAGGTACACTGCAAGGGTGGAGATCGATGAGTCTGAGGAGCAGAAGGTTGCACGCTACATCAATGGTCTGAAGGTCTCAATACAAGACAAGATGGGTTTGCATCAAGTACGGAATTTGACAGATGCTTCTACTCTGGCCTTGAAAGCGGAGCTTATGGAGAAGTCGAGTACAAGGGTCTTTAATGCTCCTTTTCGCAAATGGAGTCCGCAAGGTGGTGCTGATGAAGGGAGTAACAAGGAGAAGGGGGCGACTAGTAGCTCTGCAGGGAACAGTTCAGTGGGGAACAGCGCGACAGGGAACCGTGTAGCAGCGAGCAACTCGACAGGGAACAAGGCACCTAAGATGTAAAAAACAAAGAAATCCGTATGCCAAGCCGAGGGGAGATAAATGTTTTCGCTGTCAGGGATTTGGTCATAGGTCCAACGTTTGCCCCAGTAGGCAGACTGCTGCATTCTTAGAAGAGGAAGAAGAAGTAGAGGAGGAGGATGATGAGTATGCCGGAGCAGAGTTCGCAGAGGAGGAGTCCGGAGAACATGTGGGTTTTGTTCTTCAACAGATGTTGCTATCTTCCAAGGACGAGGGGCAGAGGAAGAATCTTTTTCGTGCACACTGTTCCATTGCTAACAAGGTATGCAATTTAATTGTTGATAATGGTTGCACTGAAAATTTAGTTTCGCAGAAATTAGTTGATTTCCTTGGATTGAAAACTGAACCACATGAGAAACCCTATGGTTTGGGGTGGGTGAATACGGGTTCAGAACTTAGAGTGTCACGTACTTGTAGGGTTCCCATTTCTATCGGGAAACACTATAAGGAGGAAGTTGTCTGTGATGTGCTGAATATGGATGTATGTCATGTGTTATTGGGTCGTCCATGGCAATACGATCATGATATTACCTATAGGGGTAAGGATAATGTGGTGTTGTTCAACTGGAACAAGCACAAGATTGCTATAGCTCCTGTTTCGCGGTTTGAAAAGCCAGTTGAGAAGGATAAGCCGGTGTTGATGCTTATTCAGAATGAGAAGGATCTTGCCGCAGCTATTGAGGAGTCGGAGTATTTTTGCCCTATAGTCATTAAGGGGTTGTTGGGTTCTGTCAGTGTGGAGATTGGGTTGCCAAGTGACATTGAAGAACTACTTGCAGATTTTCAGGGGTTGCTATCCGAAGAATTGCCAAATGATCTACCACCTATGAGGGACATTCAACATCAGATTGACTTGATTCCGGGAGCTAGCTTGCCAAACCTTCCACATTATCGCATGAGTCCTAAGGAGAATGAGATACTTCGAGAGCAGATTGAGGACTTGCTGCGAAAGGGGTTTATTAGGGAGAGCATGAGTCCGTGTGCAGTGCCGGTTTTGCTTGTGCCAAAGAAGGGTAATCAGTGGCGTATGTGTGTGGACAGTCGGGCCATCAACAAAATTACCATCAAGTATCGATTTCCTATTCCCCGTTTGGAAGATATGCTTGATGAGTTATCCGGGTCGAGAGTGTTCACGAAACCGGATTTGCGCAATGGGTACCATCGTATTCGGATTAGGCCAGGAGATGAGTGGAAAACAGCCTTCAAGAGCAAGGATGGCCTTTATGAGTGGCTTGTCATGCCATTCGGACTCTCGAATGCCCCTAGCACTTTCATGCGGTTGATGAATCAGGTATTCCGACCTTTTATTGGTTCTTTTGTTGTCGTTTATTTCGATGATATTCTGATTTATAGTAGAGATAGAACTGCACATCTCGATCATCTTAGGCAAGTATTGCAAGTCCTAAAAGATAATCAGCTCTACATCAATCTTAAGAAGTGTATTTTCTGCACCAACAAGTTACTTTTTCTGGGTTTTGTGGTTGGTGAGGATGGTATTCAGGTGGATGAGGAGAAAGTGAGGGCCATTAGAGATTGGCCAGCCCCAACTTCTGTCACTGAGGTGCGTAGCTTTCATGGCTTAGCTACCTTCTATAGGAGGTTTGTTCGGAATTTCAGTACCATCACTGCTCCTATTACTGAGTGTTTGAAGAAGGGTAAGTTTCATTGGGGTTTTGAGCAAGAACAGAGTTTTGCCCTCATTAAGGAAAAACTTTGTACTGCACCAGTTCTTGCCCTACCCGACTTTGATAAAATCTTTCGGTGGAATGTGATGATAGTGGTGTAGGGATTGGAGCTGTCCTATCACAAGAGAAGCGACCTGTGGCTTTCTTTAGTGACAAGTTGAGTGAGGCGCGTCAGAAGTGGAGTACTTATGACCAGGAATTCTATGCTGTTTTTCGGGCCTTGCGACAAATGGGAGCATTATCTTGTTCGTAGGGAATTTATTTTATTTTCTGATCATCTTGCCCTCAAGTTCTTGCACAGTCAGAAGGTGATAAACAAGATGCATGCTCGATGGGTTAGTTATCTGCAGAAGTTTCCTTTCATTATCCAACATAAGTCCGGGGTTCGTAACAAAGTGGCGGACGCTCCGAGTAGGAGGGCTTCCTTATTACTTACACCGTCTCAGAAGTCGTCGGGTTTGAGTTCTTTGAAGGAGTTATATGGGGAAGATCCGGATTTCAGGGAACTATGGTTTAAGTGTGTGGGCAAGCACCCGAGTGCAGATTTTCATGTCCGTGATGGTTTTCTGTTCAAAGGAGACCGATTGTGCATTCATGTGACGTCATTACGTGAGAAGCTGATCCGAGACTTGCATGGGGGAGGCCTTAGTGGACACTTGGGGCGTGACAAGACAATCGCTAGCTTGGAGGAGCGTTATTTCTGGCCTCAGCTGCGGAAGGATGCGGGTGCTATCGTCGGCGTTGTTATGTTTGTCGTGTATCTAAAGGTCAATCTCAAAATACCGGTCTTTATTTGCCTTTGCCTATTCCCTCGATGATATATGGCTCGATTTATCTATGGATTTTGTGTTGGGTTTACCTCGCACTCAACGAGGTGTGGATTCTGTTTTCGTGGTAGTGGATCGATTTTCCAAAATGTCTCATTTTATTGCTTGCAAGAAGACCTCGGATGCTTCTAATATTGCAAAATTGTTCTTTCGAGAGGTGGTACGTCTTCATGGTGTTCCTAAGTCCATTACTTCAGATAGGGACACTAAGTTTTTGAGCCATTTTTGGGTGACATTATGGCGTATGTTTGGTACTGCGTTGAATAGAAGTTCTACAGCTCATCCACAGACAGACGGACCGAGGTTACAAACAGGACATTGGGAAACATGATCAGAAGTGTTTGTGGGGACAAGCCGAAGCAGTGGGATTTGGCATTACCGCAGGTGGAGTTTGCTTACAACAGTGCAGTTCATTCGGCTACGGGTAAATCACCATTTTCTGTAGTCTATTCGTCGACGCCAAGGCATGTTGTTGATTTGGTACCTTTACCAAGGGTCGTGGTGTGAGCCAAGCGGTGAAAATATGGCCAATGAAGTGTGTCTTTGTCAAAGAAGAGGTTCGGGCCAAATTGGAGGCAACGGGAGTGAAGAATAAAGGCTGCTGAGACAAGAAGAAACGGGTCAAAGTTTTCAAGGTTGGGGATGATGTTATGGTTTTCCTTCGACGAGAGCGTTTTCCTGTTGGCACGTACAAGAAATTGCAACCTCGCAAGTATGGGCCTTTCAAGGTGACTCGGAAGATCAATGACAATGCATATGTGGTGGCTCTTCCTGATAATTTGAACATCTCGAATACTTTCAACGTGGCGGACATATATGAGTATCATGCGGATGTAGTTCTTTATCCTGATGAGAACTCGGAGTCGAGTTCTTTGGAGGTGGAGGAGACTGATACAGGAGCGAGAGCGACCGCGCTCATGGGGGTGCGCGACCGCGCCAAGACGGTGTTAACCGGGCATCGGTCCGCCAAGGTGCGCGACCGCGCTCGGGAGGAGAGCGACCGCGCTGAAGACGAGGGAGAACTGGCGTGAGCCTCGGCCAAGGTGCGCGACCGCGCTGGGCCTAAGGGCGGCCGCGCTCGAGACGGAGGATTGAAGACTGATTCCTTTTTAATTACGGAAAAACTCTTAATTTTGGCATTTTATTTATTTTGGGAACTCTTTTATTTGCTGCCTAGGTAGAAGTATAAATACTTAGTCTTTTATTTTTGGAGAATAACTTATTCATTATTGATTTCCAATTCAAAGAGGTTTTCTCTTTAATTTTCTGGTGGATTCCAGATTTGTGTTCTTGAGGATTCATTGCTTGTGAATTCTTGTGTTTAGTGCGCTAAACACGAAACCTATCGCTTCCGTGCTGCGTCACTTATGTATTAACATTACCCAAGTGTTCGTTAGTTAATTTGAGTTGATTTCATTAGCCATAACCTCCCTTGATTAGGCTTAGTGTAAGCTGCCGCAATTTTTCTAGCCTTATGACACCTCATGCTTTGCCTTGGCTGAGAGATAAGGGAGAATCCTCCTCCTTCCTCTTCACTTACAGCAACATAACAGAGAGTATACAGGGGAGAAAACCATACGGGAGATTCCACAAGTTCTTGCCAAGGGTTTGCGCCAAAATTCTAACTGAAGCTCATCTTTCAAAACCGATCGCGGGGTTGTTACGGGTTCGACTAGTAGATCGTTTTGGCATCATTTTCATTCATTTTTCTTGGAGAATTTCGTCCTACCAAGTAAGGAAATACTTTCTTATGTTTGTTCATTTAAGCATGGTTTAAATTTCAGAATTGCTGTACACAATTGTTATACTTGGAATTGTTGAAATCATCTTGTTGTGAGCTAGCTATACAAGTTTCTTTGATGCTTGTATGAGCTGCCATGTGAACTTGTTAGTAACCTAAGTTGGTGTTAGGTTATGTTAATACAAACCTAAGGAGTTGTCTAATTGAGCAAAGAACATGAATTGACAATGTTATGTGGATGATGAGTTTACTTCATAATTCATCAAAGTAGTTGTGCTTTTCAATAACCGCAGAATAGTCTATGCGGATAATCTATTGTTTTAGAACACCTAAGAGTGTTGTATGAACAATAATCAAAGTTGGAATAGTCTCTACAGGGAGTGTGGGGCGACCCCAAACGTGACATGGGGCGAAGGGCAGTGTAGGTTAGTGTGGAGCCCTGCGTGGACCTGGCCCCTTCGTTATCGGCCGTAGCGAAGGTAATAAGCTTAGTAATACAACTTGTGAGGGTTGAAGAGACCTTGCCTTGTGTTGACTTGACCCCGGGGTAATGATTCAATAGTCTTGGTTGAGAATGGAAAGAAACAGGAATAAGGTCGGAATAGTCAATTGGAGATGTATCTCAATTTTCAATATTCTTACGTATGAAATCCTACCTTAATGTGTTTATATGAGATCTCATTACATAATAGAGGTTCGTTACATTCACTGGTATGGGACAGTTAAGTGTCTTGAGCCTCTGGCGTGTGTGGGACTTGCTTGAATAACATGCTATTAACTCTTTATATCAATTGTCATCATGGCATGTTTGTTATGCTGCACTCAGTCATAGCAGGCTTAAGTATAGTAGATCCTTATTGAGTTAAATCTCATTGTTTGTTTAATTGTTTTAGATCACAGTCAAACTCCAAGGAAGTGATCGTGTGCAGTTCAAAACTGGTTCGGAGAGCAGGTTGTTACTCTTTTGGGTAGTTGTGGGTCTTATAGACCTACGTTTGTATAGAACATTCCATTACGTATAGAATTCCCTTTTGGTGAAGACTGGATGTCTTCTTGTTGTATATTGGTTTGGTTAGAGTTTGTATAACTCTGGTAATACTCTCTTTTGGTTTGATTGTATATAGTAGCGCAGCATGTTTGCTGCTGCTCGATCAGTTGTGTTGTTGTTGGTATTTTGTTTAACAGGTGTTAATTGTCAATCCTTCATGCCCAATTTTAGACTCCAGTTTGGGGGTTTGATTTTGGGGCGTGACAATAATATTTTTTCTTAAATATTGTGTCTAATTTTTATTCTTCCCTCAACATGGTGTGGAGAGAAAATATATTGAAAAACATGACATGACAAGCTGCAATTGACAATAGTTCAAAATATTAGTAGTATAGATCCTATGTGATATTTCTATTTTTTACTGTCATTACTATATTTCTATTTTTTTATTTTTTTTTGTCATTATTACTCGAATTAACTTTGAGCTAAATTATAGGTTGATTTAATAATATTAATATAAATCTAAATTTTTTTAATTGATATACACCAACTATCATAACAAGCTTAACATTTTCATTAGAATAATTAAACAAATCTAAAATAATTACTCAAAATTTATGTGTAGTAATGATAAAAATAAAAAAAAATAAAGATCATTTGATAATAGAGGGAGTATTTGGATTTACGATTAATTTGATATATCAAAATCGATAACACTATAAGACACAAAATAGTAAAATAAAAAGTTAGAACATAAAATGATTTATCATGATTTTATTGATAATTTTAATTAGATTACAGCGAATCAACAATCACAATACAAACAATAAAATATCATCATTTCATTTTTGTATTTATGACTATAGTTTTTGTCTTGAGCATTTGGCCTACAAAAATAGCTACTATAAAAGATTAGAAACAAGGGGTGATTCCAGGTCGGCGGGCGCACATATTGTTGGTGTAATAAAAATCCACATGGGTGCAGCTGTCCGCATGGGAATCAGTACAAAAAACAAAGCCCAGTACTCCGACATTTTCACAGCCTTATTGCTATAAAACTAACTCTTCAGACTAACGGCTACTTTCATAATCTTTTCTTTTACTCCATTAATTTTAAAATAATCAACTAGGTGAAGGGAGGGAAGTGGGATCAGCTGATGATGGAATATCTGGGCCAACCCTGCAACCTTCTAGCATAAACACAACATCTGTCATCGATGGCCTTTCAGTTGGGTCTGTTCCGGTGCAAAGCAACCCGACTTTCAGCCCCAACAAGAACTCTTCCCATTCTGATGATTCTGGGTCAAGCTCAAGTAACCCTGGCTCCACCAGTTCTGATATTTGCCCTTTCTGTAGCTGCCTCTTCACCCACTTAACAATATCTTCATCTTGACTAAACATTACTGGCTTTTTTCCGGTCAAGATTTCTAACAAGACTATCCCAAAGCTGTAGATATCTGCTTCTTTCGTTACCTGACCCGTCAACACAACTTCAGGCGGGACATAACCTAGTGAGCTGACCGGAGTGGTTGAAGAAGATGATTCTGCTGCTGGGGTAGCAATAGTTAGCTTATCTAACCCGAAATCGGTCAGATGGGCTTCAAAATCTGCATCAAATAAGACATTTTGTGGCTTGATATCACCATGGATTAATGGAACGGAGTGCAAGAAAGCTAGACCACGGGCAATGCCTAGAGCGATCAAATGGCGCATGGGCCAATTCAAAACATGCCCATCTTGGTGTGATGCCTCTTGAAGAAGAGTTGCCAAGTTTCCGTTAGGCATGTAGTCGTATACAAGAAAACGGACATCTGGTTGACCAACAAAGTAGCCTCGGAGCACCGTCAGATTTCGGTGTTTGACTTTTCCGAGATATTCAGCTTCTTTCCGGTATGTAGCTTCTGGGATGGAAGTGTCCGGAAGCCGACGGATCGCAAGGACCATGCCATCAGGGAAAGTGGCTTTGAAAACAATACCATATTTGCCCCTGCTCAGGACATTTTCCTCGTCAAATTGTCTTGTTGCTTCAACAGTCTCTGCATAAGTTAATCTGTTACTGAACATAACTAGCTTTGGGACTCCACTTTGACTACTGCTCCTTCCACCTTCCGTTCCTGAGCTTCCACGGCCTGGGCTTGGCTTCTTCTCTCCGTTGGCCATTCCGATCAACTTTTTCCGCCACCTTAATAGTCCCCATAAATATCCACAACAAAAGAGTGTCAAGAATAGACTTCCTGCTACAACCACAAATATAAATGTAATAAGTCCCTTCCTCTTATCTTTCTTACAGTTTTCATTCAATGGCCTTCCACAAAGATGTTTGTTCTTCAAGTAGACAGAGGGATCATTGAATCTTGAACCCAATTTCTCCGAGATCTCACCCTCAAGATCATTATTGGAGAGATTCAAATGTTTCAAGCCAGGAATCAGTGTAAGACTTTCTGGAATTCCACTACTCAAATTGTTCGAAGAGAGATCCAAATCTGTAAGGTTTGACAGCTTCGATAGCGAGTCTGGTATGTGACCTGAAATGTGGTTTGTGTCCAATAACAGAGAAGTCAAGGACGACAGATTGGAAATATCATCAGGGATTTCACCGGTCAAACTGTTCTGACCCAAATCAAGCTTTTCAAGATGAAATAAGCGAGAGAGACTATCCGTGATTTGTCCAGTCAAACGATTCCCTCTAATCTCTAACACTTCAAGAGCGGAAGCATTTCCTAGCTCCACCGGAATGGAGCCAGTAATACGATTATTTGATAATGAGAGAGCACTCAAGGACTGAAGAAATCCAAACTCCGCAGGAATACTCCCAGAGAAAGTATTAGATGAGAGATTCAAATGCTGTAAACTAGACAAACTACTGAAACCTTGAGGAACATTCCCAGACAAATTGTTCTCTTCTAAAGCAACCAATTTCAAACTTGGCAATCCAAATAACTCAACTGGCAATTCCCCAGAAAAATTTTGCTTACTCAAATCCAGACTAATTAGCCTTACCAAATTGGCAACATTACTTGGCACCCGCCCGGAAAACCCACAACCACTCAGATTAAGACTCGTCAACCCCTTCAACTCCCAAACACTACCCAGAACATCGCCGGAAAACTTGTTACGGCTCAGATTCAAAGAAGTTAAATTACTTAGCCCCGTTAATTCTAGTGGCAAAGCTCCAGTTAGGTGATTATCACTCAAATCTAAGGACTCAAGCTCAGAGAGACTTCCGTAGCTCGAAGGAACAGATCCATTGAAAAGATTGCTTCCCAATGAAAGAAACTTTAAACCCTCTAAATCCCCAATAAAGTCAGGAATCAACCCTGAAAATTGATTTTCTTCAAGATCAAGAACCCTTAGCAAGCTACATTTTCGAATATCTTTGGGGACATCACCGATGAATGAATTATTAGCCAACTTCAGCTCCTCTAACCTCAATAAATTTCCAATGCTGGCTGGTAATGCGCCGGAAAAGAAGTTACTAGACAGATCTAAAGTTTGGAGTGTAGTTACATTGGTCAACCAGTATGGAAAAATGTCTCTTATCTGATTCTCGTGAAGATCTAAGATCTCTAAAACAGAAGAGACTTTAAAATTTGGGGGTTTGACCAAGCCCGTGAAGGCATTAAACCCTAGTTGGACGATTCTAATTGACGGGGGATTGACAGTGACATTGTAAAACAAAGATGTGGGGACCGAACCTGACAATGAATTGCGTGATAATGATATGACTTGTAGATTCGGGAGTGAGCCGATTGACGCCGGAATCAGGCCCCTGAGATTGTTATCGCCGGCGCTGAAATGAATAAGCGATGAACAATTCCCAATCGACGACGGGAGTGTGCCGACCAGTCTGTTCGAGTCTAGCCATAGGTATTGCAAGCCTTGGAGGTTTCCAATGGTGGCCGGAACTTGGCCGGAGAACAAGTTGAAGGACAAATTGATGAGTTCGAGGTTTGCAGCGACAGAAATGTTGGCAGGGATATTTCCAAAAAAAGTGTTCGATGAAATGTCGAGGTAACGGAGGGTAACAGGAAGGTTCCCGGAGAGTTCACCGGAGAGGAAGTTGTGAGCGAGGTTAAGCACCTGAAGGCTACTGAGATTCGAAAGTGCCGGCGGGAGAACGCCGGTGAATGAGTTGTAGTGTAAGTAAACTACACGTAAGAGGGAACATTGAGATAAGGACGTCGGAATGGAGCCATTGAAGGAGTTGGAATAAAGACTGAGCTTACGAAGCTGGTCAAGGTTACCAATCTGGTCAGAGAGCCGACCGGAGAGTTGGAGACGATTGAGGCGGAGCTCATGAACACGGCTGATGTTGTTACTGTCGGAACAGGATACACCGCGCCAGTCGCAAGGAGCGGCTGGGGTGGAGATATTCCAGCCGTTTAATGAGGCGAGAGGGTCGTGTAAGTTAGATTTGAAAGATAGCAAGGCTTGAATATCAGTTACGGAGGCGGCGGAAAAGGAGAGTAAGAGGGCCAGAGAAAGGAGGAGAATGGAGGTCGGCATTGGGGAATTAGGAGGAGGAGGAGGAGAGGGGAGCGTGAGGTAGCAGAAAGGGAAGTAGGACTACTGAAACTGAGGAGGAGGAAAGGAAGTAGGAGTGGTTGTAGTCATAGCAAGACATGCGATGCCAAAATACAAAAATACAGGTGGGGTTGGGGTTTACTCTTCACTTTCTCTTTCCTAACAAAAGAAAAAGGGGAAAAGAACACTATTAGTCCCTATACTTTATCATAGTCAAACAACCACTCCCCCTCGATCAATTTCTCAAATAATCATTTTTTACTTTTTTATTTACCAAAATAACTCACTGTTCAAACTATTGCCCAGAATGTCCATTTTTTTGAAAATCGCTACACCGTGTAGCGAGTTTAGGATAATTAAGTTTGGCCGTTTGAAAATTAATTAGGGCATTTAATTAATCTAAACTCGCTACACGGTGTAGCGAATTTTGACAAATCCTAATCAAACTCGCTACACAGTGTAGCGAGTTTGACTTGGATCCGAATTATTTTTTTTTAATTTTTCTCTTCTCTTCCTTCTTTCTTTCTATATATATATATATATATATATATATATATATATATATATATATATATATATATATATATATATATATATATATATATATATATATATATATATATATATATTATTTATATATATATAAAATAATAAATTAGAAAGAGAAAGTCCATTTAAAAGTCCTCTCACTAAGAGAGGTCCCAAAGGAACTTGAAAAACAATGAAGATGAATCATCTATTTATAGTGGAAGAAAGATTTGAAAAATGTAGGATACATCTATGTGGGAAACACAAAAAATATTTAAATTTAGAGATGGTGGGAAAAACAAAAATTTCATTTTTCAAATATTCACATGGATCATTATCCAAGCAACATCTTCACCATTAAATGCATCACATCCAACGGTCCAAATTCATCCCATAAAAACAAAAGCACACCTTCATTTGATTGGCCCTTTAATATTCACATGGATTATCAATAAATCAATCTATACCATTAATCTCACTCAAATTCAATGGTCCTAATTCATCATTATATATATATATATATAAAAGAAATATATATATATAATGATGAATTAGGACCATTGGATTTGAGTGAGATTAATGGTATAGATTGATTTATGAGTGCGTCTGCTGAGAAACGCGTTTCTCCATAACTATGTCTATGGAGAAACGTGTTTTTCATAGCCAGAAGCTTTACATTTGATAACCAGAAAAAAAAAAACCCAAGGCCAAGACCAAAAGCTTCTGGATATCCAGAAGCTTTGCATTTGATAGCCAGAAGCTTTGCAGTTGATATCCAGAAGCTTTGTATTTGATAGCCAGGAAGGATGTGAAATGTATATCCGTAAAGCTGTTAGGTGCATATCCGAAAAGCTTAGGTGCATATCCAGAAATGTGTTAGGGCATATCCAGAAATTGCTATTGAAGGTTTTCGGATATGTAAACCTTCAAATGTATATCCGAAACATTTTGAAGGTTTCTGGATATTCATTTGAAGGTTTCTGGATATCACTTTCATAGGTTTCTGGCTATCTAGCTCATTGTCGCGCGACATGTCGGGACCCGTTTCTCCATAACTTATGGAGAAACGCGTTTCTCCCTAGATTTTGTGTTGATTTATTGATAATCCATGTGAATATTAAAGGGCCAATCAAATGAAAGTGTGCTTTTGTTTTTATGGGATGAATTTGGACCATTGGATGTGATGCATTTAATGGTGAAGATGTTGCTTGGATAATGACCCATGTGAATATTTGAAAAATGAAATTTTTGGAGGCAAATGAAATTTTGTTTTTCCCATCATCTTTAAATTTAAATATTTTTTGTGTTTCCCACATAGATGTATCCTACATTTTTCAAATCTTTCTTCTACTATAAATAGATGATTCATCTTCATTGTTTTTCAAGTTCCTTTGGGACCTCTCTTAGTGAGAGGACTTTTAAAGGGACTTTCTCTTTCTAATTTATTATTTTATATATATAAATAATATATATTTATATATCTATATACTATATATATAGATAATATATATATAGAATGAAAGAAGGAAGAGAAGAGAAGAATTAAAAAAAAAAGAATTCGGATCCAAGTCAAACTCGCTACACCGTGTAGCGAGTTTAATTAGGTTTGACCAAACTCGCTACACGGTGTAGCGAGTTTAGATTAATTAAATGCCCTAATTAATTTTCCAACGGCTAAACTTAATTACCCTAAACTCGCTACACGGTGTAGCGAGTTTTGACCAGACCCAAGTCAAACTCGCTACACGGTGTAGCGATTTTCAAAAAAATGATCATTCTGGGAAATAGTTTGAACAGTGAGTCATTTTGGTAAATAAAAAAGTAAAAAAGGATTATTTGAGAAATTTTTCACTCCCCCTCCCTCTAAAAAAATGTCATTAAAGCTCATTACAAATCTATACTTATAGTATATTAAAGTAGGTCAAAATTGATAAGGTATTGCCACATAAGTCAAAAAAGGTGATTCTTGCATTCTTAGGCTTCCAACTCATTCACCCCCTAATTAATTTGTGATGTTTTGAATTCTCCCTAATAGCTATTAATATTCATAGTCTCTAATAGTTATGTGAATGGTTACTTCTTACATATAATTAGTAGTAGTTAAAGTCTTATATTATCTATTCAATATTTCTATAGTTAAATTTATACTTTTTGAATAATAGAAGAAGATATATATTTCTTATATGAGTGTCTTCTAATAGTTAGTAGTACTAACTCATACTTATATATATAGAATAGAAGTATACATTAGGTAGGTTGTGCATTTAAAGGTGTGACTTTTGACTTTTCAACTAATCAAACTTTATTAATCAAATAATGTGATAAAACTAAATACACTTCAAGTTGGTGCATGAATTACATTAAAAGTGTGACTTTTCAATTGATCAAATTTCATTAATCAAATGATAGGATAAGACAAAATGCATTTCAAGTTAGTGAATGAATTACAGTAACTACACCTAAATGAAATAAACTAATAAAGAATATGAAAGATTATATATTTATTTCAAACATATTTTTTTTAATTCTCCATTCAATACCTATATTAGCTTGAAGATGAATGGACCTAAATGACTCTTCATTTTGGGATACATATGGTCTTTCCACGGAATATATAAAATTAAAACGGAATATTGTGTTTATTGTTGTATGACATGAAAGACTTTCTCCTACTTCTCTTCTTCTTTATACATTAATGTCAATTGTTCCATTTCTTTTAACATTCTATTTCTCAGTCTATGTATATGGTTTAATTTTGCTTTTACTAATTTCTCACAATTTTTTTTTGTTTCTTTTCCTTTAGGTTGGAAAGATAGTTCTTGGACAAATTTTGATGAGAAAGAATACATTAGATTGATTGAGAAAAATTGCATCATTTGAGTAAGTTTCACCTCTATAATTTTTGCATATATTATCTCATTGGATTTTCGCTTATCATTTTATTTTACTATTACCTCCGTCCAAAATAAATATACTCATTTCTCACAATTTTTTTTTGTTTCTTTTTTCCTTTAGGTTGGGAAGATAGTTCTTGGACAAATTTTGATGAGAAAGAATGCATTAGATTGATTGAGAAAAATTGCATCATTTGAGTAAGTTTCACCTCTATAATTTTTGCATATATTATCTCATTGGATTTTCGCTTATCATTTTATTTTACTATTACCTCCGTCCAAAATAAATATACTCATTTCTCACAATTTTTTTTTTTTTGTTTCTTTTCCTTTAGGTTGGGAAGATAGTTCTTGGACAAATTTTGATGAGAAAGAATACATTAGATTGATTGAGAAAAATTGCATCATTTGAGTAAGTTTCACCTCTATAATTTTTGCATATATTATCTCATTGAATTTCCGCTTATCATTTTATTTTACTATTACCTCCGTCCAAAATAAATATTTATTTGTTCTCTTCATCAAAAAAAACACAATATATTTATTTTAAGACGGAATAAGTTTGATTTTACTTTACCCACCAAACTTCTTAGGTATGAGAAGTACTTAAATTCATTTATACAAATTCGTTATAGAACCTGAAAAGGTCGACATAATTTTTTTTTTTATTGATTTGAATATTACCAATTGGTTATTTTTATGATATTTGTTATTTGAATTTAGTTCTGATTTGAGTTTAAAAAAATTATTTTACATTTTGGTGAGTTATCCTTTTAATTGCTATGTCTATATATTTGCTTTTTTATCATAATTTTATTTGAGAGTTAATTTTGGTCTTCGTTGACGTTTTATATATTTTGATTATGTTTTACTAATTAATTTTAATTTATTCTTTATCTTTTTCTCCAGATTATGTTTTGGAGTTGTTGATTTTAATACAAATTATGTATATATCAATGTAATACAATTTCAAGTATTAAGTTGCAAAAATGAGTTACCAAGTTATATGAACTTCACATCCATTTTCAAATAGAACTTTTTCTTATTTTTATGTTATTATAATTTTTTTCTTAAAATTTTTATTGTTTAGTGATCCAATTTTCTGGATGAAAATATATAATTTACTTCATTTGTCTGTATATACTTAGAGAGGCAATTATTCAATATATTTAATTTATAATTTTTATTATAAATATCAACTTAATTATATAAATTAAGTTTGTATAGACACATATACACTTTCTATCCCACCATATGAAACTTTACAAAAAGTCCTCTCCATATTTATAAATTACTGATTGATCCATGAAAAAATTATTACTTTATACTATCAAGATAATACTTAATGAAAAAAAACCACTCATATAAATTACTGATTGATCCATATTTTTTAAAAAAGTTTTTATGTTATAAATCTTAAAGAAAGATGAATGAGTGGTTGACTTTGGATCATCAAAAGTCTTTTATTTATGAATCAAATTAAATTAAATTACAACATGCAATAAATATATGTTCATATAATAAGTCCTAAAAGATGCAAACTAATTTTAATGATTAATTGAATATGATAAGTCTTTTAAAATCAAATGTTAGATCCACTATGAATTAATTCTACTTTAATTATGCAACAAGTCTTTAAAGGACATGAATTATAAGATGACTTAATATTTGGATTATCAAAAGTCTTTACATATAAATTGAATTAAATTTAAAATTAAAACATCTAATAAATATATATGAATATAATAAGTCTAAAAAGATAAAACATTAGAAGTGTAACTTAATTTAAAGGAACTGAATAAGAAAAGTCATATAAAATTCAAAGATAGATTCATTATGAATTAAATATTTTTTTAGTGTTATAAATCTTAAAGGGAGATGAATGAGTAGTTAAATTAATATTTTGCTTATCAAAAGTCTCTTAATTATGAATTAACTAAATTAAAAGTTAAAACATTTAATAAGTATATATGCATATAATAAGTCTTAGAAGATGGAACATTGGACAAAAAAAGTTTTCTCGCTACCAAAATTCTCTTATTTTAAATTTAATTAAAATGAAATGAATATAGTATGATACGAAATTAATGTTAGATCATCATGAAGAATGAAGAGGCAAACTCATCATGCTTTAAAATAAGTAAAACAATATACCCCCTCTCTTCCACCTCACTTGATCGTTTCACTTCACTTGAGACTTCTCAAAATGATAATCGTTTTATAATTTTATATTCATTCTAACCATTCATTCTCCCTCTTCATTTTTCACCACACAATTTTTTCAACTAGCCTACTATTAACCCACTCATTCTCTCTCCCTCTCTCTTTATTTTCTACCACACATTTTCTTTATTTTATTTTTTCCCTTAATTATTGTATCCACCTCTTAGGTATTAAGTGACGTGAGACCGGAGGAGTAAGTGGTAACAAAATAAATATATTATGATAAATTAAAGTCATAAACATTTTTAAAAAATAAATAAATTTAAAAGTACCCTTGCAGAAAAACAATTAATGTGGTAATAACTAAAGAAAATCTCTCAAAAAATGACTAATAATAAATTAAAAAGTATCCCGTGCATAGCACGGGTTTCATCCTAGTATATTAAGAAATACAGTATGTTAATAGTATTATAATACCCTTAATTACTCCTATGTTTAATGTTTATTGAAGTTCATACGAACATTTATCAGTAACAAATTCAAAAAATTTACATTGACTAAATTTAATTTTATAAATATATGATTAAATTTTAATTAAATTGACAAGAATAAATATAAAGAGATTTTTGTAACAAAAAATTACAATTTAATTTTATGGTGTTTTTTTATACAATTTGTACCATAGTATATAGATAATACTACTCCCACTTTCTAAAACAATGTCATTGAATCTCATTACACACATATTAAGAAATATGTAAAAAGTACTATACGAACCTTAATTACTCCTATATTTAGTGTTTATTAAAGTTCACAGTTAAAGAAAACTAAAAGTCAAATGAATAAAGTCTGGGAAAAAGTTTGAAAAAAATAACTAAAATGTTGTTAGATACCGTGAATTAACAATGTTTGTTAAACAATTTTTTTCTTGTTAAGCGACAATGTTTTAAAAACGGGGGAGTAATTACTTACTCCTCTCATAATAAATCTCACATCTTAACTTTCTTGATCAACTTATCAAATTTTGATCAATGTTTGATGATAATTTAATTTCTTTATGAAATTTAAAATATTGAATTTGATGCTCCATCTAATTAATACCAATGATAAGTTCAAATTCATGATAATTAGATTTGATTGACTTTTTGATAAAGTAAATTTGTCAAAATATAAATAAAAAATCAAGATCATGATGCAACATTTTTATGAGACATATGAAGAATATTAAGTGTCAGGGCTAATAATGTACTATCAATTAAGTTTTTTCTACATCAAATGAATAAGAACAATTTCTAAAAAAAAAAAAAACTATACTTAGTTTAATATAAAATATAGTCAATATAATAAAGTTGAGGGACACAGATGTATTTTCTGTCCCTATAATATACTATAATATTCATAATTTGATTGAAAAAATAAAAAATAATGACAAGTGAATTACACATTTTAACTTTCCATTCAATAATTCAAATGTATGTGTCAAAATATATACTATTCAGAAAATAGTTTTTGTAAGTATAATAAAGTTGAGGGACACAGATGTATTTTCAAAAGAAGACAAGAAAAAGGAAAGCCTCTGTTTGTTTTTTGCTCGCTTCCCAACACGTTCCATTAAAAGATTGGAGGGAGAGAGAGAGATATAGATTTTCTTTGTTTTTCTTTTTATTTCTTTTTTATACCTGGGTTAAAGACATTGTCACGGGCCAGCAGTGCAGGCACTTATCTTTCAGGGCGCCGAGGGTGGCGGCGCCCTTATACTTCAGAGCGCCGAGGGGCCTCCTGCAAGCGCAATTACATCATTTCTTTACATCGTGATTGGGCTCCAAAGAATTTACAGGGATTAAGTTGAAATGGGACAAAGAAAGTATTAATCTCTTCCACATAAGCTCTACTATGTTATTACTATTTTAGCATTTTGGACTCACTCCGGCACAATAAAAAGACACAAACTTGGCTTTAAATGACAATTAAGAAGAGTACTAGTATAATAAATGTTATAAGTATGAAAGTGATGTATGAAAGAAAATGTGGGATAGAAAATAATTAGTGGATAGTTATTATTAGTATGACAAGTGAGTCACACGAATAAATAAGTGTTTAAAAAAATTCATTTTGAAAGTTTGCATTTTTAAACGTGACACCCAAAATGAAAATTTGGATATTTTCGAATAGTACGGAGGGATTAAGTTGAAATGGGACAAAGAAAGTATTAATCTCTTCCGTAATAAAAATTCATATAAAGAGTCAACTAAGAAAGAGAAAGAAAAGGGAAAGTAAAATCTAATAGAAGCAATGTAAAATTTAATAGAAGCAAGATATGAGTTGCTTTTCAAAAGAAAGCAACTTTTTTTTGAAGGTTTCATCAAATTTGAAACAAAATGTGGACTGCTTTATAATAGTGAATAATTTGAAGCAAGCATTTGATGAATTTTGCTATATAATGAAAGTTTAGAGTAGTGTTGCAGATGCTCTTAAATATATCTCCTAGGTCACTAAATATTTATACCGTTTGAGCTTTTTAGTTGAGCTTTTGTATGAAAATATATAATGATTTAATTATGTTCATGAAATTCTAAAAATTCCTATTGATTCACCATTAATAATATTATCAACAACAACTTTTAAAATTTCATGAACATGATTAATCTCTCATAAATTTGTGGTCAAAGTTCAACAAAAAAGTCAAATGAAACAAACATTTAGGGACGAACGGAGTATCAGATAATATAAGCCATAATCTACATTTCTAAATTGAAATTAAATTACTAGCCAGACACTTTGAAAGAAATATTGACTTTTTCTAGAAAGATAAAATGGTACGATTTTTTTTTTTTTTTTGACGATAGCTCACGTCAGAAAGTAACGAGAATATTCGAACTCTAACACTCTTCGAATCGAAAATGAGTTTTGATTTTACCGCTGAACCATTTTATTGAAAACAAATCAAACTAATCCTCCCGCTCAATGTTTTGATATTTTGAAATGATAGTCACATTTTTTAATCAAAGACACAAAGTCCTTGTCTCTACACCTGCCTTTTTTCGTTTGCATGCACCAATTATTTCTTCAAGTGGGAGGGACCATATTTTTCCTTTTCAACAATTTAGGATTGACTTTTATGGTTGGACATGACATTTTCGCCTTGTATTTTTTTGTTAGTTCCAGTTTAATTATCTTTTTGGTTCATTTAAATTTAAATTTTTTAGTTTATTTTATTTTAAAAAAGGCTAAATATAATTTGTTTTCATAAAGTTTATAAAATTATAAAAAAAATGCTGTTTTCCAATCAATTTTTCACCCAGTTATTTAATAAATAAGGTTTTAAATAATTAGATCATTAACTCACTAATATTATTAACTTATTTGCATTGATTTCTTAATAAACATTCAAAATCAAACTAAAAATCTTAACCTAAGATGAGGTGGATGTTTTTTATTATAAATAAGCAGTATTATTATATTTGACTTGTTCCAAAACAAAACATTGGTATATATTTTGGGACATAAAGTCTACAGTATATTATTGTAAAGCTTACATTCATAAATTATATTTAATTTGTTCAAAAATATTAATTATATTTCTTTTACAGCTTATTGCATCTTTTAAAAAAAAATGCTTTTATTACATTCATAAATACTATTACCATATTAAGATAATTAACCAGAAAATAATGCAATAAATTTGTTGAATTAATTATTTATTTATGTCAAGTTAAAGGCTCATTATGGATCATAAATAAGTTGGTGTAATAAAATTGATAAACACATAAAAATTCCACCCACCCCATGTAGGTTAGAAAATCACGTTCATACAATTAACATAACCACGTGATGCTTTAATTTTTATTTTTAATGTATTACCAACGCAATAAATAAAGGGATGATCATTAGAGCGTGTCATGAAAAACGGATTTTTCAATTAATTTGGAAAAATGAAAATAGAATTTCGTGCACAGTTACAATTTTGTAAATAAGTGAAACTTCGTATGCTCTGTTAAATTGTTGATGTGAGTAACAAGGACTGTCATTGTATGTACATGTCATTTCAAAAAAACACTACGATTGACACTAAAAAGCACACATTAAACTGGTATAATAATTGGTAGTTACAATTAGTCATGTACCTGACATTTAAAAATACTAACACTAATATTAAAATGTTACAACCATCGGTCTATACATTTTACAAGTAAAAGTGGTTGTGTTACTAGGCAAGTTAAAATCGAGAAAAAGAAAGAATGGGAGAAAATATTTCTTTGTATATTCTTCTGTACCACAACCGATACATATATATTCTACGAGTCCTATTCTATGTAAACTGTACAATCTCCTAATAGAATACAATGATCTCCTACTATACAAAGTCATATTACAATAAGGAAAGGAGATATGTGAACATGTATTTGAGTAGTGCCCACGCCAATTACAGCACGTGCCTACGTCCTGTCCAACACCCCCCCCCCTCAAGTTGGAGCGTGGAGGTCACAAACGCCCAACTTGCCAAGTAATGTGTAAAACTGTCGAATACCCAAAGCTTTGGTGAGGATGTCCGCAAGCTGAGAAGTCGTGGGAACAAACTGAAGTGTAATGAGACCGAATTGGACTGCATCACGAACGAGATGACAGTCCACTTCGATATGCTTGGTTCGTTCATGAGAAACCGGGTTTCGGGCAATATGAAGAGCAGGTTGACTGTCACAAAAAATAGTCATAGGAGTCTCATATTTCACGCCAAAAGAGAGAAGCAAACCAGCCAACCATTTCAACTCACACGTAGTACTAGCCATGGATCGGTATTCAACTTCAGCCGAGGAGCGTGAAACGGTGAGTTGCTTTTTGGTTTTCCAGGAGACGGGCGAGTTTCCTAGAAACACAAAGTATGCCGTAAGAGATCGTCTAGTAAGTGGACAACTTGCCCAGTCCGAGTCACAGAAAGCACGAAGATGAATGTTGGAGTCACTACGTAACATAATTCCTTGTCCAGGACTATGTTTAAGATAACGAACAACCCGAATCGCTGCTTGCCAATGAGATTTCTTAGGTCGAGTCATAAACTGAGCAAGTGTATGAACACAATAACTAAGCTCCGGTCGAGTAATAGAAAGATAGATGAGTCTGCCAATAAGCCAACGATAAGGCTGAGGGTCTTTCATGTCATCATCATCAGCAAGTGCAAGACGATGATTTTGTTCGATCGGAGTGGATGCTGGTCGAGCACCTGTAAGGCCAGTGTCAGATAAAATATCCAGAGCGTATTTTCGTTGAGACAAGAAAATCCCATCCGGATGACGAGCTACTTCAAGTCCCAAAAAATATTTCAAGCGCCCCAAATCTTTCATGTGAAAACAACTGCTGAGATATGACTTGAACCGAGCAATTGCATGGGAGTTACTTCCACCAATAACCAAATCATCGACATATACTAGTATATGCATCTCAAAACCTGATGTACGAAAAGAAAATAGAGAATAATCTGAAGTAGACTGAACAAACCCATACTTCAACAAGGCAGCGGATAGTTTTGCAAACCAACATCGAGGTGCTTGTCGAAGACCATATAGTGATTTTCGAAGCTTGCAAACCTTACCAGGGTGTGACGTATGATATGTGAGCACCCCAACCCGGAACCTTACGCGTGTCCCGAGCTGGAGAGGCTCAATCTAAGAAAACCCATCTAAGTTTTTAAAACATTTCTTTGCCTTTAGAAGAAAACCACTTTTCAAATTTCCAAATAAAAATCAATTAATAATATCTCCACTAGGAGGAAATCCAACCATAAATTTTAATAAACTATAATCTGATCAATTACATTGAAAACCCTAATTAACATTGTTTAACAAAAGAATTTTCCATACAAATTGCAAAAGAGGAATACTTAATAAATACTCCTAATAACCAACTCCTATGCTTAACCTGACAAGTCCCCAAAAGCAAAGTCCAAACTCTTATCCCCGGCCTCCGGTTCAAGTCACATGTCTCGGCCACGATCTAAAACAAAAAGGGAAGGGGTGAGAATAAATCTCAATGAGCTATTATGAATGCAGCAAGATGCCAAACACGATGCAACACATAGCATGGTAGCACATAACACATTATGAAAGCGGTAAATACCTTACGTTACCTCATTTTACCTTTTCCCGTCTGAACAATAAGTCGTACAACGTGGGAGTAAAACTCCACTCTTTGGTGAATTGCCCCATGCACATTCACCGCTTATAGGTCTCATACCCGAGAGATCCATATAAGAAAATAGGATACTTATATGACCCTTATTCGAGTATCATATAATATCATCGCTCTGTAAAGCCGTTGGCTTCATACGAGCATTCCACCGGTACACCAAATCGCGGCGGTATGTAAAGGCTTCTTCTTGCTCAATACGGTAGCTTGCACGGCCCACTCTGTGGCCACGAGAGGGGACGGTCCCAGTATAATGAACCTTGAATCACTTATAGAACAAATCAATAATTGATTGAATTCCATTATACCCCCGAATATCAACACGTTCAAGCACATAATAGATACTTGAAATAATCCACAAAAGGGATAATCATATAACAACATGGTAAAATATACTCATGTTACATCCATACTATAGTGCAACAGTTCATGTAATACACTATGCATAATACCATTAACGAATATAAATTCAAGTAAGGTATCCATATAACCACATAACCCACACCGGGATACAATATAGTCATATACCAAATAATCCACACCGGGATGCAATATAATCATATACCAATTAATCCACACCGGGATGCAATATAACAACTTGCCAAATAATTCATACTTAGGATATTAAGGTATCCACCAAACTCAATAATTCAACAAATTGGGATAATAATGCCACAAGGCGATACATGCTCATCTTCAATTAACGAAATAGTGAAACCTATGGTTTCTACTCTATTTCTAACTAATCACCAAGGATAGGGTAAGTAAGGCCACTATGTATTACAAACCATTACATAGTCATTATACAACCTCGAATAAACTTAATAAAGGTTCACGATCTATTTCCCAAGTTGAACTACTTTAAGCTAAGTTAAAAAGGGATTAATTCCTATCCGGTTTGGATTAGGTTCAACTAATTTATAGTGGTTGGGAATCATACCACGGGGTTGTTGGTAAAATCAGCAAGAATGGAAACTGGGAAGGTTCTGGTGCCGTAGGCGACCGCCCGTGGCCACTGGCGACCGCCCAAATGAAACTCAAGGGAGGTAAGGTTGCTTTGGAGGGATGGGCGACCGCTCAAGAGGACTTGGGCGACCGCCCAAGAAGGGAGGATAGGCACGCCAAACAGCGGTCACATGGGCGGCCGCTCAAGCCCCTCGTGGGCGACCGCCCAGCGACGAATCGGCTAGCCCGGAATTCTAACCCCTTATCACTTAATTTCTTTTCCCTTTCATCAATCTCTCTTAATTTTATGAACACCCAAAAGAGCTTTCCTACTTCACAACTTCATCCTAACTCATTTACACCCAAAATAACCTAAACCTAGATTATTTATCACAAGATTTCCAACCCATTTCACTAACCCATTTCAAGTTTAATTCTCTAAAACTAACTCCACCCATTTCTTACCCTCTAAATCAATTTCTAAGAACAAGAGTATCCTTCTTTGCCATTTACCAATCTCCCAACTTCAAATAGGCTTCCAAAGCATTTACACAATTATCATCATAACAAGAACAACAAATAAGAGTTCATGAACATTCATAAGAAGGGAAATCATAACAACTCACCTTGGAATAGGAGATGGATTAAGGATTTCTTGAGCTTGCTAAACTCCCCTAGATGCCCCGATCACAAAAGTACTCCCGGATTAGAAAATGGATGAGGATTCAACTCTCTAAGGACTTGGAAAGAGAGGTAGCTTGGAAGAGGCTTCCATGGCTTGGAGAAAGAGTAAGAAGAAAAATGAAGAAGGAGGAGGTTAGGGGAGTAAGGGGGGGGGGGAAGTAGAGGATGAATGGGGAGGGGGACACTTGGCAAGGAAAGGAGAAACAAGCATTTTGGCCCCCCACCAATCTAGAGGCTTTCACTTAATTTTAAAATTAACCTTTCCCTCTAATTATTTATTCTACCCATTTTTAACTCATCTTACACCTTATTTATTTTCTATTTTTATTTTCCCCCAAGATGCTTTATTTAATTTCTCTAGCAAACCCTAAGATTCTAAAATTATTTCTCAATCATCTTATCTTAAAATAAGAAATTAAAGACATAATTGAACACATAAAGTTAACATTAATTTTAAAAGCATATAATAAAATACTGAAATTGGTGCCTAGGGTTAGGGTCGTTACATGATAACCTGGCAGAATCCGCATATAGACTTCCTCACTAAGATCCCTGTGTAAAAATGCGTTATGCACATCCATTTGGTGAAGATCCCATTTTCGAACTGCTGCAAGAGCAAGGAAAACTCGTACAGTAGCCATCTTTACGGTGGGAGCAAATGTCTCATTGTAGTCTATCCCTTTGACTTGATGATTTCCCAATATCACCAACCGAGCCTTGTACCGTTCAATTGAGCCGTCCGCCTTATATTTTATTTTATACACCCATTTGCTTCCAATAACTTTCTTACCAATGGGTTCATCAACAATTTCCTAAGTCCCATTTTGATCAAGCGCCGAGAATTCTTTGTGCATAGCCTCTCGCCATTGCGGTGATCGAACTGCTTCGGAAAAATGTGTAGGCTCATTGCCTGCATCAACAGCAGCTAAAAAAGATCGATGTGCAACATTAAATTTAGTGCAGTTGACAAAATTTGACAAAGGATAGTGAGTACCTGAGGGCATGGAATGGCGTGATGAACAAGATAAGGGGCGTACTTGAACACTATTTGTATGTGGTGATCCAAGCTCATATTCATCAGAATTATATCGTGTCGAGGGTGTCTTGTGACGATGGCCTCGACCCAAGTTTTCAACATGTGGTTCTTGTTCAACAGGAAGGTCATTTTGAGGTGGTAAATCAGTTGTTTCAAGAATGCGAGGGTCGATTACAGGAAGTGGAGTGCAATGTGGCTATCATCATTGCCATCATCATCACCGAACAATGTATTCGGTTCCAACATAAGATCAGCTGGAGGGTGTGGATCAACACTTGTAGCAAATGGAAATTTGGTTTCATCAAAAACGACATCTCGTGACACAAAATATTGATGCTTATCAAGGTCGTACAACAACCACCCTTTCTTGCCAAATGGATACCCCACAAACACACATCGCCTACTACGACTAGCCAATTTATCATTGTTACGTCGAGAATAATGAGCATAACAAAGGGATCCAAACACCCGAATATTTTTATACGAAGGTGGTTTACCAAAAAGTACCTCAAAAGGAGTTTTGCCAGACAACAATTGTGACGGAGTCCGATTAATTAGATAACCAGCAGATAAAACACATTCCCCCTAAAATTTTATTGGTAAGCTAGCTTGAAATCTTAGTGCCCGAGCAACATTCAAAATGTGCCTATGTTTTCGTTCTACCCTTCCATTCTGTTGGGATGTGCGTATACAAGTAGTGTGGTGTATAATTCCATTCTCTGCAAAGTACTTATCTAGACAAGTGAACTCCGTCCCATTATCAGTGCGTATTACTTTAACCTTCTTTTCAAACTGACACTCAATCATGACCAAATAATTTTTCAAAAGACGCGGAGCATCATCTTTAGAACGCAACAAATAAACCCACACTCCACGAGAATAATCATCAACAATAGTTAAAAAATATCTTGCCCCACAAGAAGCAGGTGTTCTATAACCACCCCAAAGATCACAATGAATTAATTCAAAAGGTTCAATAGCATTATTCTCGCTAATCAAAAACTTATCCCTAGTCTGTTTTGCTCGACAACATATCTCACAAACATCTCTATTACGACTATTATTACTAATAAAAGGCAATAAATTAACTACATTACTTGAAGGGTGTCCCAACCTTTGGTGCCACAACTGATGTTTGCTGATGTTCTTGGCATTGTTGACTCTTGTTTCCTCAGTTGATTCCTTCAAGTAATAAAGCCCCTTATCCAGTTCACCCGCACCAGTCAACGTCCTCGAGGCTCGGTCCTGTATAACAAAAATTTTGTCAGTGAATTGCACTAAGTTATTCGACTCTTTTAGCAACTGAGAAACAGACAAGAGATTGCAATTAAAAGATGGTGCCTATAACACATTTTGTAACATCAGGTTAGGATTTATTTTCACTTCTCCCTCTTTCGTGGCCAATATATACTTCCCATTAAGCAGGCCTATGCGGCTGCCTCCAATTTCTCTAGCATTAACAAGCAATTTTATGTTGCCCGTGATGTGTCGATTCGCTCCACTATCAACAATCCAAATTTCATTTGTAGTCTTACCATTCATGCGATCCTCTGGTTTGGCTCGTGTCTGCACATAGTTCTTAAACTGATTCCATTCTTCACTAGAAAGACCAAGCAGGTTGGCCCTTTCTGCATCAGTTATTCCAGTTGTATGTTCTCCACCAACCTGGGCTGTATTTGCCTTAGCGCTGAAGCCACTGCCCTTGTTTCCAGTTGCAAAGCTCGATCCTTGGATTCCCTTTGCCTTTTGATTCCTCAAGCGTTGTTCTTCCCACCACTCGGGATACCCGACAAGCTTGAAGCATGTATCTGATTCGTGCCCTTTCTTCTTACAATGGGAGCAAGTGTTATTGCGCATATCTCTTCGTTCCCCCCCGAACCTCGAGCCCCTCCACTAGCACGGGCTGCAAAACTCATTGGTTCAGGATGCTCTTCATGTATGGTGCCTCTGACACGTTCTTCTCTTACCACCATTGCATATGCTTTGTTCACATTAGGCAAGGGTTCAGAGTTGAGAATGTTTGATTTCACGTTCTCAAATTTCGGTGTTTCTAGGCCCATCACAAACTGATGAACCCTTTCTTTTTCACGACGTTGAACCAACGTTGTAGTGATATTGCAATTGCATCCTGCACAAGAGCACGCTGGCAACGCGTCAAAGTCATTGAGTTCATCCCATAATTTCTTCACGCGACCGTAGTATGTGGCCACACTCTCTCCCTTCTGCTGTTTACAATTTGCTAGGTCGTATTTCGCTTGTTGAACCCTTGGTCCATTCCCCACCGAAAATCTCATTGCAAATCTTCCCACAACATCTTCGCCTCGTCTACATATGTCACACTAGAACGAAGGTTCGGCTCGATGGTGTTAAAAATCCAAGACACCACCATCGAATTCACAGTCTGCCAAAGCTCCAATTCATCTGCTTTGGTTGGTTGTTGGATCGTTCCGTCAATGAAGCCAGTTTTCGTCTTGGCCCTCAAAGACCCCTTGAAAACCCTAGCCCATTCTTCGTAGTTCTCCCCTTTCAACTGAACATGGGTGAGAACCATTCCAGGATTATCACTTGGCGAAAGAAAATAGGGTGACCTCCTTTCGTTCTTCTCATATCCTTCGGTGCCTGACATGGTGTGGTGTTATCCTAGAACCAAGGCTCTGATACCAAGTTAAAACCGAGAGAAAGAAAGAATGGGAGAAAATACTTCTTTGTATATTCTTCTGTACCACCACCGATACATATATATTCTACGAGTCCTATTCTAGGTAAACTGTACAATCTCCTAGGCTCCGTTTGTTTAGCGTAAAACATTTTCCGAAAAATGATTTCTGACAAAATGTTTTCCGAAAAATGAAAATGTTTTCCGGAAAATAAGATAAAAATGAAGTTTTTCCCATTTTCGGGTGCGAAACAAACACCGAAAAATGAGGAAAATGTTTTTCGAAAAATATTTTCCCCCAAACAAACGGAGCCCTAATAGAATACAATGATCTCCTACTATACAAAGTCCTATTACAATAAGGAAAGGAGATATGTGAACATGTATTTGAGTAGTGCCCACGCCAATTACAGCACGTGCCTACGTCCTGTCCAACAAGGCACGTGCGTGAAAACGAGTCTTTGAAGTTTTTATAAGTTTTGTTATTAAATGCTGTAGCATGTGTTTTGAAAGGTGACAAGACATGTGTTAAAGAGTGATAAAAATGTTTCAAAGAATGTCATTGTCAATATTAATAGTGCCCACGCCAATTACAGCACGTGCCTACGTCCTGTCCAACAAGGCACGTGCGTGAAAACGAGTCTTTGAAGTTTTTATAAGTTTTGTTATTAAATGCTGTAGCATGTGTTTTGAAAGGTGACAAGACATGTGTTAAAGAGTGATAAAAATGTTTCAAAGAATGTCATTGTCAATATTAATAGTGTCAATGCTAAAGTTAACGATTGTCACCGCTTATATTTTTTTTAAAATTTCAGTTATCACCTATCTAAATCAGTCATGATTTAAAAATTCATTTTTAAAGCTTTGAAAAAAACATATTTTTCACCAATCGTTGAGCGGTCATTATATTTGCACAAAATCTAGGGAGAAACGCGTTTCTCCATAAGTTATGGAGAAACGGGTCCCGACATGTCGCGCGACAATGAGCTAGATAGCCAGAAACCTATGAAAGTGATATCCAGAAACCTTCAAATGAATATCCAGAAACCTTCAAAATGTTTCTGGATATACATTTTGAAGGTTCTGATATCCGTAAACCTTCAATAGCAATTTACGGATATGCCCTAACACATTTCCTGGATATGCACCTAATTTTACGGATATGCACCTAACAGCTTTACGGATATACATTTCACATCCTTCGGCTATCAAATACAAAGCTTCGGATATCAACCGCAAAGCTTCTCATTATCAACGCAAAGCCTTCCGGATATCCGTAAGCTTTTGGCCTCGCCTTGGGGTTTTTTTTTTCTGGTTATCAAATGTAAAGCTTCTGGCTATGAAAAACACGTTTCTCCATAGTTATGGAGAAACGCGTTTCTCAGCAGACGCACTCTTATATTTGCGTGTTTAATTAATTTGGGGGGTTTTAAGTTTTAGTTTCTTTCACTTTGTTATTAAATCTATCATTACTGTGTCGGTGGTCTGGAAATCAAATTGGATAGTTTATATCATGGATTTTTCTTCTTTTTAAGAAACAATATCTTCTTTTTAAGAAACAATAAAATTAATTGCATTAACAATAATAAAAATATAGTTTTCCTAATAAATTAGGAAAAACATGCTTTCAAAATATAAGGTGGTATTTTTGTAAATGACCAAAACTTGTCTTAATACATGCTGATTCATTTTCATAAATAATCTAAACTTGTTTTAAAACAGATAGTGATATTTTTTGTAAATAAACAGAATTATTAAGACACACCAACACCTTTTAACACTATTATCGACACTTTTTAACAAAACACTGAACCATTTAACATTATCAATAATACTCTTTTAACACTACATTAAATAGCATGTTAATAAAAAGGGTTTTTTAACCAATAATTTATTGAGATAGGGTCAAATCTATATCTATATCTATATTCTATATCTATATAATAACAAGATTGTGGTAATTAAAGGGGGTTTGAGGGGCATTTTCGTCTTTTCATGCCTTGGCAAAATGGCAAAAACTTCAACTGAAATGACACGTGGCAAGATGTAATTGGTCTTCTTTTTTTTTTTTTTTTTTTGGATTTTGGGACACATGTCGGCCGTTCAGTTAAGGGCATTTTCGACATTTTTCACGCGAGTGTAAACCAATCGCCGACAACGGCGCGTGAAGAAGGAAGATGACTTCTTTTTTTTTGGTTTGGACACTTGGCGGCTTCCTATCGGGCGGTTGGATTTAGGTTTTTTTTTCCACCCATTTCTTTTACCTATATTATTTTATAATAAATTAATTTTTTTTAAAAAAAATTTACACCAAAATTCATAAAAAAAAAATCTCTTTGAATAGAGACTATTTTCATTTGATTTGGACACATAATTTTTTTTTAAAATATTAATTTCTTAATTATCCTTTGTTAATTTTTCAATATGTTTTTAGTCAAAATTGATAAAGTGTGAAGTTTTTTTTTTATTATAAATGATAATGATAATAAGAATAATTTTACTAATTATAAAACTAAAGAATATAAAATAAAATAAAAGTGACGGGGTATAGGATAATGAGTTGGAAGGGGTAATATGGTTATTGGGTTTATTTTAGTTCGATACATCAAACAATATATTAATTTTATTTAAAAAAAATGAAGCATAGTAAAAAAAGTATTAATAAAGATGAATATCGGGAAAGATGGTCATCAATTTTAAAATTTTGATTGTAGTGCATGTCAATATTCTAAAAATATATAGATAGTATAAATTGGTATTTTAAAAGAAGGTGAGGAAGAAATGTGTTGGGTTTGATGAGGGAGTGGAGGGTTTGGAATTTTTTTTTCATTTAACACAATTGTTAATATGTTTAGGATTTTGATTTTTCTTCTCAAAATTAAATAAGTTAAATTGAAAATAAATATCATAATTATGTTCATGATGAGTTAATGTAAATAAATATGACATATTTTTTTCTAATTTTTATAATTTTTTCCTCTTATTTTTTTTCTTTCAATATATGTACTCATATAGTATTGTTTTTTTTTCAATATATGTACTTATATATGTACTTATATGTACTTATATAGTATTGTTTTCTTTACCATTTAATGTTGGGTTTGAAAATTATGTTAAATGGAGATAGTTAGTCATCTATATCTATATCTACATATATATAATAACAAGATAGTGGTAAATGTTTGGTCATTGAGGGGCATTTTCGACATTTCACATCGTGGCAAAGTTGCAAATACCAAGGCTGAAAATACAAGTGGCAGTTTGTGATTGGGCAAAAAAAAATTTAATCAATTTGGACACGTGTCGACTATTCGTTGAAGGGCATTTTCGCCTTTCACATTTCACATGGCGCGTGTAGTTCAATCGCCGACAATGGCGCGTTATTGCAGTGGTTTTTTTTTTTTTTTTTTTTAATTTTGACACGTGTCGAAGGTTTATTGGCGGATGGATTTCAAATTTTTAAAAAAAAACCTATTTCTTTTACCTCAATTAATTTATAATAAATTATTTTTTAAAAAAAAATTACACCAAAATTCATAATTTTTTCCCTCTTTAAATAGAGACTTCTTTCATTAGATTTGGACAGAGAAAAAAAATCCTCTTTTTAAATATATATTTCTTAATTATCCTTTGCTAAATTTTCAATTTCTTTTTAGTGAAATTAATTAAGTGTTAAGTATTTTTTTAATTATAAATGATAATAATAATAATAATAATAATAATAATAATAATAATAATTTTTGTAATAAAAAACATAAATTATTTTGTACTTAATTAATTATTTTAAAAAAAAATTACGCCAAAATTCATAAAAAAATATTTTCTATAAATAGAGACTTCTTTCAATTGATGTTGACACAAAACAAAATTCCCCCTTCTTTAAATATAAATTTTTTAATTATGCTTTGCTAATTTTTCGATTTATTTTTAGTGAAAATTTTCAATATGTATATATATATATATGAACATACCAAAAGTGTCGGACTGGGCCACGCAAGTAAAGCCCAGTTACATCCAGCTTTGATTATCACATTTTCAATAGGGCTGGCCCATTCAGAGCAAGGCCCAAAGCCCATCTCAAGCGTCAGTCGACTAAGCCCATGGTCCGACCTATAGGTCCCGACCTAACTTAGTCCGACCTCATGATCCATGCTACAATTCGGGTACGAACCATGCTCTACCCGACAGTCAGGTCGACCATTCCACGAGTGGCGACCTCGACCTAAATTAACAAGTGACGACTCGACACTTGAAGGCGTGTTTGGTTTAACTATTCTCATAACCACGTCCCTACAAATCAGGGGACCGTTATAGACACGTTCCCATTACCAATAACCGCCGCTACAATCACGGAGCACACTTCGCCTCTCCAAAAATACATCACTCTTGTCTATAAATACTTCATCACTATCAACGGTGAAAGGTAGCGCCATTTTGTTATCGTAATTCATAATTCTATACATTTTGAGCTTTATACAGCGTGATCTTACTCTCACGCCCGAGCGTCTTCGCCGGAGACACATCCGGCTAGTCGTGGGTTCTGTTTTCAGGTCAAGGAGCCAGGTGATCAGTCCTGCCACGTGGAGGAAGATTGATTAGCACAATTCCTGCTGCATCAGTTTGGTTCCATTGCCGGGAATCGTGCTTCAACTTGACCTTAAAATTTTCAACAACCTACAACAATGGTGACTTCAGACGGACACGTATCTGAGGCTTCACTTGGGCATGAAGAAGTGAACAACAACAACAACACTAATGCAAATGCAAATGCTGAAAACTTGAATTTGCCTCCTCCCCCACCAAACCGTCCTCATGGTAGAGCCACGCGCTCTACCAGTGTCGTTGATGGCAGGGGTTTGCCTGATACAAGGAGAGGCAAAAGGCACATGGATGTGCAAGGAGCTCCACCCCCTAAACGTCCAACTGCTCAGGTGAACGTTGGAAACAGGGCGTGTCCACTCCACCAACCACATGAGCAAGAAGGAGATGATGTTAGAAAGGGCCCAGATTTTGGCTGACTTAATAGCTATGGAAGAGGCAGAGCAGGCCGATGTACGCTCTGAAAGAATGGATCGTACTCAGGTCTCTAATGGACAACAGGCTAGGAGTATGAGGCCAAATGAAGGTGTGGGACAGAATGGTGACAACGGGATAGTTCGAGAGAGCCCCTACTATCGTACATGTGCCGAGTAACGACCTAAGGGCCGGCCTCGTAGAAACAGAGAGCGGGAGGCTCAATCTGATTGAGGACTCGCCTATCGGCCAACGTAAACAGGCATGTTTCTCCGGCCCAACGCAAAGATCGGGATCTCAAAGAGACGAGAACGGGCGCGGGTCGCCTATAAGAGAGGAGAGGCGCGGTCGCCACTTGGATATGACAGGCGCAGAGTCGCCATCTGTTCTTGAGAGGCGCAGTCGCCTCAAAGAAGTAACAGCATAGATCCCCGCCGATCGAGAGAGGGCCAATTCCCATAGAGACAGGAGGAGTAGGCGGGTGACTCCTCCCGGGAGTGAAGGCCGAGAGATCGAATCTTTGTTCCCCCTCCAGGGAGATGAAAGACCCGATGCAAGGGAATGGTGTTGATGAAAAAGAAGTTCGAACAATGGGAGGAGGAGAAGAAAAAGGAGATTGGAAAGGTTGAACGAATTGACTTTACTCTTCGACCCTTCTCCAAAGAAATCGGAGATAGTCGACCTCCTCCTACCTTCAGTGCCTCTTACGGAGAAATATTCGGGATCCACCAATGCAAAGAGTCACATACAACATCGGAGGCCACTATGTGCTTTGTCGCCAATGAAGACGACAACATGTGCAAAGCTCTCCTAAGCACACTTACTTGGGGCGGCTTTAACTTGGTTGAATGGTTTGGGCTGCGATAGCATCACCACTTGGACGGGCTTCGGGACAAAGTTCTTAGATCGCTTCTCGGCTGCGGGAGCTCGGAAGACGGTCACGGACTGAATAACTTGGTGCGGGCGAAGAATGAAAGCTCGATGAGCTACTTCACCAAGTTCAAAGAAATGGTGGACAAGATAGAGGAGGACATCACCGATAGGGAAGTCATCAGCGCTTCCGAAACGGAATTTCCTCGGCGAGACATGGATTATGAGCTTACGGTTAAGATACGGTGACAACTCGACAAGAGTTGTTCGAGAAGGTATACAATGTCGCTCTTCTTTGAGGAGAGGAAGGAGAAAAAGAATGGTAAAAGCCCCAAGGTGGAGGTCGGCGACGATAAAAAGGACTCCAACAAGAATGGGGGAACAATAAAAATGGAAAGAACGAGAACTAGGGCGACGAGAGAAGGTGCCCGAAGCTTTCGCTCCCCTCACGGTGAGTCGAACCGAGATTTTAAATCTTTGTCGAGCTGGCTCCTCCGGTCCCAATGAATCCGTGCAACAAGTTTAGGCGGGACAACAGCAAATGCTGCGACTACCACAAAGACACCGGTCATCTCACGAGAGGATTGCTTGGGATTAAAGCGTATCATCCGAGAGAATGGTCGACCGGGGAGACTCGAAGCTTATGTGAAGAGACCTCAAGTCGGGGAGGTGAGCGGCCGACGAGGTGGGCAACAAGGACCTAGGCGGCCTGGGCGGAACACAGGGGTCATTCTTGAACAAGCAAGCAACACGGCCATCAAGCACAAGATATTCCGGCTCAATAAGGCCCCACATGTGCCTCGAGGAGAGAAGTAAGAGATGAAGCAATCGGCTTCTACCCCCATGAATTGGCAACCAATATGGCGGCTAGGGAGCAAGTTCTCGTCATCCTGTGTCTCATTGATGGATGTACGACGAAGCGGACTCTTAGTCGACACGGGGGCTGCAAGGATATTTTTGTTTTATAAAACTTTCAAGGAGATGGGTCTTAATGATGAGCAGTGAAGAGATATGATGGCGAGAGTTGGAGGGCTTCACCAACCACCGAGTTGATGCTAAAGGCCGAGATAGTACTCGACGTCGACCTAGGCGGCACCCCCTCGGGATTGTCTCGAAGGTACAATTTATCGTAATTGATGTAAATAGTGACTATGCCGCCATACTTGGAATTCTGGACAGTCGCTCTTGGAATGGTAGCATCAATTCCTCACCGGCGAGTAAAGTTCCCCACACCTTCTTGGGGTGGGTTGCGTGACAAGGCACGGCTCGTGCATATCCGGATCATGTTTTGAGAGAAAGAAAGAAAAGGGAGGAGCTGGAGATTGAGGCTGGCGATGGTTACTTGAAGGCTGTCTCGATCGATCACCAAAACTACCCATTGTCAACAATCACCGACGTGGTAGAGTCGACCTATCGCTCAAATGACGAGGTCATGCCTGAGTCGACACGTCACTCTGACACCACTGAGGTCGATCCAGATGTAGTTATGGTCGATCAAGTCGTCATAGGTGACCTATGCCTCCAGATAGACAATAACTCGGGGGCCCCTACCAACGAGGTTGCAGACAAGCTCGATGATATGATAGCAGAGGAAGCTCCGCATTTGGGAGCTGAAGAAAGACAAAAGGTCAGGGAAATCATAGTAGAAACTCTGCAGTTCAGAGATGGACCTGAGTTAGAAGCTGTAGATGAGCTGGAGTCAATCATCACCAACTCTTCCTACCCCGACCAAAAAATTCAAATTGGAAAGCAGTTATCGGTTGAGGAGCGAGCAGAAATCATCAAGCTACTCAAAGAAAGCAGTGATGTCTTCGCATGGAGAGTAGAGGACATGAGGGGAATCAAGGAGGAGGTCGCTGTTCATCGACTCGAAGTCAACCCGACCATTAAGCCTAGGCCCCAGAAATTGAGAGGCTTTGCTCGCGACAAGGAAGAGGCTATAAAAGCGGAGGTACAAAAACTTTTGAGTGCAGGTATAATCAAAGAGGCCGTTCATACAACAGGCCGGCCAACGTGGTCATGGTGAAGAAATCAAACGGCAAATGGCGGATGTGTGTCGACTTCACCACTTTGAACCTGCATGCCCAAAAGACGCTTATCCCCTTCCAAGGATCGACAAGTGGTGGATTCTATTCTGGGCACTCCACCCTCGGTTTCCTCGACGCTTACTCGGGATACCACCGAGATTAAGATGCACGAGGACGATATAGTCAAGACGGCATTTCGGGCGTGGGGCATCTACGCTACAATATGATGCCATTTGGTTTGAAGAATGCGGGTGCAACTTATCGAGAGAATGGTGAACAAAGTCTTTGCCTTACAAATTGGTCGAAATATGGAGGCTTACGTTGACGACATGGTCATTAAAACCAAGGCGGGAGTCACGTAGTCGACACTAAAGGAGACATTCGCCAATTTACGAGCAAACGACATGAAGCTCAATCCTAGCAAATGTGTATTCGGAGTTGCAGGCAAGTTCTTGGGATTCATGGTATCTCAGAGGGGCATAGAGGCTAATCCGGAGAAGATCAAGGCTCTAGTCGACATGAAGGCTCCCACTACTATCAAAGAGATGCAGCGACTTAATGGAAGGATAGCAGCTCTTGGCCGTTTCATATCAAAGTCAGCAGAGAGGTCTCTCCCTTTCTTCAAAGCATTAAGGGACGAAAAGCTTTGAATGGACGACCGAATGTCATTCGTCGTTCCAGCAATTGAAAGATTATCTCGCTACTCCACCTCTCTTGAGTAGCCCGACAACTGGTGAGACATTGTTTGTTTATCTATCTGCGGGAGACAAGTACGTAGCTGTTTGCCTTGATTAGAGAGGATGAAGGGCTTCAAAAGCCGAGTGTACTACATCGGTAAAGCTTTGACAGACGTGGAAGCAGGTATTACAACGGCGAGAAAGTTGCTTATGCCCTAGTCGTAGCTTCAAGAAAGTTACGAGCTTATTTTACGGCTCATCCAATCGTGGTTCTTACCAATGCTCCCTTAAGAAAAATCGCACAAGTCGGAGAGTTCGGGTCGATCGCTCAATTGGTCAATTGCCCTCACTGAATTTGACATTGAGTATCGACCTCGAAAGGCGTTGAAGGCTCAAGCTCTAGCTGACTTCTTGGTCGAGCTTACGTTCACCAAGGAAGATGACGAGCAGCGAGCTCCAAAAGAAAAAGGCAAAGGGAAAGAGCCAGAGTCACAAGTCGCCATCGCTCTACCCGTCGATTGTTGGAAGGTCTATTCGGACGGGTCGGCAACCAAAATGTCGGTGAGTGGAATTGTCTTGGTCGAGCCAGAGTCTGGGACTGTATACGAGGAATCGCTAAGGTTCAAATTTGACGCTTCCAACAACCAAGCTGAATATGAAGCCTTGATTGCAGCTATCGAATATGCCAAGTGTTTTGGAGCGACTAAGATCATGGCCTACTGTGACTCACAATTGATAGTCAACCAGGTCGAGGCGAATACGAAGTGCTCGGTTCTACTCTCATCAAATACTTGCGACCTGGTGAAAGAAGCTGATAAAGGACTTAGAATTTTGGGAGATTCAAAGGATTGGAAGAGAAGATAACGAGCCGGTGATCTCCTTTCGAAACTTGCTACTTCAGATGAGCCACATGGCGAGCCTATCTCCTTCCTCGAAAATCCAGCTTATGAGAGGGTAAAAATTCAGTGCATAGATGATCCCTCAAGAAATTGGACTCAGGAGAAGTGTTGGATCGAGGAAATGAAAGCATACTTGCAAAGTGGCGAGCCGCGGAGGACGAGAAGAAGGCTCGAGCTATCAAAAAGAAAGCTCCGAGATATGTCATTCAAGGAGGCGACTGTTCGGAAGATCCTATACTCGGCCATTACTAAAGTGCATCCACCCTCAAGAGGTCGCCCTATTGATACATGAAGTACACGGTGGGATCTGCGTGGTGGACACCGGGGGCGGGACTCTTGCGAGACAAGTTAATCACTTTGGGATACTACGGCCACATATGAGAGGCGACACTCACAACTTTGTTCGGCAATGTGATCAATGCCAAAGGTTTGCCAACTTACCTCACATGCCTACAACCGAGCGAGACTCCGGTAATTGCGGCTGGCCATTCGACATGTGGGGTGTCGACTTGATTGGACCCTTCCCTCCCGCCCGAGGAAATTGCAAGTATGTGATCGTTGCTATAGATTACTTCACTAAATGGGTTGAGGCTAAACCATTAGCTCGCATCACGGAGGAGAATGCAATAAACTTCATTCATGATTTCATTTGGTGCCGATTTGGTTTTCCAAGAGCCATAGTATCGACAACGGACTACGAGTTCTCGAGCCTTGAGCGTAAATGAATCGGGTAGGAATCAAGCATTGGCAATCTTACGTCGCATATCCTCAAGGAAATGGGCAAGCCGAGGCAAAGCAAATAAGCTTGTTCTATCTTCGCTCAAGACGGGACTCGTAGGTCGACGTAACAATTGGTTGGACGAACTCCCCTTGCTCTTTGGGCGGTTCGTACAACCACTGGGGCCTACGGAAACCCCTTTCGCTCTCACATATGGGTCGAGGCCATGGCACTGTGAGCTCAGATTCCCTACTTTGCCGAGTGACTTTCTTCAATCAAGAGCAAAATGATACCAACAGATTGATCGACCTGGATCTAATCGACGAGAAGCGAGAAACAGCCTACCTCCGAATGGTCAACTACAAACAGCGAACTAAGAGTTACCACGACAAGAAGGTCAAGGCAAGGTCGTTCCAGGTTGGAGATTACGTGTTGAGAAAGATTGAAGCGACGGGTAGAAGGACCCAGCAGAACAAGCTATCTCCTAACTGGGAAGGTCCCTATGTAGTCACTCGAGTCGTCAAGGAAGGAACTTACATGATAGCCCACCCCGGAGGTGACGAGTTGAAACATCCTTGGCATGCTACTCACCTGATCAAATATTACTTCTAGCTTTCAGTTTTCAAGTTCAAGTTTGTGTTAGTTCAGTTTCAAGATGATGTAAGCATGTTTCCCAATTCAATAAAAAGTGCGGTTTATTCGATCAAACATAGCGTTACACTAATCAACGAGCTCGACTCTTAGTCAGCCTCGTCCTAATAAGCTCGATTCTTAATCAGCTTTGTTCATTTAACAAGTCCGACTCTTAGTCGACTTCGTTCTAACAAGCTCGACCCTTAGTCAGCTTCGTTTTAACAAGCTCGATTCTCAATCAGCTTTGTTTATTTAACAAGTCCGACTCTTAGTCGACTTCGTTCTAACAACTCGACTCTTAGTCAGTGTGTTTGAATTAGCTCGACCCTTAGGTCAGCTTCAACTATGTAAGCAGGTTTTACTCGTAGGCAATCTTGTTCACAAGAATGTCAACCAAGTTTGAGGTCGACTAAGTCAATACAGATCAAGTCACCTTTAAACTTAAGTTGACACATTTATCCTATCTACATCTAGCTCGACACTCGCATCAAAGGCATACAACATGCAATAAAAGAAGTCAGCTAAGATAGAAATAAGTCTCCCAAAACGGGCTAAGACTTAAACAAAATTAATTTACAAAAATATTTTGCCTCCCAAAACGGGCCAAGAGCATTCGAATAATGTTAGATCAAAAAAGGCAAAAATTGTTTGGAACTTGTTCATTACAATGATGCTTGAAATAATTTAAGAGGCCAGGTCGGCATTGGTCTGGTCCTCGGTGGTAACTTGATCTTCAATCATAGGATCTTCTTGCTTTGAGGGCTCAAGGGTTTACCCGACTCCGAGTAAATTTGCTCATCTATTGTCTCCATGGCTTCAGCATCATCAAGCTCCGCCAAAACCACATCAAAATTCCTTTCAAGAGCAGGGGGAGCTTCCCACTTCTCGCAGTGATCCTCCTCATCCTCTTGAGCAATGAAAGCAAGATCATTTTCTAAGTAAGGAACAAGCGAGTGACCACTGCGAGCCGTCATGTCATATTGGGACTCAGTAAACCAACGAGCTAGTTGCTCGATGGTAACCGTGGCCGTTGGATCGACAAGCGCGCGACGGGCCATATGTCTTTTGCCGACCTCAAGAAAATCTTGGGCCTTAGACACTATGGCATCGTAGTATTCATCCCCTGCTTTGAACTTCTCAACTGCTGCTTCAGAGGCATCTTTGGTAGTTTTCTCGATGGCGGCCTTGAGGTCTTCTTGCCATTTCCCTCGTTCAAGCCGACGATCTTCTTGCAGTTTAACCATGAGATCATCCTTGTCCTTCAAGAGTTGGGAAACTGTGGCCAGCTCCTTTTGGGTCTTTACTAGCTCCTTCTTCTCAGCCTCTTTCTCAGCCTCAACCTCTTTAAGCTTGGACTCAGATGCTTCAAGGTCGGCTAGAGCTTTGGTCTTCACCGCCTCATTAGCTTCAAAAGAGTTGTCCAAGTCGTTGTACAGCTCCTTGATCCGCAAGCTCTTTAGCCTTTTGGAATAGTCTGAAGGGCTTGTCTCTCCCTTTCAATTGAGGCCCTCCAAGAGCTTTTGGCCTGCTCGATCATGGTCAGATTCTGCATTCCAAAGAGAGCAAAGAAGTGTTAGCTCGAGACTTCAGTTGGTCGAGTAAAAGAATAAACGACTAAAATGAAAATGAAAGTAAAGGTTTACCTCGCAATGAGCAAGTCCAGCTCGAGCCGAGAACTCCTCAGGCGCCATCCCCTTCTCAAAGAAATTGAGCTAACAGGCTCACATCCAACGATCTCCTCACAATAACTTGACCCAAGTTCATAGTGGGATAAGAGCGGCTCAGGCAGTTAACTCCCTCGAGAGAAGGGACGTCGCTCAACCTCTGCATCATCTCTACCACAGATTCTTGATCAAGATGAGAGGAAGAAGGAGGAGGTGGAGGTGTTTGATTAGAAGGAACGGCCTTGCCCTTTCCAGACCTCAGCCTTTTCCTGGTATTCAGAGCTTGGTCGTCGACCTCCTCAAAGCATCGTCATCATCAATCTCTACCACCTTCAGCGGGCTAGATCACGCTACCTCGGCTCCGAAGTCTCCATGTTAACATCTTGAATTGGGTCGGAGCTCGGACTTACTCTAGTCGACTTGGAAGATGCTTCACCTCCATCAGTAGCACTCGCGGGCCGGGTACCACTTTGCAAAGGGTCTTCCTCTTACGCCCCTTCCATTGGCACCCGGCCCCATGTTCTCCTTCGACATTTGGGTTCTCAAAGCGGCCTCTCTTTGCCTATGAGCACGAGCATTGGCCTTCCCATGGTCCTTCCTCGCTTTTTTCTTATCAGAAACCCCAACAATGCGCACCATATTTGCTTCCTGCTCGGGAGTTAAAACTACACGACATAGAAGAAATCAAGTGTTAGCTCGGCAATTCAAAACAGTTTTACGAGTAAACTATTGACGAGATAATTGATACAACTCAAGGCAGTTCTATGTACGAGCTAACTAAGTTCTACATACGAGCAAGTAATTTAATAAAGTTGCAATTCGTAATAGTTCTATGTACGAGCTAACTAAGTTCTACATACGAGCAAGCAACGGACGACCTAAGAGTTGCATACAAATACAAGATAACAATAGACGAGTAAAGGATTGCAGAGCAAGATCTTACCACCGGCATGCTCCCCGTTATCCTTGCAGTAATTTGCTGTCTTCTTGCAGCGCTGGCACGAATTCCCAAACCTCCCTAGAGAATGAGTAACCCAGTCGGGATATACTTGTCCTCTCAAAACAGGGACAAGGGGCTCTACCACCCCATCTCCAGACATCATCCCAGCCTGGACGAAGTTATATTTGGTGGTGATCAAGCTCTCCCAGCTAATGGGTCTTCTCTTGACTAAGCGACACAAAGCCCTATACAAGTTAAGATGCCAGGTCGGCTCCCAATAGCTCCCCTCATCTATGGTTTCTGTTTCATCATTGGGCAAGGGAAATTCCCATCCTAATCTACTCTCTACCACTACAACATACGAGTTCCAGCCACTATGCTTACTTGGGAGGTTGGTGAAGAGCTTGGGAGATTTAGGTTTAGAGGGGGTACTGATGCTCAAGTCCTCTCCACTATACTTTATGCTGAAAAACTCTTTGAACACTCTCATACAGGGCTCATATCCTAAAAATCTACACACCATGGCAAAACACACAAGGACCCTACAAGTATTAGCTCCAAGTTGAAGGGGAAGGGCATTTGCACATTCCAGAAATTCATTGATAAAAGGGTCAAGAGGCAACCTGAGGCCAGCAACAAACTGACCATAAAAGAAAGCAACCTTGGTAGCATCCTTAGTGAAGGTCGACCTGTACTTTTTCATGAACTCCTTCTGGGTATATATGGTTACTTGGTAATCCAATGGGTCGACTTCGCAGAAATCCTTGATCATACTGTACCTAGAGGGCAAATTCTGATTGCCACGCGATGGCCCTGGGGGAACATAGCCCCTCTCATTCTTGCCTGACACCACATTGGGCCCAAATGCGTTGACAATTCGAGGACCAGAAGACGTTGAGGCAGCGTTTCCTTCTTGAGTCGTCATATCTGTACAAGCAAAAGAGGAAGCAGGGGAGTCGATCCTATGATCATGTTCGCCGACTGCCTAAGGACGACCTAGACTCCCCTGGGAAACCTATCCTATTTCTAAGGAAGGAGGGCCTATGGACGTCCCTAACGTAAAACAGGGTGATATGGTCAAGTAATTCATGGAACAGATGAAAAGTGACAACATTTGAGTCGTCAATCACCACATTTTCAATTTCTCCTACAATGGGCAGCCCTATCTCACTGTAATTCAAACCCCAACTGGTCAAAATGGAAGCACATTCATCCAGGGACATAACTCTCCACTCACCGTTCACATTCTTACATGCCCTACGGTTAACAGTACAATAACCATACCACGCTCCTGGTTCGCAACTAAAGGTCCTAGCCATGGCGGAAAAGGAGAACAGTGCATAAATTAAAACCCTAAAGCAAAGGTATGAAAGAAATACCTTAATTAATTGCAGAAGGTGGTTCCGTTGCTGGAGCAGAGAGCTGAATTTAAATCTTCTTTGAGATTCCTTGATTATCGCCGGAGAAGAAGAAGCTCTAGAGCAGTAAAAGTTCTAAACAAAGAAGGATTTCTCTATTTATATTTTCCTAAATTTGGAAGGGGAAAAGAAAACCAAAATTAATTTTCCAAAATTAAAGATTGAGACGGTTTTCGAGAAGGAGTTCCAAACGTCAGGGCTGCAATCATTACTAAAACCGGCGCTCCTTCATCTCCAACCATCCGTCACCAACGATCAGGATGTTGCCACGTCATCATGGTCGACCTACTTCAAAGACTAATATCGAGCTTCGAGTAGAGCAATTTTCGGCAAAGACATCTTCTTAACTTCCAAGTCGACGAAGTCAACTCGAAAGTTGGGGGCCACTGAACATAACAAAAGTGTCGGACTGGGCCACGCAAGTAAAGCCCGATTACATCCGGCTTTGATTATCACATTTTCAATAGGGTGGCCCATTCAGGAAGCAAGGCCCAAAGCCCGTCTCAAGCGTCGATCGACTAAGCCCTGGTCCGACCTATAGGTCCCGACCTAACTTAGTCCGACCTCATGATCCATGCTACAATTCGGGTACGAACCATGCTCTACCCGACAGTCAGGTCGACCATTCCACGAGTGGCGACCTCGACCTAAATTAACAAGTGACGACTCGACACTTGAAGGCGTGTTTGGTTTAACTATTCTCATAACCACGTCCCTACAAATCAGGGGACCGTTATAGACACGTTCCCATTACCAATAACCGCCGCTACAATCACGGAGCACACTTCGCCTCTCCAAAAATACATCACTCTTGTCTATAAATACTTCATCACTATCAACGGTGAAAGGTAACTGCCATTTTGTTATCAGAATTCATAATTCTATACATTTTGAGCTTTATACAACTGTGATCTTACTCTCACGCCCGAGCGTCTTCGCCGGAGACACATCCGGCTAGTCGTGGGTTCTGTTTTCAGGTCAAGGAGCCAGGTGATCAGTCCTGCCACGTGGAGGAAGATTGATTAGCACAATTCCTGCTGCATCAATATATATATTGGAGAATAGTAGTTATTTTTTTTCTTCTTCTTTACTCTTTTTTATGTAGAACTTAAAACTCATATTAGTTTCTTGGTTTAATTTTTTCATTAATTTAAAACTCATATTAGAAGTATACTCCCTCCGTCCCACGTTAGTTGAGACTAACTTTTTGGGCACACCAATTAAGGAAAAGTAAGTGAGAGAAAAAGTGAAAGAAAATGTTGTGAGTATGAAGAATTAAATAGGAGAGAGAATGAGTGGGAGGAATAGTTAGGAGAGAGAATGTTGTGAGTGTAAAAGTGAAATAGGAGAGAGAATGAGTGGGGTAAATAGTGAAGATTCCTTTGCCATTTTGGACAGTCTCAACTAACGTGGGACGGTCCAAAAGGGAAAGAAGTCTCAACTAACGTGGGACGGAGGGAGTATATAATATAGTTTTAGAAATAAGCATAAAATAATTAGTTATAAATCGCTATCTCTCTCTATATATAAAAAGACTTGCATAAGTTTTAAAATAAACGAGGGCACATTTGTAGTTACTCGGTTAGGATTGAAAATCTATGGAGAGCAAAAAGATTACTGAAAATGAGTAGCTTATTTAAAAAGTTTTGTACATCATGTTAAACATACACATGTGCACACACACTAAAACGCATCAGAACAAAATATCAAGTAACTAAATGAGTTATAATCTCAAATTTTATGAAATGAAATAAATTACTTTTATGAACAATTATCCAAATAAAGTGGATAGTAAATGATTTATTTTGTTTCTTATTTTTTTATTGGTTAAAATTATGATAGCCGTAAATTACACGGGCCTAAAGAGGCGCGTGAATGCATTAGGGGTTTTTTTTTTGTTAGCATTGGACACGTGCAATCGTCTGTGGAAGGGCAATTTCGACATTTCTCTAGTGCGTGTACTTCACGCGCCGACAACGGTGCGTTTACGCAGATTTTTATTTCTTTTATTTTTTAAGAATTTTGACACGTGTCGCCCTTTGATTGGCTGGCTGAATTTATCGATTTTTTTTCATCCGATTTCTTTACCCTCTATTATTTTATAATAATTTTTTTTTTAATTTTTTAACACCAAAATTCATAATTTTTTTTCTCTTTAAATAGAGACTTCTTTCATTTGATTTGGATAGAGAAAAAAAACCCTCTTTTTTAAATATAAATTTCTTAATTATCTTTTGTTAATTTTTGGGTTTTTTTTTCAATATATTTTTAGTAAAAAATAAATAAGTGTGAAGTATTTATTTTTAATTATAAATAATAATAATAATAATAATAATAATAATTTTACTGATCATAAAAATAAATAATATAAAATAAAATAAAAGTGGTGGGGTATAGGATGATGAGTTGGAATGGTGTTGAATTTTTATAAACAAAACAATTGTGTATTTATAAAGTATACTCCCTCCGTCCCGCAAAACTTTACCCCTTTACTGTTGAGAACGGAAAATAAGGAATAATGTTATTAAAGTAGGTGTTGTGAGTGGGAGGAGAGAGAATGAGTGGAGAGAATAGTAAATTTAAAAAGTGTTGTGAGTATGACAAGTGGGTCCCATGAATAAAGAAGTATTAAAAAAATTTCTTTTTAGGAAAGTGGAACTTAAAAGTGGGACGCCCAAAATAGTAAAAGGGGTAATGTTTTGTGGGACGGAGGGAGTATATGGTTATTTAATATAATAATAATTTATATATATATACTATATGGGGGATTGTGATGAATGTGGGTTTTGGTTTCTATTTAATAAGTGAGATGGAGTAATATGGTTATTGTGTTTATTTTAATTCTATATATCAAACAATTTATTTAATTTTAAAAAAAAAATCTTTGAAGCATAGTAAATAAAGTATTAATAAATTTGTCGAATTTTCTATTCGTCTCAAAATATTGTGTATTTATAAAGATGAATATCGGGAAAGATGCCCATCATTTTAAAATTTTTTATTGAAGTGTATGTCAATATTTTAAGAAATAAAGATTGTACAAATTTGTATTTTAAAAGAGGGAGAGAAAGAAGTGGGTTGGGTTTGATGAGGAAGTGGGGGGTTTGGGGAAATTTCTTTGCATTTAACGAAATTGTTAGTATTTTTATGATTTTTATTTTTCTCCTAAAAATTAAATAAGTTACATTGAAAATAAATATCATAATTATGTTCATAATGAGTTAATGTAAATAAATATGACATAATTTTTTAGATGTACTAGCATGAGTTAATGGAAAGTTTCCATTTGAAAAAGAATGATATTAATTTTTATTAGATAACTGTACTATCCTTTTGGTATGAGCAAATCTTTTGTTTTTATTTAAAAAATTCTCTTTATCAAAACGAAATAAAATATCACATTTTTTAACTAGATTTCCAATCTTCACCTTTTTTTTACTAATTTCAATAACTTATTTCGTATGTGATAAACATGTTCGTGTGTTTTATTTACTTTTTTAAATGATAAAATACTACAAAATTGTATATAAAGAAATGCATACTCCCTCCGTCCCAGCCTAGTGTACACTTATTTTCCTTTTGGTCCGTCCCAGTCCAGTGTGAACTACCATAAATGATATGTCCTTTAATATTTTATATTCTTCCTACCCCCACCAACTCATTAACTCCACTCATTCTCCACCATACAATTTATTCAACCAACCTACTATTTACTCCACTCATTCCCTCTCTTCATTTTCTACCACACATTTTCATTATCTTAATAATACTATTTCTTAATCGGCGTGCCTTGGTCAATGGTGCACACTTGGATGGGACGGAGGGAGTATTCATTATGATTTTTGTTTTATTCCTATTTTATTGTTTTCTAATTTTTATGTACTGACAATGTAGTCTTTAAGGAAGTACTCCGTAATGTATAAACGAATTGATTTTTTGATTTATTTTAGTTCAATTTTGTCTTTTGAATTTACAGTAACGCCCCGTGCATCGCACGGGAGTCAATCTAGTTTAACAATAAAAACACAACATTTCATATTCTACATTAGATTAGGATCTAAGTTGAAATTGATTTTACTAATAAATATCCCACCCATTTTATGTTATCTTGTAATGCCCAATCTACCCCTACCTTCCTATCTATGTTGCGCAATACTACCCCTATCCTACCCAAACAACGTTTTTTTTCATTCCCGTCTTTTTCATTCCCTTGGTTTCAAAATCTCAATTTGGCAACCCCCCCCCCCCGCCCCCACCCACCCCACCCACACACACACTCTCTAAAAGCAATCTCAAACATCTATCCTTAATCCTTTTTTTTTTTTTTTGATACCCAGGTTCCCAGCTTCGCCGGACTAATCCTGGACCACCAGGTACACCGCCCTCGATATCTTTGGCGGAGGTAAATCGCGGGATGTGCCCTATGCAACCAGGGTGGCAGTACCCCTTATACTCCAGAGCCCCAAGGGAGCCCTCCTACAAGGCATTTACATCACTCTTACATCACCATTGGGTTTGCTCATTTGCTCTGCGAGGCAATTGCATCACTTTTACAACACCAATTGGCTGCTCCAGCTGCTACTGTCAAGATTCGAACTCCCCACACTGAGGATACAAGCCCAGCAATGCTGCTTGCTTAACTGCACGAATGTGCCCCGGGAGGCTCCAAAGAACCCTGAAACCCAAGGTAGAAATTAAACCACAGAAATTCCCCTCGAGGGAAATTGAACCGATGACCTCCCCTTCGAAAAGTCACCAACACACCACTGGGCCAAGGCCACTTTGGTAACATCTATCCTTAATCAGTTCAGTCTAAAGTGGTTTACTGAGAATGTAAAAGCATGCCAGACTGAATTGAATTAAGATGAATTCCAATATTGAAGTGGTCAAGGTGTAATGCAATAAATTTAGAAATACAATACTCCCTCCGTTCCATCCATTGATAACTTCACCATTTTGAACTTGACACGCAAATTAAGAAAAAAGGATAGTGGAGAAAGTGTTGTGAGTATAAAAGTAAAATAGGAGAGAGAATGAGTGGAGGAAATAGTAAATTTGAAAAGTGTTGTAAGTATAAAAGTAAAGTAGGAGAGAGAATTAGTGGGTGGAATAGTAAAAAATTTTTGCCATTTTAGAAAAGATAACACTTTTAATAGGACACCCGTTTTAACAAAAAATGAAGCTATCAATGAATGAAGGAAGTATTTAAGAATAAAGATAAAAACATCAAAGACAACAGGGAAGCTCTCAGAGTCTCAGACAACTTGCGCCTGTAGGCAGCTGGAGCTTAATAGAAATCACCTTCTTCTTAGACAACTCATGGCCAAAACCAAAATCACCCACATTACAAGCAAAACCAACCCATCTACCACCCTCTGAAGTACCTCTTTATGAACAGCAACCTTAATAGAAATCAACACGTAAACTTCTTTTTCACATTCCCCCTCTCTAGATCTCTTCTCCGACAACCCTTCCCTCCCACAACTGTGATTTCACAGTTGTGAAATCATACATCTGTGAAATCAATTGATAAATGATTTTACAAGTGAAAAATTAAAAACGACAAAAATATTAAATCATACAACTGTGTAATCATACAACTGTGAAATAAATTGAGAAATGATTTTACAAGTGAAAAATGAAAAATAACACAAATGTGTAATCATATAACTGTGAAATTAAACAACTGTGAAATCATACAACTGTGTAATTATACAACTGTGAAATCACACAACTGTGTTATCATACAACTGCGAAATCAATTGATAAATGATTTTACAAGTGAAAAATGAAAAATGTCACAACTGTGTAATAATATAACTGTAAAATTAAACAATTGTGAAATCACACAACTGTATAATCATTCAAATGTGAAATCATTGAAAAATGAAAAACGTTTTTTCAATTTTTTACAAGTGAAAAATGAAATTTTTATTTTTAAAATTTAAATCATATCTTGAATGTACGTGTTTGATCAATTTTGAAAATACGATTAATAATGTGGTTCAGATTATTTTTCCGATTTCTAGATTTTAAAATATTATATTTTAAAATTTTGAGAGAAAATCAATTTATTATAATTCTGAAATCACATAACTGTGAAATTACACAACTGTGAAATCACATAACTGTGAAAAATAGAGTGACATGGGCAAAATAGTACATGAACTTATTAATGAGATTTGAAAAAATCAGTCATTATAGGTAGTATTCATTTGGCTAAATAACTTATTAAAGCCTCTAATAAAAAACTTTATATTCATTGTGACAATTTTATTTTTCTTAGATTTTTTAATAAAAAACAAATCAAGATGATTAATTTAAAAATTGGACTGTATTTTCAGAATGCAAGAGAATATTTTATTTTAATATATTACTCCCTCCGTCCCAGACCAAGGGTGTATGTGGTGTATTTCACGCTTTTTAAGAAATTATTTTGAAGTGGGTAGTAAATTAGAGGAGAGAGAATGTAAAAATTAAATGTGTGGTAGGGAATAGGAGAGAGAATGTAAAAATTAAAAATATTTAATAGGAGAGAGAATGAGTGGGAGGAATAGTAAGTTAATGATTGGTTTTTTTGTAAATATGTTAATTTTATAAGGGTATAATGAATGGGTTTTTTGTAAATATATGGAGATGATAAGGGTATAAATATATGAAAAACTTTCCATTTAAGGAAATAAACTCTTAGTCTGGGACGAACCAAAAAGGAAAGATGAATCCTTGGTCTGGGACGGAGAAAGTACTTTCTTTAACAAACAAGTGATGAAGTGATACGTTAATTTCGATATGAATCTTTCTTATTCAAGTTCTTTGTCTACATCCTCTTGTTATTGTTTTGACAAACTAGTTATCCCGCGATTTACCTCAGTGTGGGGAGTTCAACTATCGTGTTGTAGGAGCCCCTCGAGGCACATCCGTGCAGTTAAGAAAGCGGTATTGCTGGGCTTGCAACCTCAGCGTGGGGAGTTCAACTGCCGTGTTGTAGGAGGGCTCCCTTGGGGCCAGGAGTATAAGGGGTGCTGTCACCCTGGCTGCATAGGGCATATCCCGCGATTTACCTCCGCGGTGACACCGAGGGGCCGGTGAGGCTGGTGATCCAGGGATTAGTCAGACGAAGTTGGAACCTGGGTATCAAAAAAAAAAAAAAAAAAAAAAAGACAAACTAGTATTCCCTACCCGTGTCAATGGCACGGTGAAAGTATTAAAGGGGAAAGAGCATCCTACAATTCAAATTTTCTTCATCGTGTTACCCCCCACCAGCACTCACTTTCTTCTTTCCTGCCCCCTCCTATCCCCACCCTACTTACTTTCCTCTTTTTCGCAATTTTCTATCCAACATAGTACCATTTTTTTTAACCCTGCTTACCCAAATACTACTAAGCAATAAAAATATCTATTGTCTATAGCTATCTAACAGAAAAAACAATTACAGAAGAAGTTGGTGCTTTCGATTCCTATCAATATCAATCAATTCAAACCCACTACAAAATTCTATGTAATACACTTAAAAACTCCCTCAATCTCACCTCCTGTAAATCAGAATTCAATATAACTGGGCTTTAAAGATGAAGAAACCCAGATACGAAAACGTGAATTTACCAAACCTAACATCCAGGCAAACTGATAGCATTTTTTTGTGGATTCAATCATGTCTCCTCTTTTGCTTGATATAAATTTTTCCTTCCAAGAAAAAAACATTTGGGTGCAACCAAACATCAGTAAGTTTATCATTTATAAGTTTATACTTTTACAAATATAGTGCCTTTGTTGTTTACCCTTCAATGGGATCACCAAAAGGAAATAAATTTTAAGGAATCGTCTAAAAATCTCCAATTTAAAGAAAATGCCCTCAGTCCCGTCCAATCTATCCTAAAATGAATTTTTGTTTTTGTATTTTATCAAGGAAATAAATGACATTTATTTAGGGACGGAGGTAGTATATTTTAAAAGGTCATCTACTTGCAAGATCCCCTACTTTCAAAAATTAATAGTATGAAGCATTAGTTGCATAAATGGGTACATGTGTAATTAACATAAGTTTGAAATATGTATAGTAAGTGTTGCAAATCCGGAAAAGTGTAACTATAAACCCTCAAATTATGTAACTAATTATTTTAGCTCCGCAACTCCGTTTACAAAACTCTAAATATGAATCCAAACAAAGGAAAACTCAATTACCTGGACAAAAGATGATTGAATTATTGACACACCCAAAGGACATCAAAGTCGAATTTGTGAGAGACAAAATTGATCAAAGAAAACATGAATTTAATGGCGAAGGGCAATGTACCATTAAAATTGTCAGGTCAATTAATAGAAAAAAACAGAACATCCGCAAAAGGGAACAATATTACCTAATCAAATCAAGATCGCACCGTCAATCAACAGAAGCTCCTTAGAATTATACTTAAGAAACATCTTTGACTATTATTTTTTGATCATGAGAGGTTCACATTCAAATGGTTGTTTCAGTAATATGTTTGTCTCCCTAGTAAGAGCTTTTCTTGCAGATAATTTGTCATTTAGAAAAACCATTTACTTCTATATCTATCAACCACGATTTTATGATTTTTCACACCATCTCAAAATGAATGTCTAAAAAAAATTCATATTTGCTCTCGACCCCATCCCTACTAAGCAACCACCACTATCCCTATCTCTTTATACACTGAACATTTAAGTAATTATTTACACTTTTTATCTCATTTCCTAAATGTTAGCCCCATTGATCCTGGGCTGCTCATATGTTATCCTTTCTAGTGTCTTAAAATGATCATCCACATCTAAAGATTACGGAGTTCTTTTTATGATTACCCTCTGAATCAGAACTTGAAACTGATACCAATCTTACAATTCATCACCTTATTTCTTATGAGAATCACCTCATAATCGATTTCGTTATCATCATTTGATAGGATGGATCTTCTAAAGACAACTAATTTAAGGTCCTAAAATGCAATAAAACAGAAAATCTCAAATCGTATCCCAAATTCAGATTGCAGAGATTATAAGAGGAAGATATTTCAACATGAAATTAAAAAAAAAAAAAAAAAATTGAGAAACAGAGACCTTTGGGAAAGAAAGAGAGAGGGGCAGAGCATGGTGGATGAAAAGCGGCAAGAACCGCCGTTGAACATTGCTCACCAATCCGGTTGACTATAGCACTCAAAATCCCCTTCACAAAAAAACTCTGAAAACAAAATTAGGAAAATTCAATATGAGCGAAGAACAAACCTGTGTTGTAAAACAGAGAGTCGATTAAATTTGCGGGAAAAAAAAGAGAGTAAATGAGGCACTACTCATTAGGAATAACAACTAATAGGAAAAGAAATAGAAAATTACTACATGACGAAATATGTAAAATTGCATCAAGAATATATAGTACTCAATATAATTGAAAGTTGCAAATGTGCCCTTTTGCATTATAGCATAACAACTCAAATCTTAGATCTGGAACATCCTGAAAGATACAATGAAATCCTTCGAAAACTTTACTGTATTTTCCCCTCCCAACCTTCCTCACGACCTCATAATCATCCTGTTCTCTATATAAATTTTTTTTAAAAATAAAAAAATACATAACACGAATATATAAAAAACATATCAAAATGAAATTGTGAATTTCTAAGTGTGTGCGTGAACATAGCAAAACTAACCCCCATTGGACGGTAAGCGACTCGTAATCCCAGTATTCCTTGGGCCGGATCACATTAATTTCGAAATAAACTCTTGCCTTGGAAGGCGCTCCAGGACGACGAGTAGATTTTTCTGATCTTGTGCGCCAGGGTTTCTTGTAAAGGAGGAGGCGGCCGAAGGCTTTGAGACGACGGAGAAGGCGGCGGTGACTGCTTTGGTTGCGACGATGGAATCCTTTGTTTATGCCTATGTTTTTGCTTTTATTTTTGGGGTTGGGAAAGGGAAGAGTGGGTCCCGGAAGCGATGCGACGGAGGAAAACGATAGGGAATGACAGAGAGAGATTGGCTGTTGGTGCGGCGGCGGCGGTGGAGGAAAAAATGGAGAATAGGTGACGATTGGGGTGGGAGGCGATGAATTGGAGAGGTGGACAGTTACGGGCAGTTCTGAAGGAGGGAAATTTTGGGCTGTCGAATCGTTTTCCCAACTTTAAATCCTAGCCACCACTTATACCCTAGATAAGAGGTGGTTAAAACCTCTGTGTATTATATTATAGACTAGTACTCTCTAGCCCGTGCCAATGGCACGGGAATAGTATGCATGTTGGTCTATGTGAATAAAATTTAAAAATGAACACCATTAAAAACACCCCCAATATCTCAAAATGCATGAAAATAGAGTAGCAAACAATCACAAACTATAAATGAATATTGACTAAGTTTGTTCTTAACTCTTGCATCAACCTTAGAGTAATGGAAATTCAAATGTCAGATTGAATTATGGAACTGAGAATGTGGAAAAATCTAAGAGTGCACCATGTGAAAACAGTAAAAACTACCTCCCAAAATACAAAATTTTAAGTAGAATAAATCCACTTAAAATAAAAAGAAGCATACATATAGTGATCCGGATAGAGGAAATAACAATAATGATAATGAAAGTGATAACATGAAAATTTAATTATGGACAACTGCCTTGCCTATTCTTTACATAAATTTTACATAAATAATCAAATCACAGGAATTTTAAAGCACATAGATATAGAAGAAAATGAGTACTCCTAAATTATAATTCATGTCATGTCCGAAATGAACACATATAAATGAAAATTACGAAATATCAAATATGATCATATAATTACAGAGTTCTGTACATAATAACTATAATCACAATTGACCCATAATTACAGAGTTCTGTACATAATAACTATAATCACAATTGACCCATATACTCCCTCCGTTCCCCAAAATGAATGTCCAAAATAATTAAAATTTCATGTTTGCTCTTGACTAAAATTTGAATATTTTTTTTAACATTCATTTTGGGACGGAGGTAGTACAACTTTTTGAAAAACTTAGAAAACTCTTTACATTAATCATAAAATTAGAAAGAATGAAAATCAGAAACAAATTTGTCAAACAAAATTAAATTCACATGGTTTTAGTGAGAGTTAAAGTCAACCTTACAAAGGATCATCCATCCGAAGTTAGTTAGTCTGATGTGGCTGACTTGTGAGCTCCGAAGAACAGACTAAAGATCGTTGTGACTTCATAGATAGACATTAGTGTGGTAGAATCAGGAATATAAAATTTATGGTTATGCCTGCAAAATAATGAGATCGCAAAACACGTTGCAACAAACAACTATATTACTCCAAAACAAATATACATTTTCCAACCTGAGCATGGCAAACAAATATACATTTCCACCCTTCTTTAAGTAAAAGTACTTATAATAATGTTATTATATTCAGCTTTCGGACGGGGAGAGTAAATGTTATTGAAATTGATTAAAAGTCATTATACACAATGCCTATTAAAGTTATAATTGACCACTATTTTGTGACAGAGGGCAAACATAAAAGTTTCTTAACAAAATAATGGATATAAAAGCTCCAATTATTATATTTTCAGTATGAAATCAGTCAAGTTCTAAGAATTTCTATATACAACTATAAATGTAGAAACTTAATGACACTTCAAAGATTTATCAATAACTTAATATTTCACTTAAGCCTGACCAAGATTTTGTCCTAATACGTGTTCTCAAAATCATTGAATCCCAAAATCACTAAATACATATTCAGAAATTCTCGGATTTAGAAATTGTGTCGTGGTAGACTTAATGTTTCACAATTTCGCTTCAGCCTCACCTAAGACTTCGGCCAAATCTGTCTCTTAAAGTACTGGGCGGTAGGAATGTTTGGAATAAGTGTTAGGACCTTGGTAAATTTCTTAAACCAAATTTTCTCTCTATCATCTCACAATCCAAAAAAGGAGTTTTGGCCAAAAGTTACATGCGAAACATCGAAGCAGCGTACAATTCTATATTACTGTTCGATTAAGACTTAACTCACGAAATAGAAAATTGACATCTCCATGTACCCTGTTCGATTAAGACTTAACTCACGAAATAGAAAATTCTGTTTTGATTTGATAATAAGCAGACTACAATTCTATATTACTGTTTGGTCTTAGAACCTTGCAGCATTTTCAGAATTGCATGGTTTTCATCGTAGGCTTATTAAAAATATTCAACCAAAACATATAAATCTAGCAAAGTGCAAATATGGATTGCAAATGTATAAAATAGAGATAGGTTCAAGATAAATATTTTGCAACTCCATGGTTTACACAGCCATAATATTCATGAAAGAGATTAGCACATGAAATGAAAACATTTAAACACTTAAGCAACAACATGAAATACAAGCACAAAAATGTAGGCAACATTAGTTAATGTCAAAACATTAGTTTATTCATCTCTCCATGTCATCAACTGAATCCAGCAAGCTCAGAAACAAAATATTTTAAGGTAGATGCAATCAAGAATAGAGACCTTTAAATAGAATTATAAATATATTTAACCATGAATACAATCTTGGTATTGCAAAGGGATTAACTAAGCTTTAAAATGGGTCAACTACGATACAATTCGATACATCCACTCACCAAATAAAATTACCTAATAATTGATGTAATTTCAAAGAACAGCAAAAGGTGTAGAACTATATAAATTGTAGAAATGATTAGAGAACCCGCCAGATTTTTTCATAGCCCAACCCCTCTTCCATTCAGGCGATGACATCGCCCCTGCATAATCTATTCATGTAAATATTTAATTTGATCCCATTGAATTTTACCTAGGCAGTCTTTATGTATCTATAGAGAGAATTAAACAACAAGAGTCATTCGCTTATCCCTTTTCACCATAACAGACTATCTAGATCCAGTACATAACAGATGAATCACCTCCCTATCCTGCATGATTTCACACAATTCAACACCCACCCTCAAGTCTAAATACACTCAAAATCAAATGAAATAGAAATTTTTATAACTTTGGATCAAATTTCAAAAACCTGATTCAGCAACTTATAAAAAATTATAATTTAGAATCAAGAAATTATCAAACCTGATTGCAACGTTGTTTTCGTAAATGTAATTGTCGTCTGTAACCACACCAATGCCTACTGTCCTCAAAGCCTACCTCGACTACAGTCAATGACTCAATGCCCATTTGTTCAATTAGCAAAACTGAATGGTAAAATATTCAATTTAAATCTACTTTCAACATTCAAATTAGAGAATTTTTACTTCTTATAAATCTAAAATGGGAAATAGATTACCAAGAAAGTGCAGAATGCATTTTTTGGGTGGAGCTCCAACCACAAAATTCATGTCGGATCGAACCTTGAGCCATGGCTTGAAGGCCATCCCAACAGCTCCCAATACAACCACCGTTGATTTCACCGCCGAAGATTTACCCATTGAATCGGAATTTAAAGAGAGAGAGGGAGAAAATTTGGGGAAGGGGAGAGATGACGATATAGATTAGAGGGAGAGAAGAGATAGTGGGAGGGAAATGGAATTTCAGCTGTTGGATCAGATTTCCAATTTTTGAATCTCAGCCACTACTTATACCCAGGCCATAATCTGTTATTTGACTATCATCCGGATATGGAATTTCATATTCTGTGCGTAATTTGTGAGGAAGATCATCACATATATTCATTGCAAACTTAGTCCACAACTCATGGGGATGTATCGGAGAGCATTGCGTTAGAATAAGCGCAAACAATCTCCTCAGTTGGTACCCAGTCTTCATAACTGAGGCTTCTTCCAAACATTGCTTCCATTCTTCATCATTTTCTAGAAGACCCCGTGCAACGCAAGCACCTTTAAATGTATCATGCACAATACCATTGTATGTTCGTAAATTTTCCCAAGAGGTTGGCCCTTTAACAGTAATTAATAAGAGTCGGAGGTAAAATCTCTCACCACTTGAGGGGCTAGCAAAATATATTCTTCCAATTGCCTGGCTTAAATAACGTCTTCGTTTTCAAACATTCGCCATCCACGTGTAATGCTTCGACATTTGTTGATAAGTAAACTGTCGGGCCATTACATCAGAAGCACAACATCTAAAAAACCCCATTAATTTTGTTACTTTCCCCTCAACTTGTTCAGCTATCTCTTCTCACGAACATCTTGAATCATATGAAACATTATGCTCTCGAGGTAGATGGACATCTAATCGAACAACATTAGGAAATTCTTCATGCAAGTTGTATCCAAATAACCACCATGCAGCTTCTGGCGGACCAATATACCTCGCATCAAGATATTGTTTGATTTCATCACCTTTCCCTGAAACCATTGTTGTTCGATCATGACCTTTGTATATGTACTTGTGAATGTACTTAACACATCTAACTCCAGCACACACCTCCACATTAATATGGAAATCAAATAACTCTGTGAGATAAGGGTTGTAAGGTACAACGTCTCTGTTATCTACCTCCTTCCCTCTTACTGTCAATACAACTCCACTATCGCGGCGACGATAGACTGGATAGCCGTCATTATCAATAGAAGTTGTTTCGGCCCATTGTTTTGGAAATTTTTTTTTGCACCTATTGTTCTCCATACATTGCGAACTTGGGTTTCTCGTGCCGCGCGGACCATGTATCATACATCTCTTAACCGTGTCGAAAAGTGCAGGCCTGCTATCTCGATCGGGTAATTCGGCACATACCACCCTATCAACTTGCTCAGGAGTTCTGATCTTATCTTCATCCGCGAGAAAAAACAGTGCATGCATATGGGGCAATCCTCTTTTCTGAAATTCAATTGTGAAAACATAAGCTTCTACTTTTCCAAACACCCTTTCATCTTTAACAATTTTCAATAAATGCTTTCTCTTTAATTCTAAAACTCGAGCAACCAAATCTAGCCTATCAGCTGCAGTTTGATTAGGAAGTAGAGCATCTCTAATTTCTGGCCATGCCAGGTTGGCTGTCATAGTTAAGAAAATATTTGGATGCTTATACGCGCGTGTAATAGCCATGGAATCTTGAAAAATTTCATACATTTGCCTTGGTCCACCAGTGAAAGAAGATGGAAGGATGAATCTTCTACCAATTTGATCCGGACTTGCACTCTCTTCATCAAAAATTTCTTGGAGATCTTTATACCGATCAACACGAACAAATCCCTCTTGGTTTTCCCTTAGGAAAAGAAGACGGTTTTGCTCTGTTGCAGCCCAAACGTCCACCAAATATTCCTGAAATAGTTTTTTGCCTCTCAAAATGGTAGAATACTCTATTGTTCGTTCGAATAAACGATAACTGTAGTAATTCATCATTGTGAGTCTATTTCTACTTCTATTACTCAGACCATTCCTATTCACATCCTAGAGAGTCATAGACGGTTCCCATCCTAGCTCGCCTAAAGGAAATAATAAGACGTAATGCAATGGGGCGTATGCTGGATGACTTTCACTTATCCGCATCAAGCCTTGATCTCTGTAGTGAAGGACAATATCTCTTGTTCTCCTTCTCTCAGTACCTTCACCGGGTAAGATTACTACAATCTCATCAACCGTAGGTGCATTATATCGCCGTTGATCGCTTCTTGGATCATAATGCAAATATGCTGACAAATTTTGATTACACTGATATTGGCTTTGTTGTTCTAATATTGCACATGCTTGACGAAAGATAGGTGCAAAAGGATTGTACTGTAACAAACATTCTTGGATGCAGCCCATTAGTTCTCCATTTAACGTATCATTTCGACGTTGACGACATTCTAAGGCGGCCATCGGATCGTATATATAAAGTTGAGCGTAAACAGGATTTGAATCTGGAGGTGGTAGTAATGACCCGTAATGATGTCGCAACTCACCATGTATAGTGAAGCTATAAGGGGCCCTGCCACGTTGTACACGATCATCTAGATCACATCCAAGGCTGGTGAAAGCCATTGCAGCATTATAATGTCGAATATCCTGGAAAAATGACGTCGAACGATGGTCACAACCGTCATATAATTCCCTGAACAGGGTGGGTGGATCAAGAAGATTAGGAAGCCTAACTTGCCCATCCAAGCAGCATGTTCCAAATCTGGGTCTACTCAAAGGAGAGTTAACCAATTTTTCGCCCATCCAGTGCAAGGCATGACAGTGCTGACATATGACATTCATTCTGCCAAGGGAATGACGAACTTGATTGAAAATTTGTTGATTCTCTATGTCACGTAGATGGAGCTCATCATCTTCGAAACCACCTATATTTTCATTTTGTTCGGTAGTGGAGGGGTCTTCTAATATAGTTGACCTATATTCGGAAAGGCGTGTTATATTTTTAAGATAAGTTTATTTGAATTAAAGAGGAGTAAAAGAAGAATTATGTTACATAATAGAATAAGGAGCGGCTTGTTCACGCGAACGACGCCTCCTTTGTGCGATTGCCTGTCTCGAAGGACCCAAAGAAACGTTAGAAGAATTTTGTTGGCTTGTTGCTTGATCGGCTCGATCTCTTTCCCGTCGTCTAGATTGTGCAATTTCACGCATACTACGATAATTTCTATTTCTAGATGTTGAACTTTCTCCTAACTCCATATTCACTGGCTGGTAGTGAATAGACAAATAGACAAATATTACTAACTCTAGGAAATATTGATTTTTAATAGAAATATATTATCAACATACAATTTGAAAGGAAAATGAAGAATACCTGTGGTGCAGCAGGTTCTTTTCCTTTCGTTGAAGGTTGTGTCATTGAGTGGAATTTGATAAAGATTAAGCTGGCAATAGAATGAAAAAAGTGTTAAATACACTATTTGGAGATTGAGGTAGGATATTTTACTCGAGAGGATGGTAGTACTAATCAAATCATAAGAAGCATTTTCACAATCTATTGGATTGACCAATGGAAATGATAAACTCATGCTATACTTCAGAATTCATAACAAATAAACGCCAATAGAACAGATCCAAACAAACATATTTACAGAAGTAAATAAAACAAACATGAAATTTGTAGGGAGTACATAAAAAACCAACTAAATTAAATTGAACTAAACTAAAACTAAACTAAACTAAACCTCTCTCCGTCCTTCTCTATTATTCGGCCTTTTTCATAATTTTTTTTTTAATAAGCTGCTAAAATATTTTTTCCAAATTAATAGAAAAAAACTGATTTTCCAAAAATGTTGATATATAATAATGTTAGCTAAAATCAAATTGAGCCACGGGAAAAAAAAAAAAATGTCATATTGATATTTTGGAATAAATATTAACGTTCACTGTATCAAATTGAGGCAAAGGTAAATGTTAGCTAAAATCAAATTGAGGCACGGAAAAAAAAAAAAACAAATGTCATATTGATATTTTGGAATAAATATTAACGTTCAGCTGTGTATCAAATTGAACCAAAGGGAAAATCAAATTGAGATACTCCTACTCTTTCTCTCTCTTAAAATCTCACAGCTTTCTCTCTCTACACTCAGCCATGGCGATCTCTAGACTCAGGCATGGCGATGGCGAGAAGTATCTCATAGATCCAACAGGTCGGAGTCCGTGCGTCCGTTTCCTCCGGCGACCGCAGAAGAAACCATCTTCAAGTCCATTTAAAACCAATTCGAGCCATGGAGGAGACGGATGTGGAACGGCGGCAATGGAGATCATCTGGAGAGAGGGGAAAGGGAAGGGTCAGCCAACAATGGTGGAGGAAGAAGCATGGGAGGAGTTGGGTACGCGGCGGGCGGGTGAAGACGGATCGGGGCGCTGCTTGGCCGGATCGGGGGGCAGCTGCGGACGAATCAAGACGGATTGCGAACGGTGGTTTGAAATTCTTCAAGATCTTTGCTCCTCCGCCAATGCCCGTCGCCGGAAATGCAGGTATATCGTCGTCACTCCCGCCTTTCTCACTCCCGCCGTTTAAACGAAATTGGTCATTACTGAAATTGTGGACAAAGAATGATGCTCCACGGGATTGAGTTCCCCAGTTTACGAAGGCTGAGAGTTATTTTGACCATGAAAACAATTTCAGTGATTGCAGAGAGTATAAAAAGTACCTGTCTTCTGTCTTGTGAGTATGCCTTTGATGAAACAGGCAATCTTGATGGGAAACACCCGAAGATTGAGAACGAATGTAGGTGATGGGTGTTGTGGGAAGATGGGAAAATAAGGAGCCCAATTGAAATTAAAACTGGGTTTAACGTTACTGAGGAGGGAGAGAAGAGATTATGGGAGCTGTAGAAGGAACGAAGGAGTAGTAACTGTTAGGGGAAGAGAGGAAAAAGAGTAGGACGTGGAGAACGGTTGTTGACAGAGGAGGGGAGTGGAGAGGTTAAAACACGTTTGGGAGGGAGGGAGGATTTACAGCCGTTGGATACATTCTGCAACTTTCAATCCTGACCCCTTTTTATGTAAAGATAAGAGGCAGTTTTTTCATTTCTCTATTGTATAATAGATTGTTTCTTTCAGATGAATAAGATTTACATATCGTCTACTTAATACGCCAACGTATGTGTTTACAATTGTCTGTACATGTGTTTAAAGATCGTTAACTAGTGTTAAAAGATTGCATGTTTATGTGTTAAAATATGTCAATGTTAATGTAAAAACGTTATGTCAATAGTAATGTTATTTAGTGGCAGATTAAGTGTTAAAATGTCAGAATGTGTTAATAAATTCAGATTATTTACGAAAATGGTACCACGCAATTTAAAAAGTAAATTATAGTTATTTACAAAAATGTCACCACGTATTTTAAATAAAATCTAGATATTTACAATATTGTAATTGTGCGTTTCAAAAATTAGTTTTTCCTAATTATTTAGATATTTTTCTAAAATTCTGGCTTGATAAGTGGGTACTATTACGAATTTTGTCTTTAAAATAGTACTCCCTCCGTTTCCCGTGTGGACTTATTTTCTTTTTCGTCCGTTCCACGTGAGTGTTGACTGTCCAAAATGACAAAGAATCTTTACTATTCCACCCACTCATTCTCTCTCCTACTTTACTTTTACACTCACAACACCAATCAACTTACTATTCCTCCCACTCACCCTCTCTCCTATTTAATTTTTCATACTCACATACACCTCCTTCCACTTTATCTTACTTACTTTTCCTTAATTTGTGTGCTCAAAATTTTGATCCACACTCACGTGGGACGGAGGGACTATACATTAACAAGTAATAAGTGGGTTTCGATTAGAGTATTTGTAGTATTTTTGGAGGTATTTTAAATTTTAAAAATAGCATTAACCAGTGAAGAGGGTTGTATGTTACAAATTTGTGAGATGTTTTTTTTTTATTATTTTTTGATCGGAAAATAAAATATATATTGATCAAAAAAATATATACATCAAAGTCTGGGCATACATATTCAGGGAGACATGGAGTTGGCAACCACAATCGGCTACGCACCACAACTCTACAAAAAGTTAGCTATCATAAAGCTGAACAACGAGGCTTTGCCTAGCAACAAAGATACAAAACTGTTCAAATGAAATCAAGAAACATGTTCCTCAAAGGAAATCAAAACATTAGGATAAATGGCAAAGATTTACTTGTATACATGAACAATAAATGAACAATAAAAGGCAAACACCTTGTTGTGAGATATGTTGATTTTATAAATGAACAATAAAAGGCAAACACCTTGCAGCATCCAATAATTAGAAACACGTATACTTAAAAACAAAAGAGGGCTCGGCACGGCTCCCCTGTCAGGCGTTAGCCATGAGTGTGGGCTAAGAGATAATCCTGAACAGTAGAATTGGTCTGCTAATTTTATGTCCAAACAGGCCTTCAATTTTATACATTTAAGTTTGGCCTAAAGAAAGCCAAGAGCGTAACTGGTGACTGGGCCCATATTACGCATCACAAGAACATAGATGACCATTTCAGGATTTTGTGAGCGTGCACATGCACATGTACACCTGGAAAAAGATCGACTCTATAACGCTTATCTTATTCCTTCTAAATTTTAACTTTCTAATTAATGTTATTTTAATCTATTTTAATTTCCTTAAAAAAATTAATATTTTAATTAAATTGTGATTCTTAAGTAACCATTTTTCACCTTTTTCAACCCAATATTAAATATATTAGAGTTAGTGACCCATAAGTTCCTTTTTTACAAATTAGTGACCATCAAATTTCTTTTGTTATGTCATTTATTATTTTATCCATTATGGACAAAAATGCCCCTCTAACAACAATCCCTTAGAACAAGCTTAATCCCGCTCGTACCTCAACCACGCCCTTTTTCAGTCTCACCGATCAGAACATTCTCTCCAAATTGCAGCAATTCATGGCGTCTTCACCGTCTCCGTCGGGTACTCAACTCGTTCCTCACTCCGCCGCTCCAGAATCAGCTCTCTCCTCCGTCGTCTACGGTACTCTCTCTATCCAGATCGTAGGCATTAGCTTTATGTTTCTGCGTTTGTCATTGTAACGTATATTTCTCAACATTATATCACTTCTATTGGCGCTAAATTCCGAAATCGATGTCTTATTGAATTTTTTTCACACGTTACTATCATATTTTGTAGTTAATTTCTCTGCTAATTCATACCAGGAAAATTTGGGTTTCGTTAATAACAAGGAGTTCAAGAATTTGAGAGCTTTCTATTCATTGGCTTTTGTGGAGCGAAAATTTGGGTTTTGTTAATTTATTTGTCTTACTGTGTTTATTATTTTGTGATTTTGTGTTTTGGAAGCTTTTAATGGAAATTCAGCTTAATAGGTTTTGATTTATGTTGCTATTTGCAAATTAGCAAACGTTTAGCATAATGTTGTATCATATTTTCAAGAATGTTGTATTATTTTTTTTAAGGATGTTGTATTTGATTTTAACGATGTTGTGTTTTAGTTTAAAAATGTTATATTTTTAAGGATGTTGTATTTTATTTTCATGATGTTGTATCATATTTTCAAGAATGTTGTATTATTTTTTAATGATGTTGTATTATTTTTTAATGATGTTGTATTATTTTTTTAATGATGTTGTATTATTTTTTCTTTATAATATTGCATAAAAAATGTTGTATTATACTACTGTTCTTTAACATTAGAAATGTTGTATTATACTACTGTTCTTTATAATACTGCATCAGAAATGTTGTATTATACTACTGTTCTTTAACATTAGAAATGTTGTATTATACTATTGTTCTTTATAATACTGCATCAGAAATGTTATATTATATTACTGTTTTTTATAATACTGCATCAGAAATGTTGTATTATACTATTGTTCTTTATAATATTGCATCAGTAATACTGCATCAGAAAAATTGTATCATTTTTTAAAATAATACAATATCTTAAAATACTGCATCAATAGTACTGCATAAAAATACAACATTTTTAAACTAAAACACAACATCATTAAAAAATAATACAACATCATTAAAAAATAATACAACATTCTTGAAAATATGATACAACATCATGAAAATAAAATACAACATCCTTAAAAATACAACATTTTTAAACTAAAACACAACATCGTTAAAACCAAATACAACATCCTTAAAAAAAAAAAATACAACATTCTTGAAAATATGATACAACATTATGCTAAACGTTTGCTAATTTGCAAATAGCAACATAAATCAAAACCCATTAAGCTGAATTTCCATTAAAAGCTTCCAAAACACAAAATCACAAAACAATGAACACAGAAAGACAGATAAATTAACAAAACCCAATTTTTCGCTCCACAAAAGCCAATGAATAGAAAGCTCTCAAATTCTTGAACTCCTTGTTATTAACGAAACCCAAATTTTCCTGGTAAGAACACAGAAAGACAGATAAATTAACAAAGGAATGGGTTTAGGTGAGGGTTTGGTAAGGCAAATAAACATGAAATTGATGAATTACCTTGATAGGTTGTAAGGCGTGAGAGCGGGCACCAAGGTTGACCCGCCGCAACAGAAGAAGACGGTAGGAAAGAGGGGCGGTGGAGGAAGGTAGGCTGCGGAAAGACATCGAAGATTGTGAAGATCGTTTAGGGTGCGGTGAGGGGGCAGTGGTAGATAGGGAGCGGAGGGAAACAGTGGAAGAGACCATCGCCATGGTTCGCGTCGTTTGGTGGGGATGGAGGGGTTTTTGACTTCTGTTTGGAATTGGGAAAATAATAACAGGGGTAATATAGGAAGTTTACGTGAAAAAGAAACTTCCTAGTCATTTCAATAATATAATGAACTTAGTGGGAATGAGTATGTCAAAAAAGGAACTTGATGGGAAAATTCCCAATATATTAACATGGAAAAAGGAATTATTAATCAAAATATACTCCATCCGCGAGGGGTGTTTAAGATTTTTTTTGAACCAGACCAATACATATGGTGTAGTACGAGACGGAAGACAAAGAGGTGTTGTACGGACGAAAATCAAAGCCTCTGCCCTCTTCCCCTCGACCGAGTCAAGACGTAGGTCGGCCGAGTAGTATGGTTGGCTCGGCCGAGGGGTTCCTGGAGGGCATCTGAAGTGTTTTGTGTCTTTTCGTCGAAAGGCATGTATTTTCGTTAATTTGTGTCTTTTCGTTAATATATTTTGGTATAGATACATGGTCTTTCGTTATTTCTAGAATGTTCTTTGATTAGTATAAATAGTTATGGTAGGGCTTTGTAATAGACAGACTTTGATGAATTAAACAAATTGATTGCTTTGCAATTGTGTTCCTTCTCGATAAACTTGGTCAATTTATTTTGACTTGCAGAAGATCTCTTCGGAATTCTTATCAAACCCTAATTCGTGGATTTGAATTAGGTCAAGTAATCGGTAATTCGATTACTTTATTATTCCGCTGCATTATCTTTCTTTACATCAACATATGATTTGATCCTGATTCTACTTTTCTAGAAATGGTAGAATGGTCCCATCCTGATTCCAAGGAATTTTAATTTCTGTTTAGACCAGACCAGATCAAATCAATTGTATATATAATATAATTTATTATTTTTATTTGAATTGTTGTGTCTTTCATGTTTAATCATCGTATGTTATTTTTTTTTTCAAAAGGGAAAACGGAAACTTAATACTTTTAGAACCGGGCCGGAATCAGAGCAATAAGTATTGGTATGCACCTGCTTTTAATTTTTTTATAGAATCATAAAATTGATTTGATCCTAATTCTATGATTTTTTACAAAAATTGGACCATACCTCTATACCTCTATAGTCTATAGATCCAAGCTTCCTCATAGTCAGAAGGATGTGTGCAAGAGGACACCAATCAAATTTATATAGAGTTATACTTTTCCTTAATATGATTATGGTAAAATTCGATGGGGGAAGCATTGTATCAAGATGATCTTGAGAAGGAACAAATGAAATTGCCATTATGTTTATTGGAAGCACAGTATCAAGATGATCTGAGCGAACGGTTAAGCAACAAAGCCCTTCATTCAATTACTAACCGAAGAAATATGTTTAAATTTGGATTCTATATCGGTGAGGTAGTATCTCACAGAAGTTGACGCTTCACATTTAGGCGATTTCATTAATAAGGATATTTTATACATTTAGTTCGATTCGTGAATATCATCCATCCGTTTACCTCATGATATCTCGTTCTTCTGCCTTAATCGACTTTTTTGAATTACTAATTTGATCCCAAATCCTTTATATCTGTACAAAAAAGTTGCCGTACAACAACTTTCCGGGAGCAAATCAAATTAGATAGATAAGTAGATGTATTTGGTTGGAGGGTAGTGCATGTCGAATTGTCCCTCCCTGGCTGTTGGATTCGATGGAACATTTCAAAAGAAAAGGCCACACCACACCCCAAGCAATGCAATTGTATAGTCCGATCAACCAACAAGGAAGGGGTCACAGCTATTTATTTATGGATTGTCCCCATTTTGGTAGTTATCGTCTCATTCTAAACTAAGCATTCTTTATTAAAAAAAAAATATCTCTACAAAGATATTGATATCTTAAGATCGACACCCCTCTTGCCAAGATTAGTTCGGATCGATCTGAGGTCCGTGAAGTAGTACATCATATAAGTTGGATGCATGTCCGATATCAACACTTAATTCTAATCTTGGCTATCTACGTTTGGAAAATTCATTAATGATATTTTAGACATTTAATTTGGCTCGGCGCAACTCATCTATCCATTAGTTCTTTTTTAAGGACTTGAGTTCAATTCCTATATTCAGCCTTCCTAGTTCTTTTTATCCATATTTGGCCTTTGTAATTCTGCTTTTTTTTTCCTAAAGCTAGTAATACTTACTCAGTTTTAAAATAAATGATTATTTGAATTAAAAAAATGATTTTTAATTAAAAAAATAAACATTCTACTTTTCACTTTCAAACATTTAATTTTGTATAGATATAAGTGCTAAGAAATAATATTTGAAAAAATCATTTATTGCCATTTTTGTGTAGAAAAAAAATCAAAAGTCATTCAGTTTGATACATAAAGGTATTCTCTCTCTCTCTTTTTTTTTTTCCATAAAATTGTTTGCTAATATAATTTTCCATTTTGACATACGTTTTTAAAAATCAAAATAACTATGAATGATCATAAATTTTGCTCACATTTTTACAAAGTAATTGTAAATAGTAAATGAATGTAGAGAAAAATGCAAGAGTTTCAAATACTGTTACATTAAAAAAATTATAATGAAAAATGCGATTAATTTTCATCAAATAGAGTAGAATAATAACTTTAGTGTGTCATTCATTTTGAACGGAATTAAAGTGACGGGTTAGATCCAGCGAACGAGCCCAGTTGCTTAAATATTTTTGCCATCACATCCCAGTGGGCTAGGCCCAATCATTACAAGACCCAAAGCCCATCGTCAAAAGATCAGTCAATCTAGCTCATTGTCCAACCTACGTGGTCTCGACCTAGCTATCGTCCGACAAACGATCCAGATTCTATTCGGGTATCATCCGGACACTATCTTGACCATGTCCTGCGAACAAGAAAGAAGAGGGAGCTAGAAGTTGACACTCCTGAGGGACACTGGAAGCTCTCCAAATCGGTCACAACAACTTCACGACTATCTATAATCACATGTGTCAATGAGGTGACCTATCACTCACATGACCAAGTCATGATTGAGCCGACACGTCCTTCCTCGAACACCATGGTCGATTCAGATGCAGTTATGATCGATCAGGTCATCATAGGCGAGGTATGTCTTCAGATCGACCAATTGTTTTTGAAATAATATGCCTAATTCGTGTTCTAATGAGATTGATTTAAATCTGTTAAAAGTCGTTTGCATGATTTAATTGCTCTGTGATTTAGAATTGATTGAATTCTGAAAATCTGGAAAACAGTCATCCTGTGTCACGCGACAGAACTAGCTTCCGTCATGCGACAGAACTTGCTTCTGTCACGCGACACTTTTAGCCCAATCTGGGCAATATCAGTTTGATGAACAATCTGGTTAATCTATGGATGTGTTTACAATCTGATATGTTTATGTGTTAATCTGGATGCTATAAAATTGACTTTATAAGGCTATGCTAGATTAATTCATTATTTATGCATGCTTAGTTGATTAAAATATGATTTTAATAATTATTGCGATGCATGTTTTACTTGTTCTTACGTGCTAAGAAATTTTATGTTTAGTTGAAACATTGCATTATAGTTTCCTATTATGTTTAGATTTAGACATTAAAATTTTGGATTTTATGATTGTTTATGGAAACAAGTCATAATTATGCGAAATTTAAAAGAAAACTGATTGTTTATAAAAGGTAGTGATTATGTTGCCAAATCAGAGCTGATTTCTGGTTATGCATGTCAAGGAGAGTTTTGTCTAAGGAAGAGTTGGTACTTAAGTAGTCCTTGTGGCTCACCTATCTTTCTGGAAACTTACCTGGTGCGCGATTATGACTATCTTTGCTGATATGCTTATAATCTACCTTAAAGAACCTTCATTTAACTTTTAAGTTCTTTATGCCAATTCATGATTAAAACACTTGAGACCATTCAGATAGTTTTGGGTGGGCTTGCCATAGCAAGGTACTTTGATTCTATTCGAATGCGAGCAAGATGAGGAAATGGTGATTCCTATACGTTTAAAGTGAATGAACTTAATTGGGTTATCAAAATGGTTTTGGACCCAAGGCATAAGATGAGATTAAAATATACCTAGACATATGATGTCTTGAATAAATCTCATAAAAGATCTAAGAGTCATATATGTGATATGATTGATGTTTTCTACCTAATTAATTTAATTTTGAGCGGTTTGCCATAGCAAACTTGAAATTGAATTAAAGTTGGATCTTAGCCCATTAAATGTATATTATGCTTATTTGCATTTGAAGGTGTATAATTTAGTGGGAGCATTTTATATAAATGCATTATACTTCTCATATGATATGTTTAATTATATGTGTTCATATTTTATGTGTATCTTTTTGTAGAATAAATGGCATCAAATAATAATCACGTTTCACTGCGATCTGTCCTTGAGAAGGAAAAGTTGAAAGAGAATGGTACAAACTATATGGATTGGATCCGTAGTTAGAGAATTGTTCTCAAGCAAGAGGAAAAACTGTACGTTCTCGAGGAACCTATTCCACCTGAACCTGTTGCCAATGCTACTAGGGCAGTAAGAGATCAATATCTGAAGCACAAGCGTGACTCTACAGATGTTGGTTGCCTTATGCTCTCCGCCATGTGCAAGAACCTTCAGAAGGATCTTGAGCACTTGGGGACAGTTGACTTAAACAATCGACTGATGGAAATATTCCAAGTACAAGCTAGGCAAGAAAGGTACAACACAGTTACGGTCTTGACCTCATGCAAGATGAGCGAAGGAAAAGCTGTTGGTCCCCATGCTCTTAAGTTGAAGGGCCACATTGAGCATCTTGAAAGGCTTGGTTTTCCAATTAGCCAAGAGTTGGCTACCGACATAATATTGAATTCATTACCCAAAAGTTTTAGTAATTTCATAATGCACTATAACATGGGTGGAATGAATAAAAACCTTTCCGAGTTAGTTCAAATGTTGAACACTGCGGAAACCAATATTGTCGAGAAGAAAACCGACCAAGTGCTAATGGTTAACAAGGGGAAGGGTTTCAAGGGTAAAGGAAAGGCAAAGGTTGCCAATCCTAAGGCAAAAGTTGACAAACTCAAAGAGGCTTCCAAGCCTAAAGAGGCTAAGCCCAAGTCCCAAGAGGACGCAGTCTGCTTCCATTGCAATGAGATTGGACATTGGAGGAGAAATTGCGCAAAATACAAGGAAGCACTGAAGAAGAGCAAAGGAGTTGCTTCGAATTCAGATATCTTTGTTATAGATATATTCCTATCTACTTCTAGTTCTTGGGTATTGGATACCGGATGTGGAACTCACATTTGTTTAAATGTGCAGGGTCTAAAGAACAGAAGGATGCTTAAGGAAGGTGAAGTGGACCTACGTGTGGGAAATGGAGCAAGAGTTGCTGCATTAGCCGTAGGAACTTATGAAGTTACTTTACCTAGTGGACTAATACTTATTTTGAGCAATTGTTATTACGTTCCAGCTTTAAGTAGGAATATTATTTCGATTTCATGTTTGGATAATGAAGGTTTTAATTTTCTTATATGTGATAAGAAATTTTCCATTTACAAGAGTGATATGCATTATTGTACTGCTGTTTCATTCAATGGACTTTATATTCTTGATGTTGAAAATCGTGATAATGATGTCTATAAAATTAACAAGAGATCTAAACCCAATGATGTAAACCACACTTACTTATGGCATTGTCGTCTTGGCCATATAAACGAGAAACGCATTTCTAAACTCCACAAAGATGAATTTTTAGACTCACGTGATTATGAATCTTATGAGACATGCGAATCTTGTTTACTTGGCAAGATGACCAAGGACCCATTTACCAAAACCGGTGAAAGGGCGGGCGACTTATTAGGACTCATACATACCGATGTATGTGGGCCTATGAGTAGCGATGCTAGGAGAGGATTTCGGTACTTCATAACATTCACTGATGATTATAGTAGATTTAGATATGTTTATCTAATGAAACATAAAAGTGAATCGTTTGAGATATTTCGAATATTTCAAAATGAGGTGTAAAATTAACTTGGCAAAACTATTAAGGTACTTCGATCCGATCTAGGTGGTGAATATTTGAGCCAAGAATTTGACAGTCATCTTAAGAGTTGTGGAATCGTTTCAGAACTCTCTCCACCCGGAACACCACAATGGAATGGTGTGTCTGAAAGGAGGAATAGAACCTTGTTGGACATGGTTCGTACTATGATGAGTCAAGTTGAGCTTCCTTTATCCTTTTGGGGACATTCACTAGAAACTACTGCTTTCACTATAAACAGAGTTCCTACCAAATCGGTTCAAAAGACCACATATGAGATGTGGCATGGAAGAAAACCTAGTTTGTCTTTCATGAAGATTTGGGGTTGCGATGCATATGTCAAGAAGTTAACTTCTGACAAGCTAGCACCTAAGTCTGATAAATGTGTTTTCGTGGGATATCCTAAGGAAACCAAAGGATACTATTTCTACAACCGAAACGAAAACAAAGTGTTTGTTGCTCGAAATGGTACTTTCTTAGAAAAGGAGTTTCTTCGCAAAGGAACTAGTGGGAGTAAAATAGATCTCGAAGAAATTCGAGAACCCGAAAACAATATTGAACCAATGGTAGAGACTGAACCAAGTTCACAAAGAGTTGTGGAACCGGTTCAAGATGCACAAGTTCTTCGCCGAAGTGGTAGGTCACAATCCGAACCCGAGAGATATGGATTTCTCGTTACGAAAAGTGATGAAGTGGAGTCAATCGAAAACGATGAACCTACTTGCTATCAAGAGGCGATGTCCGCTCCTGATTTGGAAAAATGGCAAGAGGCCATGAAGTCCGAATTACAATCCATGGCTGATAATCAAGTTTGGAACTTGATTGATCCTCCCGAAGGTGTAAAAACCATAGGGTGCAAATGGGTCTTCAAGAAGAAGAACGACATGGAAGGGAAGGTGCACACCTATAAGGCTAGGCTTGTAGCTAAGGGATATAGGCAGATTCATGGCATCGACTATGATGAAACCTTTTCGCCTGTAGCTATGCTTAAGTCTATTAGAATTTTAATTGCCATAGCCGCATAGTATGACTATGAGATATGGCAAATGGATGTCAAAACAGCTTTCCTTAATGGAAAGTTACTTGAGGATGTATACATGATACAACCTGAAGGTTTTGTCACCCGTAAAATTCTAACAAGGTGTGTAAGTTGCGTAAATCCATTTAGGGATTGAAGCAAGCTTCTAGGAGTTGGAATCTACGTTTTGATGAAGCAATCAAGGAGTTTGGCTTTATCAAAAACGAAGATGAACCTTGTGTATACAAGAAAATTAGTGGGAGCGTAGCATTATTTTTGGTGTTGTATGTCGACGATATCTTACTCATTGGAAATGACATTCCTGCACTGGACTCCGTCAAGTCTTGGTTAGGAAAGTGCTTTTCAATGAAAGATATGGGCGAAGCCGCATATATCCTTGGTATCAAGATCTATAGAGATAGATCCAAGAGGATGATTGGTTTAAGTCAAAGTACTTACATTGACAAAGTCCTTAGAAGATTCCAAATGGAAAATTCTAAAAGAGGAAACTTGTCAATGTTACATGGTATATCTCTTAGCAAGAATCAAAGTCCTAAGACTAATGATGAGCGAAAGAGAATGAATGGTATTCCATATGCTTCGGCAATTGGGTCTATCATGTATGCTATGTTATGTACTAGACCCGATGTCCCGTGTGCTCTAAGCATGACGAGTAGGTACCAATCGGATCCCGGCGAATCACATTGGATAGCAGTCAAGAATATCCTTAAGTACTTACGAAGAACTAAGGATGTATTCTTGGTCTTTGGAGGAATAGAAGAAGATCCTGTAGTTAAAGGCTACACAGATGCTAGCTTCCAAACCGACAAAGATGATTTCAGATTGCAGTCTGGATTTTTGTTTACGCTTAATGGAGGCACTGTAAGTTGGAAAAGTTCCAAGCAAAGTACCGTCGCTGATTCTACAACCGAAGCTGAGTACATAGCGACATCTGATGCAGCTAAGGAAGCAGTTTGGATCAAGAAGTTCATTAGTGATTTGGAAGTCATTCCAAGCATCATAGATCCTATTGAACTTTACTGTGACAACAATGGTGCCATTGCACAAGCAAAGGAACCAAGGTCACACCAGAGATTCAAACACATACTTCGACGTTTCCACATTATCCGTGAGATATGTGAAAGGGAAGACGTAAATATATGCAGAGTAGACACTGATGACAACGTGGCGGACCCATTAACTAAGGCTCTCTCGCAAGCTAAGCATGATGGTCATGTTAGGTCCATGGGTATTCGATACATGGTAGATTGGGCATAGTGCAAGTGGGAGACTGTTAGTGTTATGCCCTAGGCCTATGATTGATAGACTTATGTGTTGACATTATTTATTATTATATGAGATGTTTGTCATTTGATTATTATATGTTTTGTATATTTGTTTATAATAATCTCCGTCCCTAATTATTAAGAGAATAATTAGTATAATTGTCAATGGATAATCATACGATGATTATATGCATAGAGATGCACATTGAAATTATGGATACTTGTTAGAGAACAAGTGACTGGACTTGACCCGTATGAGATTTATGTCATGGTCAAATGTCATAATTAAATCTCATAAGGTCACTTCATTTAGTCCCTAGACCTGAGATTATCATGACCTTACATATGATGAATGTCATGTTTGATTTTAGTCAAACGATATCTTAACACGATATCTATAAAGGCTATCTTTGACATGATCAGATTCTTGATGGGAAGGATGATAAGTCAAGATGGAATTTGTCCCTCGGAAGAGAGATGTTTTGCTTGGGCCCCTCGATGAGTGATAATGATGAAAGTGTATGGCCGTACCCCAATATGATTGGAATTATCATTATACTCAAGAATCGAGAAAGCATTGAACAAAGACAAGTTGACGAGGACCATGACTTGTGTTCAATATAACATCGCGAGAAAAAGGGAGAAATGGAAGTGCACCGTTGAAAACGTGAACTCTTACGTTACATTATTTGGGTAAACATAATGGCTTACTAGAGTCCGCTTATGTCTTATGAGAGTCGATATGATCGAACTCATTGCCAACATAATGTAATTCTATTGGGTCACACACAACTAGAATGAATTGATTAAACCATTGGAAGAATGATTGAGAAAAACTTCTCACTGGGCTTGTTAGGCCGTGCGACAGAACAGGCCATGTGCTGTGTCTGGTCGTGCGACATAACAAGCCACTGAGGCGGTTTGGCAGAATCCCTTCCTAATTTGATTAGGATTCATATTCTATACTATTGTACTATAAATATGAACGTCTGTCAAACCTAAAAAGCTAGCCGAAATTCTCAATAGAAATTCACAAACATATTCTCAATATTATTCTAAGGGTTTATAGGATCTAGCAATCTTCAAGAAATTGTTCTTGAATTCATTCAAATGTGTGGATACCGAAAGAGGGTCTTCGCTCGTTCATCGATCAAGGCCTAGAGTTCAAGCAAGTTGAAGAACGAAATTTGTGATTTGAAATCACATAATCAAATCGTTTGATAGCTCAAGAACGGAAAGCGTTCAAGGTTGGTTACATCTATCTCATAATTTTTCAAGTTAATTATATAGAACGGGTCCTAGGGCTTCTTGGGTTTTATGTTATTTTATACTTAATTCCGCTGCGCATGGACCCGTAAAACCCAACACAAAGGACTAAGAATTTCTGGGCAGAGCTTCAACTTCGTATGAACTAACAGCAAAATCAATTTCTCAAGCAATCTTCAAATGGTGAAGATTGGGGGTATTTATACCCAAGCATCAAGGATATAGTGCTGGACACAAACCGTTGCAAGAACAAGATCGATGCTTTCCCATTGGTCCACAGTAACCACTTTTGTCCTTAGGTACAGCAGTTGCAGGTAAAGCTGATCAGGCTCCAACTGCAAATAAGGTAGTTAGGACATCTGTCACCTTTTCAAGATCCTTGCAGATCTTCTCTGACATTGAGTCACGTGACAAGATATGGTGGTTGACATTTGATATTGCTGACGTGGATTCCAACGGTCAAATGTGGTTCACTTCAAGTCTTCAATCATTGGAGCGGTCCTGGTGTGCAAGCGGTTCTGAGTATAAGCGATTTCACCAGTGGAGGATCCTTAAGTGCTGATTCAAAGATGGAACTGCAATGCAGTTTGCATGGAGCGGTTCATAATGCGATTTGCACTTAGGAGTTCAAGAGCAGTTTCAGACTAAGGATTCCACCAAGCGGTTGCATGAAGCGATTTGCTAGGCGGTTTTGGATTAAGCGGTCTGAAACACTTGAACTGCATCCTCAGATCCAATGAGTCTTGTGCCAGTTTTCAAGCCTAATTTAACCTATTCTATAAAATGAACTTAGCTAAAAAAATTGAAGTCTAAGCTTCATCACATATGGGCCTAAAGTCCTTAAAATAGACAGGAGTTTATGGTATCAATCAAATCTTAAGCTAATCTAGGAGGGTTAAAATATGCATACCCAACATTTACAATAACAAAATCTATAAGCAAGCATATTTAAGAACCAAATTACAATAACAAAATCAACAGTTAGGAAAGAAGAGTTTCATGTTCAACCACTTGAGCCCAACTCAATATATATATATATATATATATATATATATAGGGTTTTGTTAGGATACCTTTAGTAGGAGTATCCTAACAAGTGACCCAATTTTTTTTGGACAAAAATGTCCCTTATTTCACAAAGCAAAGAATATATATGTATGGGTTAAATTGTAATTTTCAATAACTTTTTTTTTTTACAGAAAGCCTCACTTTCTCTCTCTTTCCCAAATCTCTCATTCTCTCTCACTCTCTCTCTCTCTCATCTCCTCTCCACGGTGGGTATTCTAAACCCGCCCAGTTCATCTCCCCGTCTTCCGGCGACCTCACCTCCAGCGACCTCTGCCTTCCCCATCTTCCGGCGATGCCTCCCATCCCCCTTTTTCGGCAACTCGTTCATCTCCCAAACCCGCCAAGTTCATCTCCCAAACCCAATCTCTCGCCTCCTCCATCCGATCTCTGTTTTGCTCTCTCTCCAACAACCAAGTCGCACTGATTATCTCCCCCTCCATCCGATCTCTGTTTCATCTCAGGATTCCGGCGAAAAAAGTGGGGTTGGAACGGAAGAGGGAGAAGGAGTATTTGAAAATGGAAAGGGGTTGAGGGAGATGTAGATTGGGGTTTTTGATTTTCAAATTACAATCTTGCCCTCCTTATTTTTTTGTTCAATGTATGAAATATTGGACATTTTTGTTCAAAAAAATTGGGCCACTTGTTAGGATACTCCTACTAAGGGTATCCTAACAAAACTCTATATATATATATATACTCCCTCCGTCCCAGCGAAAGAGCCATTTATTTCCTTTTTGGGCGTCCCATTTAAAAAGCCACTTTCCCAAAAAGGAAACCTTAAATCACTATTCTCTCCACTCATTCTCTCTCCTACTTTACTTTTACACTCACAACATTATCTTTCTTACATCACCTCCCACTCATTCTCTCTCCTATTTAATTTTTCATACTCACAACATTTAAACTTTTTCTCTTTCCTACATCACATTTCTTATTTTGCGTGTCGGACAAATTTACCGACTCTTTCGCTGGGACGGAGGGAGTATATATATATATATTGGTTTTGTTAGGATAACCCCTTCAAGAGTATCTTAACAAGTGACCCCATATTTTATGATCAAAATATCCCTTTTTTATTTTTAGTTCATGTACAAGATGAAGGGGCATTTTAGTCAACAAAAAATGGGTTAGTTGTTAAGGTACTCATATACTCCTTCCGTCCCACAATAATCTGTAAAAAGACATCTTTTGAGCGTCCCACAATAATCTGCATTTTTCCAAAATGGAAATGAGACCCACTTGTCTCTACTCACAACCATTACCCACTTACTCTACTTTCTCTCGCCTACCCAACCATCTACACTCACAACACATCACCTTTTTCACCTTTTACCTTAATTTTCGTGCCAAGCAAAAATGTGCACATTTCTCCGGGACGGATGGAGTATATATATATATATATATATATATATAGGAGTACCTTAACAACTAACCCATTTTTTTGTTGACCAAAATATTCCTTCTTTATTTTTAGTTCGTGTACATGATGAAGGGGCATTTTAGTCATAAAATATGAGATCACTTGTTAAGATACTCTTGAAGAGGGTATCTTAACAAAACCCTATATATATATATATATATATATATATGGTTGCCTATTCGATTTCGATTCAGGATCGCGTATATTTTTTTTAAAATCGGAACCAGACCAAATAAATAGATTCCATAAAAATTTAAAATCAGAACCGAACCAATACTGTTTTATCGATTCGATTTTTACTGATTCAATCCGATTTCCCGGATTATTTGTACTGCCCTAAAGGAAAGCGGGAAAGCACATTGATTTTTGTAGAAATTGGTCCCCCACAAGTTTCCAAGTTTTACGCCAGGCACCCATTAAAGCCGGAAGTTAGTCATTTTAACCAACAGGTTAAAGTAAATGCGATAAGTGACAATGACACTTCACTTTTCCTTACACAGCAGCAGCTAGCAGCTTTGTAAGTAGTCAGCCAAGCCTCCTTTGCTTGGTGTTGTCACCATTACTACACTCACATGAATGCATATTCCTTCCTCCATTTTAGTAAGTAACTCTCCCGCAGTCACACACCTCCTCTTTCCCCCTTTAATACCCACTCAACCGAAATAAATACTTCATCCGTCACATTTAAAACCGTAATGTATGGATGTTACGAAAAGTATACTCTCTCAGTCTCAGTCTCAGTCTCAGTCCCAGTCCCAGTCCCACGTGAGTGGAGATTGGACACAAAAATTAAAAAAAAATAGAAGAGATAATTAGTGTGAGTAGGTATTTGTAAATATGAAAAATAAATATGAGAGAAAATGAGTGGATCAAGAAATACTATTTCTTCCTAACATCAGGTAACTTACTATTTCTGAAATACTAAGCTAATTGGTGTTGTAAGTATAAAAGCAAAGTAGAAGAGAGAATAAGTGAGAGGAATAATGTAAAAAATTTGCCATTTTTGGTAGTCTAAACTCACGTGGGACATACGAAAAAGGAAATAAGTTTTCACTCCCATGTAACGCACAAAAAAGAAAATAAGTCTACGCTCACGTGGGTGGGAAGTATGAAGTGTGATATTATGATGTTACGTGTGTGAATAATGAGATATAGGAGAGAAATTGGAGTGGAGAGAGAGAGAGAGAGAGTATATAAAAAAAAAAAAATCCTATACTCCTCCGTTCCACTCCAAATGTCACTTTTTACCCAAATTAATGGCGTCCCGTTTGAAGCGTCACCTTTCCTAAAAAGGAAATGTTTTATTAATATTTTATTATCCCATCCACTATTCCCTCCACTAATTCTCTCTCCTCTACACTCACAACACTTTTTAAATTCACTATTTTTTCCACTAATTCTCTCTCCTATTTTTAAATTATACTCACAATATTTTTTCTTTTCCCTTTTTTCCTTAATTTGCGTGTCATCCCTAAAAGAGTGACACTCTTGATGGGACGGAGGGAGGGAGTGTAAAGAATTAGAAGCCTTAGCTTTTTGTATTCACAATAGAACAATATTTATAGGTACAAAGAAGTCCTAACTATGCTAGAATTTGTAAGATCCTTTCTATACAAGGAATATATAATTTCCTAATCTATGTAAATCATAATATATTGTTTCCTAATCATAATATGTATACCAATTACAATAAGGAAAATAGAATTAGGAAACTGTGAGTGAATCCAAGACAGAGCAGAATAGTGACAGCCTTGAGATGGGCCGAGGCGGCGCCGAAGGCCAGGCCAGGCGTGCGCCCGGCTTCCAGCCGTGGCCGAGACAGTGTTGATTTCGAGGCGGCCGCCGGACGTGAGCCGAGGCGCGCGCCTCAAAGGCCGAGCATTCGCTTTGGAATCACCAGCGCGAGGCGGCCGCACGGGAGCAGCATGGGGCGGGCGCTCATCTGGACAACCATCGTTGTTTGTTTGTCTCTTGGAATAGTAGAGGAAGCTTCATCCTTAACACGCCCGCAAGATGGACGATCCTCGAGAAGACCAATCTTGGAGAGAAGTTGTTGGAAGCGTATACGAGAGAGAGGCTTAGTTAGAACATCGGCTAGTTGATCCGTGCCAGTAATGTGTTGTACTCAGAGGGAACCGGACTGAATTTGCTCACGAACAAAGTGAAATGAGAGGGCTACGTGCTTCATACGAGAGTGGAAGACCGGGTTTGCAGAGTAGGTAGCCGCACCAAGGTTATCACAATAAATCACCTAGGTAAGATGTGATGGAAAGCCAAGCTCACAGTGAAGTTCCCAACCCACGTAAGTTCTCGTCTGGTGTCCGGCAATAGCACGGAATTCGGCTTCGGTGGTAGAGCGAGCAAGGGCACGTTGCTTCCGGGAAGACCAAGTAACCGGATTCTTGCCTAGGTAGACAAGTAAGCCAGAAGTGGATACAAAATCATCCTTGTCTCCGGCCCAATCCGCATCACAGAAGGCATGAAGAGAGGGAGGAGACTTTGCAAAAATCTGAAGACCAAGGTGCATAGTGCCATGAAGATAGCGTAGAAGGCGCTTCAATGCAACCCAATGAGAGGATTGAGGGTTTTGCATGAATTGCGCAAGTTTGTTGACCGAGAATGCAATGTCGGGACGAGTGAGTGATAAGTATTGAAGTCCACCAACGATAGCACGATAGGAAGTGGGGTCAACAGCTGGAGTGGCATTGGATCGTGTGAGGAGTGTGATGTTACCACGGGAGTGGGAGCGGCTTGCAATCAATCATGTTGTGACGGGTGAGAAGGTCATGAATGTATTTGCCTGAGAGAGTAGGAGCCCATTATGGTTAGGAGAGACTTCAACACCCAAGAAGTAGGACAAGGGGCCAAGGTCCTTGAGGAGAACCTGGTTGGATAGGTTGGAGATGAAGGAGTGAATGTGAGAGGGAGAAGGGCCGGTGACAATTATATCATCAACATAGACAAGTAGGTAAATTGGATGTGAGGATTTGCTGAAAATAAACAGGGAGGGATCGGCTAGGGAGGGTTGGAAGCCATATGTGGTGAGGTAGGTTTTGAGTTCTTGAAACCAGGCCCGGGGAGCTTGTTTGAGACCATAGATGGCTTTTGACAAGCGACAAACAAAGGATGGGTTGGTGGAGTCCTCAAATCCGGGGGGTTGTGTCATAAAAACAGTTTCAGAGAGGGTGCCTTGAAGAAAGGCATTGTTTACATCAAGTTGGCGAAGGGGCCAATGGTTGGTTGTGGCAAGGGATAGAAGGAGCCTGGACAAAGGGCCGGTTTGACAACGGGGCTAAAGGTTTCAAGGTGTAATCGACACTGGTTGTTGGTGAAAGCCTTTGGCGACAAGTCGGGCCTTGTATTTCCGAATGGTGTTGTCGGGGTCAGATATTGACGCGAAAGACCCACTTGCAACCAACAATGTTATGGGTCGATGTGGATGGTACCAAGGACCAAAGTGTTGTTGCGGGTTAGGGCTTGAATTCTTCAATCATGGCATCGCGCCAACGAGGAATGGATAGAGCTTGTTTGGTGGTGGTGGGAAGGCTAGTGGGAGATGTGAGTAGGGATAGGTTGGCATACTGGGATTGGGTTTGGTGATGCCATGGGAAAGTCTAGTGGTGATGGTACGGGTGGGAGGTGGAGGGGATGGTGGGTTGGGGAGTGGGTGGTGTGGTGTCGAGTTGAGTTGGGTTAGGGGTTCATTAGGGGTGGGGTTGGGAGAGGAATGAGTTGGGGAGGGGGTGGGGGGTGGCGAAGGGGGTTGGGGTTGGGGTTGGGGTTGGGGGGTTGGGATGGAGGGGGTAGTGTTTAAGATGGGGAGAAAAAGTGTGTGCCATTCAGAGGAAGGGGGAGAGGAGGAAGTGGGGGATGAGGTGGTGAGGGAGTTGTAGGGGAAAGTGTTTTCAACAAAGCGGACATGGCGGGAGGTGTAGACACGATGGGAGGTAGGGTCAAGGCAGTAGTACGCGCTTTGCGTGGGTGAGTAACCGACGAAGATGCAAGGGGTGGATTTTGGGTCAAGTTTGTGGGTGGTGTATGGGCGAAGCCATGGATAGCAAAGGCAACCAAAACTACGTAGCTTGGTGTAGTTTGGAGGGGAGCGGAAAAGGCGGAAGTAGGGGGAATCATTGTTTAGGGTGGGGGTGGGTAGTCTGTTTATGAGGTATGTGGCAGTGGTGAGAGCATAGGGCCAAAGGGTGAGGGGTAGGTTGGCATGGGAGAGAAGGGTGAGGCCGGTTTCAACAATGTGGCGGTGACGACGTTCGGCGTACCCGTTGTGTTCAGGAGTGTGAGGGGGTGTGGTGAGGTGGGTGATACCGTTTTGACCAAGAGTGGGTGTGAGTTTAAGGTATTCACCCCCGTTGTCGGAGTAGACTTGTATGATGGGACGTTTGAAGTATTTTTCGACTAAAGCTTTGAAGCGGAGGAAGGTATTGTAGGTGTCAGATTTGTTTTTGAGAGGGTAAAACCAAATATATTTGGTGAAGTGATCGACAAAGATGACATAATATTTGAAGTTGTCAAGCGAGTGAATTGGAGACGTCCATACATCCGAAAATATAAGATCAAGGGGAGCATGTGAGACAATAGTGGAAGATGCAAAAGGCAGCTTGTGACTTTTATTAATAAAGCAGGAATTACAAGGAGGTAAGCTAGAGGGAGTAGATAAACTGAATTTGCTACGTAAAAGACTAAGAACGGGGGAAGAGGGATGTCCTAATCTATGATGCCACAGCTGCGAGGAGAGAGAGCTTGAATGAGCTTGAATGGGCGGAGGGTGCCAAATGTAGACGCCATCCTCAAGGTTTCCATGGATAAGAGTTTGACTCGTGGCTTTGTCCTTGATAAGAAAAGAAGAGTGTGAGAATTCAATGATGGCATTGTTGTCACGACAAAATTGAGACACAGATAGAATATTGCGAGTAATGAGAGGGACATGTAAGATATTATTAAATTTAAGAAGAGAGGATGATGTGGGGAGAGAGAAGGAACCTATATGAGAGATTGGAAGAGTAGAACCATCGCCGATGATGACGTCGTCACTGCCATTGTAGGGTGTGTGAAGGGCAAGATTGGAGAGGTCATTGGTGATGTGGTTGGTTGCGCCACTATCGACAAGCCAAGATGGAGGGGGAGGTGGGTTGGGATGGGATGCGGTGTGGGCTTGGGGGTTGGGATTTGGATTTCTGTTTTGGCGATGAAGGGGGGGGAAGTTGACGGCGGGGTAGTCACGTTTGAATTGGCGACATTGGGAGATAACATGTCCAATGTTGCGACAATATTGACACTTGCCGTTAAAGGGGCGAGGGGAGGAGGACGAGTTGTGGGATGGAGAGGAATTGGTGTTGCGGTAGGAATTACGGTTAGGCGAAGGGTGGGTGTGGGCGGTGAAGGCGGTGGTGGGAAGAGGAGAGGTGGCCTTGGATTGTTTGAGGGTGAGTTCATGTTGGATGAGTTTTTCGTGTAGGGCTTCAAAGGAGATAGGGTTGTCTCGGGCTCGGGTGGAGTCAATGACAGGTTTGAAGGTTTCATAGTCCAAGCCTTTGAGGATAGTGTAGATTATGTCCTCGGAATCCATGGGTTTTCCTAGAATGGCAAGTTTGTCGGTGTAGGTTTTAACGGCATTCATGTAGTCGGAGATGGATAGTTGATTTTTTGTGAGGTTTGCAAGGTTGTCTTTGATTTGAAGTATGTGGCCACGAGAGGGGTTGGCATAGGTGGTTTTGAGGATGGTCCAAGCTTCATGAGAGGTTTTGGCTTGATGAACAAGGGGAGCAATGGCGGGGTCTAGGGTTCCTATGAGGGCTCCTAGGATGAGGCGATCTTGGCGAGACCAAGTAATGGCCGCTGCCGGATTAGGGATGGTGGTGGTGGTGGCCGGGTTTGGCCGGTTCATCATCCGTTTCAACGGCGGCGGGAGCGGTGGTGATGATGGTGTTATCATCGGGTTTGGGTGGGTGCCATCGACGAATTTCAAGAGGTCGAGGCCAAATAGGATGGAGGTAATTTGAGATGCCCACGTGAGATAGGTTAGAGGGGCGAGGGTGCGACAAGAAGAGAGGTTGACCAAGAAAAGTGGTTGGTCGGGTTGAGGCGGTGTTTGGAATGGTGGAAGGAGTTCCGGCCATCCAAGGTGGGTGGGCTGCCGAGTTTTGACAAGGATTTTGGGGGTTGTGAGGCTTTGAATCTTACAGCTCTGATACCATGTAAAGAATTAGAAGCCTTAGCTTTTTGTATTCACAATAGAACAATATTTATAGGTACAAAGAAGTCCTAACTATGCTAGGATTTGTAAGATCCTTTCTATACAAGGAATATATAATTTCCTAATCTATGTAAATCATAATATATTGTTTCCTAATCATAATATGTATACCAATTACAATAAGGAAAATAGAATTAGGAAACTGCAGTGTGAATCCAAGACAGAGCAGGAATAGGACAGCCTTGAGATGGGCCGAGGCGGGCGCCGAGTGTTGGGCCAGGCGTGCGCCTGGCTTCCAGTGATTGTGGCCGAGACAGGTTGATTTGAGGCGGCCGCTGGACAGGAGTTGAGGCGTGCGCCTCAAAGGCCGAGCATTCAGTTTTGGAATCACCAGTGTGAGGCGGCCGCATGGAGTAGTATGGGGCGGGCGCCTCATCTTGGACAACCATCGTTGTTTGTTTGTCTCTTGGAATAGTAGAGGAAGCTTCATCCTTAACAGGGAGTATAATTTAATGCCTCATATCCCACCATAAATTGCACTTGTCCCACAAATGCGCTCATACTGGTATTCTTTTTCCATTAACAACTGTTCAGCTTAACGGCTACTTTTTATTATCCTAATGGGGTAATTTTTCAGGAAAACCCAAACCCGAATTTCATGCCCTTTTTAGCGGGAATTTGTTGATAGCCCCGCAAAGTGGTTTGACTCTCCAGCAAACAAGCGAAGATAATATATAAAGATTAAATAAGGAACAATTTAAATAGCTGAATTAATTACATATGGAGTAATAGTTAATATCTGAAAAATACAAAGTGCACTGTTCAAATAGATTAATGGAGCGAAGTTGGATCAGCCGGAATATCTGGACCCACCCGGCAGCCTTCTAACATGAACACAACGTCCGTCATGGATGGCCGGTCAAGCGGGTCGGCGGTTGTGCAAAGCAACCCGACTTTCAGGCCCAACAAGAACTCTTCCCATTCCGACGACTCGGGATCAAGCTCAAGCAAACCCGGCTCCAAAAGTTCCGAAATTTTCCCTCTTTGTAGCTGCCTCTTCACCCACTTAACAATATCTTCATCTTCATCTGTAAACATTACCGGCTTTCTTCCGGTCAAGATTTCCAACAAGACAATCCCAAAGCTATATGAATCACCTTCTTTTGTTGCTTGACCGGTCAATATGGCTTCCGGCGAGACGTACCCTAGAGAGCCAACCGGAGTGGCAGAGGATGATGATGGTTCTGTCGGAGTGGCAATGCTTAGCTTATCTAACCCGAAATCGGAAAGATGGGCTTCAAAATCAGCATCAAAAAGGACATTTTGTGGCTTAATATCACCATGGACCATTGGAATTGAATGCAAGAAAGCTAGTCCCCGGGCAATGCCTAGTGCGATTAAATGGCGCATGGGCCAATTTAATACATGCCCATCTTGGTGTGATGCCTCTTGAAGAAGGGTTGCTAAGTTCCCATTAGGCATGTAGTCATAAACAAGAAACCGGACATCTGGTGGTCCCGCAAAGTAGCCTCGTAGCACGGTCAAATTCTGGTGTTTGACTTTTCCGAGAGATTCAGCTTCTTTTCGAAATGCGGGTTCCGGTATGGAAGCATCCGGAAGCCGGCGGATAGCAAGGACCATTCCATCGGAGAATGTGGCTTTGAATATAAGCCCATATTTGCCTCTGCTCAATACATTTTCCTCGTCGAATTGTCTTGTGGCTTCAACTGTTTCTGCATATGTTATTCTGTTACTGAACATAATCAGTTTCGGCACTGCGTTTTGACTATTGCCACTCCCACGACCACCTTCGGTTCCTGAGCTTCCACGACCTGGGCTTGGTTTCTTCTCTCCGTTAGCCTTACCAATTAACCTCTTCCGCCACCTTAAGAGCCCCCATATATACCCACAACAACAGAATGTCAATATTACCCCTCCAGCAGCAACCACACAAATCAATATAATGAGCCTTCTCCTCTTTTGATCTCTTTCCTTTTTACAGTTTTTATTCAATGGCCTCCCACATAGATGCTTGTTCCCCGTGAACACCGAAGGATCATTGAATTTAGAACCCAATTTCTCAGGAATTCTGCCCTCGAGATTATTAACAGAGAGATTCAAATGTTGCAAGCCAGGAATCAATGAGAGACTTTCTGGTATCTGACCTGAAAAGTGATTTGAATCCAGTAAAAAAGAAGTTAACGACATACAATTGGAAATGTCTTCTGGGATTTCACCGATTAAATTGTTCTGACCCAAATCGAGCTTCTCAAGATGAGATAAACGAGTGAGACTATCTGGAATCTGACCAGTCAAACGATTCCCACGAACCTCAAACACTTCAAGAACAGAAGCATTTCCCAGCTCCACTAGAATTGAGCCATTAATAACATTATTTGATAGAGATAGAGCAATTAAGGCTTGAAGAAACCCAAACTCCGCTGGTATGTAGCCGGAGAAAGCATTAGATGAGAGATTCAGATGTTGCAAACTTGACAAACTACTGAAACCCTCAGGAAGATCACCGGAGAAATTGTTCTCCTCTAAAGCAACCAGCATCAAATTTGGCAACCCGAACAGCTCAACTGGCAATTCTCCAGACAAGTTTTGTTTACTCAAATCCAGACTGGAAAGCCTAAGCAAATTCCCTACACTCCCCGGAATCTGGCCGGAAAACTCACAACCACTCATGTTAAGACTCATCAACCCTTTCAATCCCCAAATAACTGCCGGAAGCTCGTCTGAAAACTTGTTACTGCTCAAATTCAACGAAGTTAAATTACTTAACCCCGTTAATTCTTGTGGCAAATCACCAGTTAATTGATTATCACTCAAATCCAAGGACTCAAGTTCGGAGAGCCTTCCATAACTTGACGGAATAGTTCCACTGAAAAGATTTCTTCCCAAGGAAAGAACTTTTAAACCCTGTAAATCCCCAATATATTCAGGAACCAACCCTGATAGATGATTTCCTCCAAGATCGAGAACATTCAACAAACTACATTTTCGAATTTCAGTCGGGACTTGACCAGTAAATGAATTATTAGCCAACTTTAGATCCTCTAGCTTCAATAAATTTCCAATTCCGGCCGGTAACGTGCCGAATAGGAAGTTTCTGGAAAGATCTAAACTCTTGAGGCTATTTACATTTGTTAGCCAAATTGGGAAAACATCATTTATTTGATTATCGTGAAGGTCTAAAAGTTCTAAGAGGGAGGAGAATGTCAAATTTGTGGGCTTGATTAAACCCGTGAAGGAATTAAACCCTAGCTGGACAATTCGTAATGAAGGAGGATTGACTGTGACATTAGCAAAGAGAGATGTGGGGACCGAACCTGACAAAGAATTGCGCGGTAAAGAAATTACTTGGAGATTTGGGAGTGAGCTGATTGAAGCCGGAATTAGACCTCTGAAATTGTTATCTCCGGCGCTAAAATGAATAAGTGACGAGCAGTTAGCGATCGACGAGGGAAGAGTGCCGTACAATTGGTTTGAATCTAGCCATAGGTATTGCAGCCCTTGGAGGTCTCCGATTGTCGCCGGAATTTGACCGGAGAATGAATTGAAAGACAAATTGATGAGTTGGAGGTTGGAGGCGACAGAGAGGTTGGCTGGGATGTTTCCGGATAATAAATTAGATGATAAATCGACGTACCGGAAGCTAACCGGGAGATTACCGGAGATTTGACCAGTTAGAAAATTATGACCGAGGTTAAGGACCTGAAGGTTGGTGAGGTTGAAAACGGCAGGCGGGAGAACGCCGGTGAAAGAGTTATACTGTAAATAAACAGCTCGCAAGAGGGAGCATTGAGATAAGGAAGAAGGAATAGAGCCATTAAAGGCATTGGAATGGAGACTGAGCTTACGAAGCTGGTTAAGATTACCAAGCTGGTCAGTAAGCCGGCCAGAGAGTTGAAGGCGAGGGAGGCGGAGTTCACGAACACGGTTATCAAAACAGGTGACGCCACGCCAGTCGCATGGGGCGGCTGAAGTGGAGGTGTTCCAGGCGTCTAAAACGCCGAGTGGGTCGTGTAAATTGAGCTTGAAAGATAATAAAGCTTGGATCTCCGGTATACTGGCGGCGTAAATGTTGGCGGTGGAGGAAAGTAGGATGGAGAGGAAGAGGGAGGAGAGAAAAGTAGCCGTTGGCATGGGGAGTGAAGTTGGGTTAGGAGAGCAGACATGGGCTGAGAGTGAGAGAAATAGTCGGAGGAGTCATATATATGGTGCCAAAATACAGGCGATGGTGGTGGGAGGTGGGGAGGTTGCTGCTCAGCCTCTCATGTAAAAAAAGTGTGTTTGTTTTTGCTCACTTCCCGAAATCATTCAATAAATAGGTTGGACACCAAAAACTATTTTCTACTTCCTATTTTTTCAAAGACCAACGTATCTCCGTCCCGCTCGAAGTGTCTCAACTTTCCTTTTTAAGCGTCCTATTTAAAGTATCTTAATCCCAAAATGAAAATTTTTTATTATTTGTATACTCTTCCTACCCCACTCATTCTCTCTCCTACTTTACTTTTACGCTCACAACATTCTCTCTCCTAAGAACATCCACAATGGGAGGTTTTTGGGAGCTCTCTATTTTTATGAAAAAGCTCTCTAGAGCTTTTTGCCATTGTGGAGCAAGTTGAAAAGCTCCTTACTAAGGAGCAACTCCTTCTACAAAGAGCTCTCTCAAGGAGCTCTTTCCATTAATTTTGACCACTTTCCCATATTGATCATTAAATATTATAGAAAAATGCTAGAAAAAAAGTTTAATGTTGTTGAATTTGGGGGAACAAAAAAGTTGATAAAAAGGTTCTACCATTGTGAAAAAAGCTTGGAGGTTTTTATTATTGGGTTGTAAATGATGTGGCATATTGAAATTACAAAAAAGCTATGAAAAAAGCTCTTAATATTGTGGATGCTCTAACTATTCATCCCACTCATTCTCTCTCCTATTTAATTTTTCATACTCACAACATTTAACATTTTTCTCTTTCTTACCTCACTTTCCTTAATTCTCGCGCCGATCTCATTTTGAGACACTTCGGGCGGAACGGAGGGAGTATTTTTTAATCAAATAATGCAACGTACTTATTAATATTTAAAAAAATGTAATATACTTTTTAAGTGACTATCAAATAATACAATTAAATTCTTTTTTAACTAAAGGTGTTATTTCTTTTAATGAAATGATGATGTAGCAAATGAGGTGTTGAAATTCTATCGAATGTTGATGTGAAAACTAACTTATCTATCATATCAATCTCTCCAAGGGAAGAAAAAAATGGGCATTAACGCTCGTTAAATATTTAGTGCGTGTTAATTTCGCTACAAGGTGTTAACTATATTTAACGTCATCCATTTTTTAACTTGAAAATTGCATTATATGAAAAAAGTTATAAAAATATGTTATATTTTTTTGACACTAAAAACTACGTTGCATTATTTGCAGTTATATAATAAATACGAAAAAAAATTGATAAAAAATTAGAGATAAAGTAATTTAGAAAATAGACATTCTTTTCAAGACAATGTTTTCAAATAATAATAATAATAATTTTGAAATGTAGAGAGTACAATTTAATATAGACTTATTAATATTACATGGCAAAAAAATATTAGAGATAAAGTATTTTTAAATCATTATAAAAATTTATGATTTAAAATTATCTGTCCCTAATAATTATTCATAAAAAATCTCATTGCATTAAATACGTGAAAATTTAAAAATTTCAAATTTAATGATAAAGAAATCAATTTAATAAAAATAAATATTTTTTAATATTTAGTCAATAGAAATAAATACTTATTTTAAAGCGGGTGAAATCTATACTTATAGTATATTAAAGTAGGCCAAACTTGATAAGGTGTTGCCACATAAGTCAAAAAAGGTGATTCTTGCATTCTTAGGCTTCCAACTCATCCACCCCCTAATTAATTTGTGATGTTTTGAATTCTCCCTAATAGCTATTAACATTCATAGTCTCTAATAGTTATGTGAATGGTTACTTCTTACATATTGGGTATATAATAGGTATTTAATTGGTGATGAATACAAGCTATTAGTTTTAGTAGATATATTTAGCTATGCAAATAGTTAACTTTTATTTCTTAATTTTATTGTATTCTACTATATAAGTTATTCTATTAGTTTACATCAATAGTTAATGTTATATTCTTTAAAATAATAGAGTAGGATAGCTACTTCTTCTAATAGTGTCTTCAAATAGTTATCACTACTCCTACTATTTATACTATTAGATAATAGCAATGCATTGAATTGATCATTACATGCATGAGTCTCTTGATGTTTCATTTCTTTAACTTACAAATTTTTAACTTTTGAAATGCAAACTTTTGAAATGCAACAATCAATGGATCCTTACATGCATGAGCCCCTTGATGTATCCTTTACTATAACTTACAAATTATTAACTTTTAAAATACAACCATCAATGAAATGAGATGCATGAATCCCTTAATGTTTCATACACTATAACTTACAAATTATTAAATTTTGAAATTCAACAATTAGTTCAAGGGTCATGAACTTTATGTGCATCTAATAATAAAATTAAATAATTATGCATAAAGTATATTTACATTCGGCAATAATGATGGGAGGGGGTAACAGAAAGTTTGGAGTGGAGATTAGTCATAATCCAAAAGGTGTTGCTGTTTCTTCTGTTGAGGAAGTCCGTAAGGCGATTCAAGAGACATTTCCCAATGAAAAGGAGGTAAGTGAGAGCATTCATATGATTTGTTTTTCAGTAAGCTTCTCTAGATTTATAAAAAATTGGGGGCTATTCTTTTGGCCGATGAAAAGTTAACGGGGTTTATTTTGAGACGCAATTTTTATAAATTTTTTTAATGAACAGATGATTGATCCACGGAGTGATGTTCAACCATTAAAATTGAGCCAAGAAAGGTAATTTTAATAATTTGTTTTATTTTTAGTTTTGCTCACAATTTTATTTATTTCATAATTGTGTTTGATTTCTCTCATGGCCTTTCAGAGTAAAACTCTCTTTTTCCTTTTCCCTTTTACCTCTCACCTCTCACCTTTCATTTTGATTTCTTTTTTCTTTTTTCCTTTTGATTTATATTTATATTTTAGTTGTATGTTGCTATTTTATTCATTTTTTTTTGTTTTCGTTGATTTATACTTTGGTTCAAATAAATTTATTTTGTCTTCTTATTTGTTTTTTTTTTTTGATTAAAAGCTTAATTTTCTATTCCTCTTTAGTTTTTTACTTAGTTTGTATATTTGTTGATTTTGACATTCATTTTCAATTTATTTTTATTTTATTTTGTTCGTATTTTTTATTTTGATTCTTTTTTAATGCTTCGATTATTTCATTGCCTTCTCTTTTGGTTATATTTGAAACTTATATTTAATTTTTGAATTTTTTTTTTTAACTTTGTTTCAAACTTGATTTCAGATTTTTTTTTTAAAAAAATATCATACATTTGTTTTTATTTTATTTAATGATGTTTTTTATTTTTATTATATTGACGAATATTTCTTTTGATTAAGGCTTGGTATTCATATATTATTTATTTTTGATTTGTTTTTATGTTATGTTATGTTATTTATTTCAATTTTTATTTTTTTCGAATATTTTTTTTATATATAAATAAAATTTATTTTTCTCTATTTTGACTATGTTAGTGAAGTTTAATTTTATTTTTTCATTTGAAGATTTTTTTTTTAATTTACCTATACCTTTTTCTATTTTGATTTATTTGTGTCTTTATTTATTTTATTATGTTTTTGAAAATTTTCTATTTCTATTGTTTTTTTAATTAAGGTTTAATTTTCATATTTTTGTTTTCTGCTTTTCTGCTTTTCTTCTTTTCATTTTCAGTGTGTATTGATTATGTATATTTATCACGGGTTGGGCAAAAGATGGAACCAAAATCATGTTGACATCATTTGTAGGACCATTCTTTACGGGGAGATTTTTATCCTGGAGTATTTGGAAATTATTAATTTCTATCTTTATATTTTATATTTATATTGCTGTTTTTTTTCATATGATATTAATTTTATATTTACTATTAGTTTTAGTTTCATATATATATGATCATCTCTTTTTAGTAATTTTATAGAAAATTATCTTCATTTTACACTTATGTATGTTTTGTGCATTTATTTTTGTTTATTAATTTGAATTGTTTTATTTACTTTCAATGCAGGTTTTAATTTGAAGTTTTGTGATACTTCGACATCAATGCAACATCAATTCCAAACTAATCATTCATTACAATGGAAGCTAAGGAAAATAGAGATAAAAGAATAACGAGATTTAGAATTGAAGTTTGAAAGGATTTCAACAATAGTGTAAGCATTATAATGTGTAAAGCTGCATGATTATATACTTACTATTTGCAAATATAATCTATCATGGTTCAATTTATTGATTATATTCAAAGAAGGTTGTAAATCTTTTTACCGAAAATAATTTCACGCCTTTTCAGATAACAATCTAGATTGATTATTATTTTCCTTTTTTGATTGTCATTAGTTAATTTAGTACTCCCTCCATCTCAAAAAGTTTATCCCACTTTAATTTTTATAATCAACTAAATTAAATTTTGACCACAACTTTATGAAATCATGTAATTCATATACAAATCTAAATGTTGTTATTGATTCACCATACAAATACTATCAATAACAACTTTTAAAATATTATAGGGATGATTCAATTTTTTTTTAAATTGTGGTCATAGTTCGATTGTGTTGACCATAAAAATTGATTTTTTTTATAGAATTTTATAAACTACTATAAATATGTTTTTTAAGGTTGGTCTCTAATTAAAAAAAAAAAGGTTGGTCTCTAATTCAACTTGAAACTTGGTTCTTTAAATCGTCTAATCATTTCATCTTTAAAAATCTAGATATCAATTGATAATTTCATTGTATGATTACATTAAACTATCTTCATTCGTGTTTATGCTTGATGTATAGAAAAACAGAAAATTTTGGGGGAACTCTGTTTCCCCCAAACATATAAAAAGTCTTGTTTTTAAAAAATCCAAGGCAAAAACTCAGTGTTTTAAGACATAAACTCGATGTTTTAAGACATAAACTCGATGTTTTAGTTGCTAACCTTAACTCGGTGTTTTAACGCCTAAACTCGATGTTTTAACTTCTAGGTATTTTAACGCCTAAACTCAGTGTTTTAAGCTCGAAACTCAATGTTTTACGCTCGAAACTCAAAATTACAAAGTGGACTTTTTATAACTTATGGAGAAACAAGTTTCCCCCAAAATGGACTCATAGAAAAATATCATGATAGAATATTAATATTGTCCATATACATAAAACTTTTCTTCTTCTATCTTCATTTGTGACTATCAAGTGGTGTCTCTTCACATTTGCAAATATTAAATTCTTAAGCTCTTCAAATTTTCATATTTTAAAACCGCCAAATATATAATTCTTCATCTCCAACAATGAAAATACCTTTCAAATGTATTAAAACCAAATAACTACGTCAAAACTAATGAAGTCGGTAACAATTCATTTTCATTAATTATCACCTCTACATGTATTGAAATTGTATAACTAGATTAAATTTATGAATTCCATTTTTCACCAATTCATTATCTTCATCCCATTTTATCACTGTTGCCTTTTTTTAAATATACTCCCTTCAATCTAAATAATTATCATTTTTGAATTTCTCACAACATCAGGAAATACAATTATTATTTCGATTTAATGGTAAAACTATCAAAATGGTACCTTATTTAATGTTTTAATCTCTTACATTATTTCACACAACAATCTAATTACTAAAGCAAAACAAATTTTAATACAAGAATAAAATAGATTTTTGAATGTTTTTTACTTCAAAAGCGACAATTTTTTGGAACAAGCATTTTATTCGAAAATAATAATTATTTTGTATCGGCAGGAGAAATAGATAATAAAATATAAATCGTTGATAAAAAATAAAAACTATCCCAATTCTACCCCGTGCGAAGCACGGGTTTTCACCTAGTAATACTTATTGTGGACGGAGGTGATATCATGAATCATTGGTTGTTGCAAATGATTTAACTTATACTCGTTCTGTCTTTAAAAAAAAATTAAAAAAAAAATTGAGTCAATTTGATCAAACATTTAATGATAAGTTATTTATTTTCATAAAAAATAATTATTAATAGTGTTTCTATTGATATATTAATAATTACTTTTGGTATAATATGAAAATACTCAAATTTTTTATTTTTTTTATCAAAATTCAATTTAGTTGTCACAAAGAAGGTTATGTGTTATAGACCCCTCACGTATTGAAAAATAGTAAAATTTGATTGTGATTAATAAAAGGTTCCATACTGTCACTGAACATCAATATTAATTAATGGACATCTTATTGTTTGATTTTTGCGTAACGAAATAAAAATTCATGCTCAGATCGTTATATTATGATATCAATATTTTTGAGTTTTAACGTCAGTCAAAAAGAGCTTTAGCCTTTTTCTATATAAAAAGTTAGGGGTTCGAACCCACCAACTAACTGTAATTTTTAGCACTTTAAAATACATACTCTTGTAATAAATAGATTAAACCATTCATTTAATTAAAAAAACAATTTAAAAAAGAAAAAAAAAGAGTTTTGACATCAAATATTTATGGGATTAACAAAGTTGAGCACATAATTGATAAAAAGAAGAAAAAAAAAGTAGTACGAGTATTAAGATGTTGACAAAAGGCTATTGTTTTTAGCTTAAGTTCTTTATTTGCTCTTTAACACTTATTCATTAAGAGGATTGCAGAATAAGTTGTTTGCTTTTTTTTCAAATAAGGCTTCTGTTAGGGCTCTTTAAAGTTCTCTTAATTTTAAGTGGTTAAATGTTATCAATTTGCTCTAAAGTTCTCCTCGGCCCACTGTTTCATATTACTTTGTTAAAAAAATTTAAACCGTTTAATGCTTCATTTGATTTTGACTTAATTTTTTTTTTTTTTTAATTTTTTTATTTTTTTAATCAAGCTTTAAAATGAATTCAGATAAAATCAAACAACTTATCCACCCGACCCGCCGCCTGCCGCCTCTAATATTCAAATTATTTAACCGAAATCGATTTCGCACTTATCAATTAAAAAAACAAAACCCCAAAGTTATAGAAACATAATAAGATTAGTCTATCGTAAGCTTTATCCGTGATTAAAAAAAAAAATTAAGACATTAGAAATGGCATAGCCGCATACATACTTTTTTTTGAAATAGGTGCTTACAGGCTTGTTTATAGCTTGAGTACTCAATAATCATTCGAGATTCGTGCGGTATTATTGGCTCAATCCGCATTTCCAAAGCCTCCTCCAGCTCAATCGTTTCATATTTTGTATTTCTGCTAAAAAAAAATTTAAACTGCTTATCAAGCTTCATATTTGATTTTGACGAATTTTTTTTTTTTTTTTTAATTTTTTTTATTTTTTAATCAAGCGTAAAACGAATCTTATTTAAATGAAGATCAAACAACTTATCCAATCTAGACTACAAATAGCGCTCTAATTATTCAAATATTTTCTTAACCTAAATCGATTTCGCACTTATCAATTGTAAAGTTAAACAAAACCCCAAAGTAGGGAACATAATAAGATAGCCTATCGTAATATCCAGGATTAAAAAAAAAAGGCATAGCCGCATACATACTTCATAGGTGCTTATTGTTTATAGCTTGAGTACTCAATAATCATTCGAGATTCTGCGGATTATAATATCTATTGTCACATTTTCTTTTTTATTTAATTCATCTGAAAATAAATGTCATATTTTTAAATTAAAATAATTTGCATTTAATTTTATTATTAAATATGCAATGTAATATACAAGTCGGGTGAAATGATCGTTGCATGCAATTGTTGGAAAAAAGTGTGTTTTGAAGGAAATAATGAGTTATTTTCTTAATTTGTTACTCCCTCCGTCCCACGTTAGTTGAGACTTCCTTCCCTTTTGGGCCGTCGCGTTAGTTGACGCCCATGAAATGGCGAAAATTTTAATATTTTATATTCAAGCTCTTTTGCCCCACCCACTCATTACTCTCTTTATTTTCCACCATACTGATTTATTATTGCCAAACATTATTAAGCTTCACTCATTCTCTCTCTTCATTTTCTACCATAGCATTTTCATTATCTTATTCATTTTCCTTAATTGGTGTGCCAAAAAAGTTAGTCTCAACTAACGTGGGACGGAGGGAGTATTTGTTAAAATGACAAATTAATTGTTGGATTGTGTTCTACTCCATGAGTACATTGAAATCGTATATTCATTTGTCAAAAATGATTGAGAAATGAATGAGATATGAAGGCTCGAAAGTTAATGGGTTGGAATGGATAAAATGTGGTTATCCCACATTGGAAAAAGATGAAAAAAAGTGGCTAAGTTTAAATACTCCTACACTTTGGTAGGGAGTAAGATTGTGGTACATAGAGGCTCTCTCCGCGCGCGAGGTGCGCGGGGGTGCAAATCATGGACCGAAATAGGCTTCGTTCTAGAACTCATGCGCGTCTGCGGACACGAATGTAACTCCGAAATAACTGTCACTTGCGAACCCACTTTTTATATTTTTTTCAAAAACTTGACCCAAATATTTACGAAGGTGGGCGGGCGCTGGACTGGGCGAGGCGGAGTGCCTCGACTCCGAGTAGGTGAGACCCATTTGAACCGGTACGGCGAGCCTCGCGTTTCCCGAGGCGGGCGCCACAGGCTCCGGTGGGCGTACGGGAAAATTGTTTTGCCTTGTTTTGTAACGGCTCGAAAAATTTCATTAATGAATGTAAATCCAACAAACATGACCGTGATAGGCCGATCAAGGGAGTTTTTGAGCCAAATAATTATGCAATTATATTGGAATAATTGTATTAATTAAGAAAAATTAAACATGATTTAATTTTGTGTTATTTCCTTGGATTATATAATGGCAAGAACACTGACAAGAGAAATACACGGTTTTCGAGAAATTCTCCTATCAATTTCGTTGCATATTGTTCATCTTTCCTTGGCCTCCTTGCATTGCATTTGTGGTGATAAAGTTCAAGCATCGACTTCGGTTCGCCGGGAGTCCAATTGTGCAACCACCGTCCCAGGTTACTCCGTTTCAAATCCCCGGAAGACAAGCGTTAAAGTAACAACTCCAAGCACAACTTGGCGTGAGTGAGGCATAATTTGTCTTAAGGGAGAGTGTGATTTCACACGATTTTAATTCGAACATCTTCGACAAATCTTTTTCTTTCTCTTGTATTTTCTTATTTACGTTTTATTTAGTTTTATATAATTTTGAAGCGAGAGATTTTGTAATAGTTATTCGGCAATGATTCGATTGAAAGAGATTATATATGTCCACATACCAAATGACGCGGTTTTAACAAGTTTTGTTTATAAACATTCTAATAGATTATCAATGGATTCAAGAATTGGCATTTGACTTGGTTTACGAACCTGCAACAATGCTACGGTACGGCTGTTAATCCTTACAAAAATTTAAACATGAATACATACATATAGTGACATATTAGATAAAATTAGGATTAGAAAAGATGGAGTGAATTTAACGATTGAGAGTTGACCATTTCCTTGTTGAGGATTTAGATAAACGATAAATCACAATTATCCAAAAAATCTTTTCTTCATTAATTGTTCTGCCTTATCCAACCATAACTCATTTTTATTTCAAACTAAAATAAAATTATGAGATAATATCACTTGTACTACTTTATTTACCACATTGTGTATTATTGATGATCTAACAATTATTATTAGGATTGACTTCATCGTTAACACAGTTTAGAACATGAATTAATTAATATGTGTTGATTAATTTCATATGTTATAATCATTTAATAAAGTTAAAGTAGAGATTAAACCTGTAAAATTTTATTAGGTGCAAGTACTATTAAATGATGGGCATAATGGTAACTTCACACCACCATCTTTGTGAAAGGGTGTAATCCCTAAATGAAGTGTCCCTTCTCTTATTATATAAAGGCTATCCATCAGCTATTAGAGACACTTGTTACAATCATAAAAAGTCAGTCATAAAATTATCTTCATCCATAGAGAAGATCAAGTGTGTGCACTATCATTTAGAAGAACTTCATACCCTAACATTCTTTCTTCTTCAAGAACATCAAGATGGACTCAACAGGTATTACGCTTTCGCCTTCATCTTCTTCTCTTTCTTAATCTAGACTTGAGTGTTTTGGGTTATTGAAATAGAAATGTTCCAACAATTGGTATCAGAGCCTCTCAAGTTTTGGATTAAGTTTGAATTCATTTAGCGTATGATTTGCTTTCTTTTGATTTTAATCCTGTTGCATCATTTTGTTATGATGTTCTGTAAATACTCTAATTCATTTCTAGAGTATTGTGTTAAAAATTATAATTATAAAAAAATTTGGTTTTACTCAAAGAGACTTTCAATTCTTAATGTAAGATTATCCTAATTTTGAACATAGCCACCATCATTGGATGTGATGTGAGTTTGCTCAATTGCATAGCCACGCATTTAAAAATGTGTTGTGATGCGGATCTACTTGCTTTGGTTGAAAATTGATTCACCATTAATTTAAGGATTGATAGTTAAAATTTGAAAAAATTGACATTCAGGGTCTGCTCGGCCGAGCACTCCCCTTGACTCGTCCGAGCACCCCATTTGGATCAGCACAACGTTTGAAATTTTTTGAAAAGGCAGCATTCAACGGTCATGATGCTCGTCCGAGCACCCTAAGGACTCGGCCGAGCGTAATGAAGCTAAAATGGGTATTCTCTGGAGACTCTTGCTCGGCCAAGCACTTTCCTTGACTCGGCCGAGCAAGACTTGATGCTCGGCCGAGCACCCCTAAGACTCGGCCGAGCGTAAGAAAGCCAAAAGGGATGTTCTTTGAAATCTCTTGCTCGGCCGAGCACTTTCCTTGACTCGGCCGAGCAAGACTTATTTTGGCCAGATTTTCAATTTTTCAATCTTTTGCTATTTTGATCAATTTTCATTCATTATTTGAGTAAAGTTCACATTAATTTTTGCCCTAAAGTATAATTAATTGTATGCTTAAACAAATTTATTCATTGTTTAAATAATATTGTTGCCAAACTAATTTACATTGTTTAAATGCAAATTTGTTAAAGTGATGGATGTTCTTATTGATATGTGGTAACATGAATTTCTCAAAGGAGATCTTGTTATTGACTAAATATTTGCATTCATGGGGTAGTAATTGAATAAAACGTTTGATCATTTTGAATACTTTGAACCATCCCAAAGGAAGACATGTATTTAAAATGAGTTGTTTATATTCTTTATTGCCGGGTAACAAATACGTTAAATATTAGGACATTTTTTATACTTGAACCGGCCCAAAGAAAGGCAAGTATTTGAAATGTCTTGTTTAAAGTCATTTATTACCCTAAGATAATTTAAATTATGAATCAATTCGCAATTCAAAGATTAGTTTTGATGTCATGTTAATTATTTTTTTGATGAAATTTATTTGATATAATTAATTATTATGTAGTACTTATACATGTTTTGTATTCATTCTTTGTTCTTTACCAACAGATTTGATTAATGCTTCTTCTATAACTACTGTCGTGAACAATGTTCCTATGCTTACCTTAAAACTTGGAAAAATAAGATGACAATGATCTTAGGATGTATGGACCTTGATCTCGCATTAAGAGAACCAAGTCCCGCCCCTCTTACTGACAAAATCACTGCGAAAGACCGCTTAAGTCTAGAGAGGTGGAACCGTTCTAATCGTGTGAGCCTAAGTATCATGAGAAATGCAGTCCCGGAGACATTTCTGAACAGTGTCTCCGAGGATGTTGGTGCTAAAGGTTTTCTGGATACCCTAGAGGAACGCTTTGCAAAAAAGCGAAAAATCGAAAACAAGTGCTACCTTAAGGAAGCTTGTTTCCATGAGGTATAAGGGTAATGGAAACTTAAGGGAGTACATAATGGAAATGTTTCACCTATCAACAAAATTAAAGGCACTCAAGTTGGACTTATCGAAAAATTTGCTTGTGCATTTGGCTTTAATTTCTCTCCCTCCGCAATTTGGTCATTTTGAAATGACCTATAATTGTCAAAAGGACAAGTGGAATATTAATGAATTAATTTCACATGTTACGGAGGAGGAAGATAGATTGAAACATGCAAAACCCGAAAGTGCTCATTTAGCATCTACCTCTTCTCGTGGAACAAAGAGAAAAGGGAAAGAGATTGTGGTTGCAACTAAGAAGCCTAAGGGATCATTCAATGATCATAAAGTGAAGAAGTGCTTCTTTTGCAAGAACCTTACTCACATGAAGTACAACTGCCCTAAGTATCGCCAATGGCGAATTAAGAAAGGTATGTCATTTGGCCTTGTTTGTACTGAGGCAAATTTAGTTTCAATTCCTTCGTATACATGGTGGTTGGATTCTGGTGCAACAACTCACATAAGTTCATGTATGCAGGGTTTCCTGAACTACCGAACACCCAATGAAGATGAAAGATATATCTACATGGGAGCTGGAAAGCCGATGAAAGTTTTAGGCATAGGGACATTTAGATTATCTATAAGTACTGAATATTTTTTAGTTTTGAATAATACATTTATTATACCATCTTTAGACGGAATTTGGTCTCAATCACTACCTTAGATAGGGAAGGATATTCCTGTTTCTTTGGTAATAATAAATGTGATTTATATTTCAATTCAAAGCTTTTTGGTACTAGTACTTTATCTTATGTTGATAATTTTTATTTGTTTGACACATTCAAGTCAATAAATGAGTCTCATAATAATGAAACTAACTCTAGAGGCACAAAACGAAAGTTTTCAAGTAAAAATTCTTATACCTTATAGCATAGGCGTTTGGGTCATATCTCTAAAAGGAGAATTGACAAGCTTGTGTCCGATGGAATATTATACAAACTTGATACTCCGGAAAATAACTTTTGTATTGAATGCCTCAGAGGGAAATTTACAAACACTAAAGGCACAGAATCCTTGAGAGCCTCAAACGTCTTAGAACTTATTCATACGGATATATGTGGACCATTCACCACCCCTTCATGGAACGGTCAAACATATTTCATCACGTTCATATATGATTTCTCTCGTTATGGATACATTTATTTACTTCATGAAAAGTCTCAATCTTTTGACGTTTTCAAGTCTTTTAAGGCCGAAGTTGAAAATCAATTTGGAAAGACTATTAAGAACGTTAGATCCGATCGTGACGGTGAATACTACTGACGAAATGACGGTTCGGAAGAACAACGTCCGAGTCCTTTTGCTCGCTTTTTAGAAGAGTGTGGGATTGTCCCTCACTACACCATGCGGGGGAAACCCAATATGAATGGTGTAGCCGAGAGACGGAATAGAACCCTTAAGGATATGGTAAGAAGTATGATTTCTTGTACTTCTTTACCTCACTTATTATGGGGCGACGTATTAAAAATCGCAACTTATATTCTCAATAGAGCACCTTCAAAGGCTACCGACAAAACCCCTTATGAGTTATGGACGAATAAGAAACCGTCCTTAAATCATTTTCATGTATGAGAGTGTCCAGCAGAAGCTAGGCCTTATAGGCCTAATGAGGCAAACTGGACCCTAAAACTGTTAGTAGCCATTTTGTAGGGTATGCTGAGAGATCTAGGGGATATAAATTCTATGACCCAAAAACTAGAACATTTTTCGAGACGGAAAATGCTAGGTTTTTTGAGAATGTTGATTTTAGAGGGGAAAATTTGAATAGTAATTTTGAATTTGAAGAGTTAGAGGAGGAATCCATTTATATACCTCTTCCTATAGTTCCTATCGAAAATCAAGCACTTGTGCCTGAAATTCGACAAGAACATGTAATTCAAAATAACATTAATTCTCCTATTAATGAACAACATGAAAATGTTGATGAGAAAATTCAACAACCTCAAAATGAACCGGTGCCCTTAAGAAGATCTAATAGAGCAAGGAGGAGTGCTATTCTGAATTATTATGATGTGTATCTTGCCGAGAATGAGGAACCGTTAGGTTTAGTGAGAGATGAACCAATCACCTTCCATGAAGCCATTAGTGGTCCAAATTCTCATAAGTGGATTACTGCCATAAATGAAGAGTTAAAATCCATGAAAGACAATGATGTTTGAGATCTTGTCCCATTACCTAAGAATGTGAAACCCATTGGGTGTAAATGGGTCTTTAAGACCAAAAGGGATTCACAAGGTAGTGTGGAAAGACATAAGGCTCTTCTTGTCGCTAAAGGATTCACTCAAAAAGAAGGCATTGATTACAAAGAAACATTTTCACCGGTAGCAATGCTTAAGTCTATTAGCGACAAAGAAACATTGTCGCTAAGGGGCATAGGCAGACTCATGGCGTTGACTATGATAAAACCTTTTCACCCGTAGCAATGCTTAAGTCTATTAGAATCTTAATTGCCATAGCCGCATATTACGACTATGAGATATGGCAAATGGACGTCAAAACAACGTTTCTTAACGGAAACCTACTTGAGGATGTATACATGATACAGCCTGAAGGGTTTGTCGATCCAAAGAATTCTAATAAAGTATGTAAGTTGTAGAGATCCATTTATGGATTGAAGCAAGCTTCCCGGAGCTGGAATCTACGTTTTGATGAATCAGTCAAAGAGTTTGGCTTCATCAAAAATGAAGATGAACCTTGTGTATACAAGAAAATAAGTGGAAGCATAGTACTTTTTCTGGTGTTATATGTCGATGACATCTTGCTCATTGGAAACAATGTTCCTGCACTTGAGACTGTAAAGTCTTGGTTAGGAAAATGTTTTTCAATGAAAGATATGGGTGAAGCGGCTTATATCCTTGGTATCAAGATCTATAGAGATAGATCAAGAAGGATGATTGGTTTGAGTCAGAGTACATATATTGACAAGGTCCTTAGAAGATTTCGCATGGAAAATTCTAAGAGAGGGAACTTGCCAATGGGACATGGCATTACTCTTAGCAAGACTCATTGTCCTAAGACAAATGATGAGCGAAAGAGGATGAGTGATATTCCATATGCTTCGGCAATTGGGTCTATCATGTATGCCATGTTATGTACTAGACCCGATGTCTCGTATGCTCTAAGCGCAACGAGTAGATACCGATACGATCTGGTGAGAACCATTGGATAGCTGTCAAGAATATCCTGAAGTACTTGAGAAGAACTAAGGATGTATTCTTGATATTTGGAGGAATGGAAGATGATCTGGTTGTAAAGGGTTACACAGATGCAAGCTTCCAAACCGACAAAGATGACTATAGATCGCAGTCTGGGTTTGTGTTTATGCTAAATGGAGGTGCTGTTTGTTGGAAGAGTTCCAAGCAAAGCACTGTTGCTGATTCTACAACCGAAGCCGAATACATAGCAGCATCGGATGCGGCTAAGGAGGCGATTTGGATCAAGAAGTTCGTTAGTGACTTAGAAGTCGTTCCGAGTATCACTAACCCGAAAGAGCTTTATTGTGACAATAATGGTGCTATTGCCCAAGCAAAAGAACCAAGGTCACATCAACGATCCAAACACATTTTGAGACGTTTCCACCTCATTCGAGAAATCTGTGAAAGGGAGGACGTCAAGATATGCAAGGTACCAACGGATGACAACATTTCGGACCCTCTCACCAAGTCTTTGCCACAAGCTAAACATGATGGTCATGTTAGGTCCATGGGTATAAGATACATGAATGATTGGGCCTAGTGCAAGTGGGAGACTGTAGGTGTTAGTGCCCTAGGCCTATAGAGATAGACCTATTTGTAATGTCACTTTCATTTATATATGAGATTATTACTTTGATTATTATATGTGTTTGCATGTTTACTTTAATAATCGTGTCCCTAGTACTTATGAAGCACTAGTATGAAGTCTAATGGATGATCATGTGATGATTATATGCATAGAGATGCACATTAGATTCATGGGTACTTGTTAGAGAACAAGGTACTGGACTTGACCCATTATGAGATTTATGTCATGGTCGTATGTCATAAATAAATCTCATATAGTTATATCATTGATATCCCTTGACCTGAGATTATCATCGTCTTCCACTCGATGAATATTATGTTTGATATAGTTTAACGTTGTCTTTAACCGAATAACAATAAGGGCTATTATTGGCATGATATGATTCTTGTTGGGAAGAATGATAAGTCAAGATGGAAATTTGTCCCTCGTAAAGAGAGATGTTTGCTAGGCCACTCGTAAGTAAGATTGATGTAGTGCATGGCCATGCCCGAATGAATTAATGTGATTAATATCATTCGATTAATCAATTTACTTAGTAACTAGAAAGCATTGAACAATATGAGTTGACGTGGACCATGACTCATGTTCAATATAACATCGTGTGACAATGGGAATGTGATATGTTCTATGTAGAAAAAACGAACTTGATATTATATTATTTGGGTAGGCATGATGGCTTGCTAGAGTCCGCTCATGTCTTATGAGGATCGATGTGATCGAACTCATTGCCAACATAATATAGTCCTATGGGGTCACACGCATCGAACGAATTGTCAAAAATGGAATTATGGATTACTGGTGTGATGGGCGACCGCGAGTGTGCCATGGGCGACCGCCCACAAGTCAATGGTTGACTTGGGCGACCGCTCAAAGGGTCATGGGCGACCGCACATGTTTATTCGAAAACAAGGCATTGGAGACTGTCTTGATGGGCGACCGCCCTTGCCCTTATGGGCGACCGCCCATGTTGGTTTTCGTATAAGGGGATTAGGCGCTGTACACATGGGCGACCGCCCATCTCCTTGTGGGCGACCGCCCACGTACGCTGTAACGCTGAAACCGAATTTGCTTAGGGTTTTTAATAGGGTATAATATTTATAAAGTATAAATAGTATCCCTCTTCAACCCTAGCAGCCAGTCACGAATTTTGAGTTTATAGAAACACAAAATTGAGAGGTTTTTCAATTGGGAATTGAAATCATCACACCAATTCCATAACACTTCATAGATTGAAAGGAGTTTCAATCGAGGGATCTAGCAATCCTTCTAGAAGAGTTCTAGGGTTCGTTCATTGCGTGGATACACATAGAGGATCTTCGCTCTTCAAGATCTTCCGTTCGTGATTCAACAATCGTTCATCAAGGATTCACAAGTTCGTCAATCTGGAGTTGGGTCACGTTTATCAACGACAAAAGCACATAAGGTTGGTATTTCTAAATCATTACTCTTAATTAATCATCTAGAACGATTCCTAGGGCTTTGGGTTTTTCGAGTTATTTGCAATCTTCCGCTGCGCATGGACCCTCGAAACCCAACAAGAACTTCATTGTCCCATTCTGAAGGCCACCTTCGTATATTGTGACAATATCAATGTCGTTTATCTTTCAGGCAATCCCGTTCATCATCAACGTTCCTTCCCGACATAAAATTGTGGATATTTTCACTAAAGGTCTTCCCTTGGTATTGTTTGAGGATTTTCGGGATAGTCTCAACATTCGTCCTCCTCCGATTTCGACTATGGGGGTGTGTTAGAATATGTTAGAATATAAGATATACTTTGCTGTAAATATTGTTATTATCTTTTACCCTAGTGTATACTCCCTTCGTCCACATACTTACTTCACACTTTCTATTTTGGGCATCCAAATACATACTTCACACTTTGTTTTATTTTTTTACTTAAATGGAAAGTTTATATCATTAAAATATTAACCCTACCCCACTAAAAACCCCACTAACCTCCTAATTACAAATCCTAATTTACTAACTACAACTCCTAATTAAATGATCAATTAATAACACACTTAATTCCCCACCCACCCATACACTTAATTCCCCATCCACCCATTTTCAGTTCACGATTAAAATTGGGATCTCTCTCTCTCTTTTCATTTTCTCGCACCTTCCTCCATTGCACCGCTTCTCTTCAAAACCCTAGATCTATCTCTATGGATCTGACCTTTTCCCCCAAAAAATTGATAGATCCATGGCGATAGGAGGTCCCTGATTGTAATCATCGGCCTGATTCAGTCGTCCATGGTGCCTTTTCCAACGATGATGAATCTAACTTTGTTGATTCATGCCCGTTGTTTTCCGCCTCTCCGTCTTTGGCCGACACTGTCGTGCCGGAGACATGTTTCGAAGAGGAATTGGTGCCGAAAACTAACCAGACGCTGGATTACAAGGTTTCCGACGAGGAATACAAATCTTGGGAAAAGGAGTACGAGGAACGAATTAATTGGAACTCAAAAATTCCCTTTTGGTGGGTAAAATATTACAAGATCAACAAGGTTGTTCCAGATACGCCAGAAAGCCCTTGTGATGATGATACTCGTCGATCTGGAAGGTCATTTCTTTCCTTCTTATTTCTGTGATGGTTTATTTAGAATTGGTTTTTTGTGAGTTTGGGAGTTAGTAATGCTATGAGTATGGTATGTGTGAAATGATGATTAAATGCTCTGTTTTGATTCTCTGTGATTACATTGGAAGCTTGAATTGGTGAGATTGGTAGTTTGTGATTAATACTATGAAATTGAATGTTCTCTATGATGATTAATTTCTGAGAGAGTCTCTATGATGATTAATTTCGGAGAGAGTATATTGCCCTTTAACTCTATGATGATATTGAGAGTTAGTAGTAATATTTCCATTAAACTTTAGGAAATTGTTGTCATTTTAAAGGCTTACAAAAAGGGCTGCCATTTTAGAGGCTTACAAAAGGGTTACCATTTTTAAGGCTTACAAAAGGGTTGTCATTTTCTAGCCATTTTTAAAGGCTTAGAAAATGGTTGCCATTTTTAAAGGCTTACAAAAGATGTCCTTCACAAATTCAAATTCATAATAGGCATAATAATTCTGCCATCATACCTTCAAGTCCACTTGCATGCCCATGTTCCATTAAATGCCAAATGCTATCCATCACTAGTTGTGGTTCTACTTCTTGATGTTGTTATTGTTTGTTATTCTTGTTGTTTGATAAATTTGGAACACTTCTTGGAGTTGAGGAATGGGCTAAGGAAATAAATATAGTGTTGTTGTTCATGGGAAATGATAAAGAGCAAGAGAGTATGATTTCAATTGAGTAAGGATGTTAGACATGAATTGTGATAGTGAAATGTGAGAATTAACTAAGTAGGAAAAAGGGGTTGGGTTCATCTTATTTGTTTGGAAGAGGTATGAATTAGTTAAGAGTAAAAATGGTCATGGTTGGTGCTGATTTGGTTCATCTGCAGATTTGAGAAATTCAAGCTTGGGCGGTCGCCCATGTGGGGCTGAGCGGCCGCCCATCTGTCCAGCTTCTTGGCCTCCAGTTTTCCCTAGCTTGGGCGGTCGCCCTTGTACCTTGAGCGGTCGCCCATATATCCCTGCGCGGTCGCCCATCACCACATAAACTTCACCCCCTTTTTATCCCTTGCTTGGGCGGTCGCCCATACCACCTTGGGCGGTCGCCCATGTCAACAGATGCTCCTCCAGTTTCCTTTCTTGCTGATTTCTACCATCAACCACTTATCATGACTCTTAACCATTTTTAAAGTAAAATAAACTTAATCTACCAAGGATATAAATGAACCCTCTTTAACTTAGATTAAAGTAGAATACATTAGCTACGCAAAGACATCTCATTGGGTTAAAATGGAATTGTGGAAGTACTTTAATTATTACTCGGAAAACTCTTGGTAGCCTTGTTTGGCCACTTAACCAATGTGACTCCAACTAGATAAATTGAGCTTGGACCTTTATAGAGGCCACGTATTGTTGTATATTGACTATGTAGGGTTGGTTAATGATACCTTGTTGCCTTACTTGAATACATATTCATTGATTGTGCGATGCATAGTGTATTAAATAAATGTTGCACTATGATATTGATTGAACATGAGTATAGTTTACCATGTGGCTATATTTCTTATCCCTTTTGTGGATTTTATTTCAAGTAACTATTATGTGCTTGAACTTGTGTTAATCAGCTGATGTTTGAGGGTATAGCGTAATACGATCAATTATGGAAAGTGTGACCTAATGTGATCGGATTATGTTATACCTGTGACCGTCCCCTTCTGTGGCCACAGATTGGGGTTATAGCATCTGTATTGAGCCAAAAGACTTACAGAGTTGCTACTATCTTATATGGTTCCCTGAAAAACGGGTCATATAAGAAGTGAATAATACTCAAGCAGTTCACTAATGAGTGGGGTTTTATCCCCAATGTTGTACGACTATTGTTCAGACGGGAAAAGGTAAACCGAGGTAATGTAAGGTGTTTACAGCTTTCCCAACGTGTTATATGCACCTTGTTATGTGTTGCATCTTACTTGACATATTTCTGCATTCATAATAGCTTGCTGAGATTTATTCTCACCCCTCTCCCTTTAATGTTTTTAGATCCTGAGACAGGCGGACCGGCCAAGTAAGGACAGAAAGGAGTTTGGAAGTGGTATTTTGGGATTGTCGAGGTATGTATAGGTTGGCGTAGAAAGATGTATTTTGGTAAAATTTCTTTATGGAGTTGTGTATATAAAAACTTAGTTTCTACGTTATAACCCAAAATCTTTTGTAACTAAAACAGGTTGTTACTTTTAAAGTTGTTTAACTCTTCCTCAATGTAGAGAGGAATGGAGTTATTTTGAAATGGTTATGTTAAGTATGTTTAAGTTTGTAAGTTAAATCAAAATTTTAAAATTCTAGGAAGTTTGGAGTTAGTTGGGAACGCTCCAGCTCGGGACACGTGTTGGTTCCGGGTCGGGGTCCTCACAATTTCAGCCACCAAATTCACCGGACACAAATATCAACAACTTGGGATGGTTCAACCCATTAGATGCAAAGAGAACTACTATTCAAGCATCAACTGTGGTTGAATTGGTAGATGGAGTCCTACAATCTTTTGAAGAGTTATCAGATTACACACTCAACAAGCTATTCATCTCACTATAAGCATGTTTCAGATGCATAATGGATCTAAGGGGTGCAAATAATTACCCCTTACCACATCTTGGTAAAGATCCTCAGAAAAGAAATGGTGAACTTCGTAGACATTTGACAGTGAATAAAGAACTTGTGATGTGTTGCATTAGATATCTTCAACAAGCTGGGCATGCAGGTAAGTTTGAAGGCATAATGTCTGAAATGGAGCTTCTTCACATGTCTTTGTAAAATGTCATCATTGTAATGGTTTTTGGATAGTGTTTTCTACTCTCAGTAAAATATCATCATAGAGTAGTTTTTGTAGGGACCAACTTTTATACTCTCAGTTAACTATCATGTTAGAGTAGTTTTTGGAGGGTCTTTTGTAAAAAATGTGAAGAAACATCCCATGGTCAATGAATGTTATTATACCTTTTATTCTCAGTTTCCAATCATCATTGAACAATTGCATCTCACCAATTCAAACTCAACATTAGCATACCACAGTGCATAAAATACCAAACCAAACTTCAATTAGGCAAAAAAATGCACATGACAGTTCTTCTCAGTTTTTAATCATCATAGAACTGGAGCATCTCATCAAACACAAACTCAACAATGCATCAAATACCATTTACTGCACACATAGTGGCAGACCAATGTAAAAATTGTTCTTATCAGTTGCAACTAATAGTGAGCATTTTAGCAAAACATCACAAAATAGGTCAACAAGCCATACTCATCATTTCACATCCAAATTAGAATCAAACTCTCAAAAATGTAATCAAACAAGGATATTGATTTCAGAGATAGAGAAAGAAGACATAAACCTGCTCCTTAAGCCATCGTTGTACAGCCGGACAATGCAAACCCAACATCAACAAATAATTTATGTGCTTTTCTACCTTCCGCTCAAATGATTCCACCATGGTTGAACCATTTCGGGCATAAATTACATCAAGTTCCTTCGATAAAGACCACCACGGCTCATTAAAAACAGAAATAGGAGGGATACCTCGACATGGTTAAACCAAAGTTTCCCCAAATATGTTCCGACAAAATTGTGTTTTCTCAACCACTGAATCAGTCAACGAATTTGGAAAAATGGGTTCCCCAACCGATGATTCACCATTAATGGACAAAAGGTGAGATAAGTTTGAAGAATCGCCGGCAACGATTGAAGAATCGTTCGCCATGGTCGATTCATCTTGGATTTTGATGAAAAAGTTTGAATCCATGGAGAAAGGAGAAATTGAGAGAGACAAAACCCAAGATTTCAAGAAAATTTCTTTGGATAGTCGAGATTGAGAGAGAAATCGAGTGAGAGAAACAAGGGTTTTTCGTATGGCCAGAGGCGGAATCTAGAAACGATAAAGAAAAAGTGAGGAGAGATAATAGGGTTTGTGTGTTTTGGGTTTTTGATTTTGGGTTAGGTTTAATTAGTTTAGGGTTAGAATTAGTTAAATTAAGGGTTAGTATTAATGTAGTGGGCCAGCCCAATTAAAATAATGTTATATTATTTTCATTTTTAGAATGGTGAAGTTTCAAATGAGACACTATTTTGAATAAAAGGTGAAATATTTTTTGGGACGGAGAGTATATGTTTCATAAACATAGACCGTATAAAAAGGGAGGAATCAGATCCGGCGGTTAATTCCGCAACAGAAAAAGAGCCTCAAAATGGAAGCATTGGGCCACCTGGGTTTTGGCATCTGTACTCCAAAATATCTCCTACCGGCGGCGCCACCACCCAACACGATAAAGAAGCCACCAAGACTAAACGCCGTCACCGGTGGTTCTAGCACTAGTCCTCCCAGTAACTTCTCCGCCACCAAATGGGCCGAACGCCTCACTGCTGACTTTCAATTCCTCCCTACCACTACCAGCTCCGCCACTACCGACCACCACTCCACCACTCGTAATCCTCCTTATCCCCCCACAATTTCTGCCCCCGACCGCAATGTGTCAATACCAATCGATTTCTACCGAGTGCTCGGCGCCGAACCCCATTCCCTCGGCGAAGGTATCAGAAGATGCTATGAAGCTAGGGTTTCCAAAACACCTCAATATGGTTACAGTGAAGAAGCTTTAGTTAGCCGAAGACAAATTCTACATGCCGCTTGTGAAACCCTTACTCAACCTAGCTTAAGGAGAGAGTACGTTCAAGGACTCGCTGAAGACGAATTCGACACCATTGTTGCTGACGTTCCTTGGGTCAATGTAATTCTTTGCACTTGCACTTGTTTTCTTGCAGACTTTGCTGTTAATTCGCAATTGATTGAGGAAATTTGATTGGATTTTGTAGGTTCCTGGAGCATTGTGCCTGTTACAAGAATCTGGGGAGCCTGAGGTGGTTCTACAAATTGGTGAGAATTTGTTGAAAGAGAGGCTGCCTAAATCGTTCAAGCAAGATGTTGTGTTGGCAATGGCGCTCGCTTATGTTGACCTGTCTAGGGACTATATGGCTTTGTCTCCCCCGGATTGTATCAAAGGTTGCGAAGTTCTTGAAAGGGCATTAAAGTTACTTCAGGTAAGATTCTTAAATAATGGAGCATCTCATCTACGCTTTATACTTTTTGGAATTTTAAGTGATTCTTAACGTTATAGTATGAGGTGTTGTTGAAGCCTTTGCTACAACTAGAAGTTCTTGTGTTTTTTGACCATCGTGTTAATATTTAGCTATGTGATGCATTAGCACATCAACCATTCTTCATCTCATACTGTGCAATGACTTCCATCAATCTGATGATGTTGGCACAGGAGGATAAAGTGTAAACCAAACTGATAATGATGATTGGTTGGGGAAGAAACTTATGGAGAATAGTTTCAAGTAGCATTCAAAATGTGTTTTATATGGTTTATGTATCAGTTACTTCAATTTCATGCTTATTTGCTATTACATTATTCCATGCATCCACATTAATCTTCTGAGGTTTGTTTGAACATATGCGCATGAGTTGTGCGTTACATTACAGTTTAGGCCCTTTGTTTCTTAATGACTTGTTATGTTTTAACTTTTAAGAACCGAATACCTGCATTACACTGTTTATATAGGGCTTATATTTAGTTTTGTCACAATTACTACGGATAACTTACTGCACTTGCCAAAAAATTGAACAGCTAGCAGAACTTTTAAACTTGATGATACGACATGCATAGTTTGTTGAAATATGCTGACTTGTGTTAAGTGCAAGTGTGTTTGTTGGGGGTAGTTGATTTAAACTAGCATAAGCTTTCACACATAATGCTATAGGGTGAGATTATCTTGCAATTTATCTCTCTCTGTAGGAAGAAGGTGCTAGTAGCCTTGCACCAGATTTGCAAGCTCAGATAGATGAAACACTAGAAGAGATCAATCCATGTTATGTGCTGGAGCTCCTTGCTTTACCCCTCAATGAAGAGTACCGTACAAGAAGAGGAGAGGGGCTACAAGGGATGCGCAACATTTTATGGGCTGTTGGAGGAGGGGGTGCAGCTGCCATTACTGGCGGTTTTACCCGGGAAAATTTCATGAATGAGGCATTCCTGCGTATGACAGCAGTCGAACAGGTTAACGATTGAGTTCTCTGTTTTTAAACCACATTATTTATTTAATTTTGTTGCTCTAGTGGATTGATTTTTTGCCTCGCCCCATTTATTCTGATCCCACCATTGTGCTGTTTCTATCCTTTTATAAAAGGTCGACCTCTTTGCTGCCACACCAAGTAATATACCAGCTGAAAGTTTTGAAGTTTATGCGGTTGCTCTAGCTCTTGTGGCTCAAGCAATTATGGGTAAAAAGCCGCATTTAATCAAAGATGCTGACAGCTTGTTTCAACAACTTCAGCAGACCAAGGTTGCAGCTCTAGGGAACTCAGTCCCTGTTTATAGTGACAGAGAAAATCGTGAGATGGACTTTGCATTAGAAAGGGGTCTCTGCTCTCTCCTTCTTGGAGAGGTTGATGAATGTCGTTCATGGTTGGGCTTAGATAATGAAAACTCATTTTACAGAGATCCATCTATTGTTACCTTTGTCACGGAAGCTTCCAAGGATGACATAGATCTCCTTCCTGGCCTTTGCAAGCTGTTGGAAACCTGGTTGATGGAGGTTGTCTTCCCTAGATTTCGAGAAACAATAGATGTGAAGTTCAAGCTTGAAGACTATTATGATGATCCTACTGTTCTGAGATATTTAGAAAGGCTGGAGGGGGTTGGTGGTTCCCCATTAGCTGCAGCTGCAGCCATTGCGAAGATTGGGGCTGAAGCTACTGCAGTTCTTGATATTGTAAAAGTTAGTGCACTTCAGGCTTTACGGAAGGTTTTTCCTCTCGGTCAAGGAGAAGAGAATGTAAGACGCCAAAATAAAGGTGAGGTGAACAATCTCTTGACAGTTGAGATGGAGGAGCGTCCAAAACAACCCAATCAGTATGCTTCTGCCATTGATCTCGGCGTTCCTGAGATAGATAGTTCCAGAGAGATTCTTGAGCAAGAAAAGATTACGAACCAGATAAAAGATTCAACTGTCAAGATCATGTGTGCTGGCATGGTGATTGGATTGATAACTCTGGCTGGCTTGAAATATATACCATTCAGGAAAGGATCTTCTATTTCTCCTAAAGAAGTCGGTTCAGCAATGGCGTCCGACATCGCTAATGTGGGTATGATTTAATGGTACATGTCATTTGTTTATGAATGATAAATATCTGTTCTTCTCTTTTATAGTGGGTTAACTATTCTCAATAGCTTCATAAATCTGCTGCCTGCAGTACTCCCTCTACCTTGAGAGCAAATTTGAATTTTTTTTGGACATTCATTTTGGGGCAGAGGGAGTACTTGTCTGGTCCATCTTTGATGTTAAACCGAGTTGTGGTGAGTGCATCATGCCATCATGGAAGTATTATTGTTCGTTGGTTGGGCTTGTTCCCTGCCAGTGAAACTTGGTCTACTAACTCATTATGGTTCTTAGGAAGTAGTACAATTGGATTTACTTCATTTTCTTGCTTTCTGAACATAAGGCAAGAAAATACACCCCCCCCCCCCAACACACACACACACACACCATCTTTTCCCTTAAATCTGAAGTTCAATGTACTTGCAGGGGCCTCCATAGTTGAAAATATTGAGGATATACCTAGAATGGATGCAATATTTGCCGAAGGTCTAGTTCGTAAGTGGCAGAATATCAAGTCCCAGGCTCTTGGACCTGATCATTACAGCACGAAGTTGGCAGAGGTGAGAAAAGTTACTTCCTTCTGACGATGAGTCATATATTTACCTCTTCAAGCCAATTTGACCATTTTTTGACAGCAACTTGAGTCATTTTTTTTTCAACAGAAGTGGTTTGGACTGATATACTCCCTCCGTCCCATTCGACTACTACATTTTAACAATATTTTCATTACATGTCTACCCATAATGAGGTTTAATTATTACTCAACCCTCTCATCCTCCCCTCTCCCTCTCTCTCTCCCTCTTCTTCTTTGGTGGGATCTCATCTTTCCCTCTTTCCCTCTATTCTTTCCTGGACAATTTTGGAACTGCGACTATCTTTTTGGGACTAACAAAATTGGTAAATGGGAACTATCATTTTGGGAGGGAGGGAGTAGCTACTTTTTAGAGTTCTTACCCAGGGTTTAATCATCAATTAACCAACTTGGTTTGTCTTCAAAGCTGTTAACACAAGGAATTGAATTCCAGGTATTGGATGGGAAGATGCTAAAGATTTGGACAGAACGTGCAGTGGAAATCGCTCAACATGGTTGGTTTTGGGACTACACTCTCATAAACCTTACCATTGAGAGTGTAACGGTATCAATGGATGGGCTGCGTGCTCTAGTGGAAGCAACTATTGAAGAGGCAGCAAACCTAACTGACATGGCCCATCCAGAGCATAATGACTCCTACAATTCGACTTACACAACGAGGTATGAGATGTCATTTATGAATTCCGGATGGAAAATTACTGAAGGAGCTGTCCTGAAATCCTAGGTTGGAGTTGAAGGAGATATCATGTAAATACGGCCTCTCTCTTCTTGTGTTGGAATCAGTTATGGTGTTTAGTAGTTTGGTCCTTGTTTTGGTAAAAAAAAAAAAAAACAGTCAAATGTAAAATAATTTCAAAATAAAATTGAGGAAGGTGCAATGGAATATAATCGGTGTAACAATGAAATGAAGATGACTCGATCATGTAACGAGGAAAGCCCTTGAGACAACTATCTCGCCGGCGCAAAACCTCGGAAGGTGTTTATGGTCACCTTCGTCCCAAACGGTAGTATTGATTTTGATGAGTTACAAATGTTGGTGCTATGGCGGATTACAATGTGTTTGTGAATTGTGTGTGAATATTGCGTGCCTAATGTTCCAGCCATAAGCCTTTAAATAAAGAAAGATAACTGAAGATAACAAAATCCTAACAAACTTTCCTAGAATCTCGGCCTTGTTATCTCAATCTTGACTTGGTCTCTCAACCATTGAAATGAGTCCACGAAATAGGCTTTTTCCTACGTTCTTTTTACCTGTAATTAAAGATATAACAAAAATAATTAAATAATAATTTAATTATCTAAGTGAATTTTACCTTGTCCACGGATTTGAAGATGACGATATGCTGGCAATTTTTCAAGATGTGGCGATCCTGAATTTACCCACAACAATTGTCCCCAAAAATCGTCTTTTAATAAATTTAAATGGATGGTTTTTCTACTTGCTTCCAGAAGCTTGGGCGATTAATTAACTTGATTGAGACGTGGCAGTTGAGGAGTTTAATCCACCTTAATTAGCGTAACTATCAAGGATCTAGGATTTTTAACCGAGCCCCTTTCACTTTCTTCTCCAATTTTCCAACGTTTCAACCATCTTCTTCACGACGGTGATTTTCTCCAAGGTAAAATCTTTCCCTCTCTTTTCCTCTTTTTCCTTTTCTGAAATTATGGTAAAGCCAAGAAAGGGCAAGACGGTAAGAAGCCCTCTGAGTTCACATGAGAATGAGGGTTTTTCTTGCAGCCTTGCCCTTTCTTGGCTTGACCATAATTTATTTTGGGAGGGACGGATTACATATTAATTGGTAATTGGTTAGTTGGTCAAGCAAATTTTGTCCTTGATTGAGGGTTTAGCCGAACAAAACAAAACGCTTCATCTCATCTCATTTATACAAAACTGGTTTTAAAATCTTTTGATAAAAAGTGACATCATATTATATACTCTTTCTGTGAAGGAGGGATTGTGGCCATACAGTTCATCGGTAAGATTTATCAAAATCAGTTTTAAAATCTTTTGATAAAAAGTGAAATCATATTATATACTCTTTCTGTGACGGAGGGATTGGGGCCATACAGTTCATCAGTAAGATTTATCAAAATCAAATTTTTGATATCCATATGATATGAAATGAAAGAATGAGTTAGCATTTCCGGTGCTAAACATTATAGATATCAAATTTTGATGAAAGTTACGGAATGTCACAAATTTGGTACCTTGCTTAACTCCTTTAATTTGCCAAATAGTATCTTTTTATATCATTTATTTAACATTTATATTTTATTTTGTTCTATTTTTTTTATATTTATATAACACAAAATTTTATTATTAATTTGTCAATGCAAAAGAAAATAATTTTTTATCTATATACTATACATATTTTATTTTACTTTATTTTTAATACATTTAGTATTCGATTATTATTTAACACTATTTATATTTAATTATTAAAAAATATTAAATGTGAAAGGATTTCAATAAAAAAATTAAGTTATTAATTTGATACCTACCATCGAAAAGATAGTAATTTGATGCCCTGTGAATAGTGTCATAGGTATCACAATTTACTTTTGATACCTACTCCCTCCGTCCCGGTTCACTTGGCACCAAAGAGGTGGGCACGGTAACTAAGAAAAAGTAAGAGAGATAATTAATTAAAGAAAATGTTGTGAGTAGAAAAGGTAAAGTAGGAGAGAGAATGAGTGGAGAGAATAGTGATTTGATTGGTGTTGTGAGTGTAAAAACTTTCCATTTTGGACAGTGTCAAGTGAGGTGGGACGGACCAAAATGAAAATTAGTGTCAAGTGAAGTGGGACGGAGGGAGTATGTCTTAACTCCATGAATTGGAAATGCCCTAATAATAGAGGAGTCTTATTTATAATAAATGAAATATATTTTATAGAATGTATATTCATTTTTACTAAAAATATAAATTAAATGACATTTTTTATGAAAAAATTACTCTTTTCGATTCAAAATACATGTCATTATAAAACTAAAATTTTGGTTCAAATTACATACTCCCTCCGTTCCAATAGTAGCTTCCCATTTTGCCATTTTAGGTGTCCCGTTAATAGCTTTCACTTTCCTTTTTTGGCAAAGGAATCTTCACTATTCCCTCCACTCATTCTCTCTCCTCTATTATTTTAATACTCACAACACCATTATAATTTACTATTCTCTCCACTCATTCTCTCTCCTATTTTCAAATTACACTCACAACATTTTTATTTCCCCCCCCCATTTCCTTAATTTGCGTGCTGCCAAAAAATGGGCAGCTCTTATTGGGACGGAGTTGTATAGTTTTAGGACAAAACTAAAATTTACCCTCATTGAAACTTATTACATGTCATTAATTATATTTTTTTGAGTGAAACTAATGAAAAAGAGAGACACAATTAATTAATGAGAATATATTTAGTACTTTCTTTGTAAAATTATGGTAGTAATAATTATCTTTCTTAATATTTTTGAAAAATATCTAAACGATATGTATGTATTTTGGACGCCAAAATCTTAAAAAAAACGTGTTTTTCTTGATCTTAGAAAAAACGCGTTTTGATTTTCTCGCTATTGTCGATTTTAGAGTAACAAAGTGTCAATGTAAAGAGTGTCATTGCATGTATTATTAAGTGTCAATGTAAAAAATTATCAGTGTTAGTGTAACAAATTGCCAGTATAAAGAGTGACAGTGCATGTATTATTAAGTGACAGTGTTAGTGTAAAAAAGTGTCAGTGTTAGAATAACAAAGTGGCAGTGTAAAGAGTGTCAGGGCCTGTTTGGTAAAACTGAAAATTAAGCTCTGAAAATGTAGAGCTGAAAATTAAGAGCTGAAATCATTAAGTTGCTGAATTTTGAAGACTTATGTTTGTTTGATAATGACAAACCACTTACATCTGAATTTTCAGAATTTCAACTCAACATTTAAAATATTATATGAATAATATTTATGATTTTATAATAAAATAAATTTATTATTGACATATACATTATTATTATTATTATTATTATTATTATTATTATTATTATTATTATTATTATTATTATTATTATTATTATTATTATTATTATTATTATTATTATTATTATTATTATTATTATTATTATTATTATTATTATTATTATAAGTAAATTGTAATCTTATAATATTTAAATATTTTTATTTGTACTTTCTTTATTCCATAATAATATTAAAAAAATTATATTTTCATACTTGGTCAAATATAATTTGTATGAAAAGAAAAAATATTTCAACAAAAGGAAGTAACAACAAATAAATAAATAAAATATGTTGATGTGTGAATTTGAACTCATTCCTTTTTTTTTCTCATTCTTTCCACCTCTTACCTTGTTAAGCTACTCTTTCCACCTCTTACCTTGTTAAGCTACTCCTTGTCCACTTAAAATTAATAGCCTTTTTTTAAGATAATCTTAATTATTTAAGTGATTCAAATTTACCTTACCAAACAAGCTTAATTTTTTAATCTCTTAAAGTGTTCCAAATTAAGATCTTAATTTGGTTACCAAACAAGCCCTCAGTGCATGTGTTATTAAGTGACAGTGTAAAAAAGTGTCAGTGTTAGTGTTAAAAAGTGCAAGTGTTAGTGTAAACAAATACAAGTGTGAAGAGTGACAGTGTATATATTATTAATTGCCAGTATAAAAGAGTGACAGTGTAGAGTATAAACGTGTCAAAAGTGTCAGTGCATATATTATTAAGTGACGATGTAAAATAGTTTTTCCTTAAATTAAAAAAAAACGCGTTTTTTTATAAGAACAACTCATTTTGGACCCTAGAAAGTACATTTATTAAGTAAATAAAATTAGACTACTGCTATTGTTTAGCCTTAGCTGTTGGAACAAAATGATCCATTAAACATGAATCGTCTCATAACTAGATTAAGAAGAGAAGAAGATGAAGACGGAAGCGTGTACCTTGTGATTCCATGATAATGTTCTTAGTCTTGTTCTTGAGTAGAAAGGAGCAAGTATGAAGATAGTCTTCAAAGTAGGGAAGAGTAAAATCTTCTAAATGATGAGTGCCCTTATTCTCTTTAGTCTTCAAGTACTTAGAAAGATTTTGGAATGAATGAGAATGTAAACCTAGTGGTTTCATAGGCTGATGGAAAGGCATTTATAAAGGAATTCAATGGGCACTTCATTTAGGGACTACACCTATTGATGTATAAGATATTACCATTATGCCCATCATTTAATGGTAGTCTTATACCTAATGGAATTCTTAATATTTTGTCTATACTTTAACATTATTTAAATGATTATAACACATGGAATTAAATGACACATATTAATTAATCCACGTTCTAACAATCTCCCACTTGAATTAATATTAATATGTATCTTTTACTAAACAAATTCCTTAAATCATTTATAATATGAATGACAACCCTTATGTGCACGTTTATTGTCATCCAACACAATCTCGTCCATTAGTCTTATAAGTATAGGGACTAAAGGGGCAGTCGTTGTAATTGATTCGCAACTAAACCCACATTAATCACATATATATATTCAACTAAATGACATAGATTAAGTATAGATATGTAGCATGGAATATTAATGAATATATATTATGAACGCATATATATATTCTCCAACTAGTCCTACTTAACTTAAATGAGATCAATATAAATAAAAACCAACACAAAGAATAGAAAATAACACAAACTCCCACTGATTTAAGCATTATCAAAAGTTGTTTCACCCATATAAGCAGTATGCTCGTGAAAAATCAAAAGAGATAACACTTTATAAAAATGGATCCAATAATATGGAGTTTGATCCTATTAGTTGTATATCTATTTGTTCATTTTTATACTTATTTCTCTTCAACAAGAGACATAACCATATGATGTCTTTCGACATCTTTGCATCCAGTAAAACAGAATCGGAATGCCTAATGATCTCAAAATTATCCAATTTTATATACATAAGCATGTAGTTAAATGTTTTATAGGTTCTTCATCATTCTTTTGGATGTGACTTAATGTTCTTCTTTTCGAATTGCTTTGGTATTGACCAAGCATCCCAATAATAAATGTAAGGTCTGGACGAGTACAGACTTGCGGATACATTAAGCTTCCTACTGCCGGTGCATAAGGGATAATTTCCATATACTTGGATTCAAAATTAATTTTAGGACATTGCTTTAGACTGAATTTATCTCCCTTAGAGACAGGGGTGTCATGTGGTTTATAATTTTGCATGCTAAACCTTTGTAATACCTTCTCTATATGGCTCTTTTGTGATAATCCTAAAATACCTCGTGAACGATCACGATGTATTTGGATTCCTAATACAAAAGAAGCTTCACCAAGATCTTTCATCTCAAATGTGTTTGAGAGAAATATCTTAGTTTCCTTTAAAAGGTCCTTATCATTACTAGCAAGTAAAATATCATTCACATATAAGACCAAAATTATAAATCTATTCCCACTGAACTTATGGTATACACAATCTTCACCAAGATTCGTTTCAAAAACCAAATGAAAGAATAACTTGATTAAATTTTAAGTACCATTGATGAGATGCTTGCTTAAGCCTATAAATGGATTTCTTAAGTTTACAAACTAGTTGACTAGTTTGATTCGAATCAGTCACCATTTCTGGTTTCTTCATATAGATAGTTTCCTCAATATCACTATTGAGAAAAGCTGTCTTATTATCCATTTGATGAAGCTCAAGATCATAATGTGCCACTAATGCCATAATGATCCTAAAAGAGATTTTTAGAAGATGCCGGAGAAAATATTTTTTTATAGTCAATGTCTTCCTTTTGAGTAAATCATTTAACAACAAGACGTGCCTTATATCTTTCCACATTACCTTGCTAATCCCTTTTGGTTTTAAATATCAATTTATAACCAATAGATTTTACACCTTCAGGTAATGGGACAAGATCCCAAATGTCATTGTATTTCATTGATTTTAACTTCTCATTAATGGCATTGATCCACTTATGAGAATTAGGACTATTAATGGCTTCATGGAAGGTGATTAGATCATCTCCCACTAAATCTAAGGTGTCCTAATTTTTCGCAAGACACATATCATAAATATCGGAATTGCATTTCTTCTAGTAGATCTTCTTAAGGGCACTGGTTCATCCTCAAATTGAGTTTGTTGAATTTCCTCATGTCCAACATTCTCACGTTATCCGTTATTTACGGGAGTCTCTATATTATTTTGAATTGCATGTTCTTGTTGAATTTCAGGTGTAATTACTTGATTTTCAACAGGAACTAAAGTTTGAGAAATATTGAGTGGTTCCTCTAACTCTTCAAATTCAAATAGATCAGATCAAATTCAAAATAGATCAGATCATTACTATTTCTCCCACTAAATTCAACATCCTCAAAGAACCTAGCATTGCCAGTCTCGAAAAATGTTCTAGTTTTTGGGTCATAAAATTTATATCCCCTAGATCTCTTAGCATACCCTATAAAGTAACTATCAACGATCTTAACGTCTATACGGAGTTTTATCGGTAGCCTTTGAAGCAGCTCTATTGAGAATATAAGTAGCGGTTCTTTAATGCATCTCTTATAATGAGTGAGGTAAAGAAGTACAAGAAAACATACTTCTTACCATATTCTTTAAGGATTCTATTATGTCTCTCTATTACACTATGCTAGGTTTGCCCGACATGATGTAGTGAGGGACAATCCCACACTCTTCAAGATAGCGAGTATAAAAGACCCGAACGTTATTCACTCAATACGTTATACCGTCCGTAGTTTTCACCACCGTGATCGGATTTTAACACTCTTAATAGTCTTTCATATGCCTTCAAAAGACTTGAAAATGTCCAATGATAGAAACTTTACATGAAGAAATTAATGTATCCATAACGAGAGTAATAATCTATGAATGTAAATGAAAATATTGTTGACCATTTCAAGAAGGGGTAGTGAATGATCCACAAATATCAGTATGAATTAGTTTCAAGACGTTTGATACTCTCAAAGAACCTATTTTCTTTAATGTTTGTAAACTTTTTCTTTAAGACACTTAATGCAAAAGTTTTATCCGGAGTATCAAGTTGGTTTAGGATTCCCTCTGACTTAAGCTTTATCAATTCTTCCTTTGAAGATATGACCCAAATGCCTATGCCATAGAATATAAAAATTTTTACTTGATAATTTTTGCTTAGTGCCTTTAGTTTTGGTTTCATTATTATGAGACTCATTCATTTTCTTGACTGTGTCAAGTAAATTAAGATTATCGATATATGACAAATTACTAGTACCGACAAGTTTGGAATTTAAAATAAAGATCACATTTATTATTACCAAAAGAACAAGTGTAACCTTCCTTGTCAAAAATTGTGATAGATATTAAATTCCATCAAAAGATGGTACAATGAATGTATTATTTAATACAAAATAATAGTCAGTACTTATCATTAATCTAAAAGTTTCTATGCCTATAACTTCAACCGGATTTTCAGCTTCCATATAGATGTATTTCTCATCTTCACTGGAGATTAGGTAATTCAGGCAACCCTGCATACATGAACTAATGTGAGTTGTTGCACCAAATACAACCACTATGTATATTAAGAAATTGAAACCAAATTTTCCTTAGTACAAACAAGACCAAATGACATATCATTCTGAATTCGCCATTCGCGATACTTATGGTAGTCGTTCTTCATGCGAGTAAGGTCCTTGCAGAAGAAGCATTTCTTGACTTTATGACCCTTAAATGATCTCTTATGCTTCTTACTTGCAACCGCAATTTCCTTTCCTCTTCTCTTAATCCCACGAGAAGAAGTAAATGCTGAGTGAGTACTTTCTAATTTAAGATATTTCATCCTATCTTCCTCTAATGTCATATGTGAAAGTAATCCATTAATATTCCACTTGTACTTTCGACATTTATAGGTCACCTCAAAAGGACCAAATTGAGGAGGAAGATAGATCAAAACTAAGTGCACGAGCAAATCTTCCGAAATCTCTAACTTAAGTGCCTTTAGTTTGATCGAAAGATGAAATAATTCAATAATGTACTCCCGAAGATTTTCGTCACCCTTGTACCGTATGGAAACAAGTTTCCATAAGAATTCAAGAAAAATCTCAGCATTTTCGATCTCAGAGACATTGTCCAAAAATGTCTTTGAAACTGCATTTTCCATGATCATTAGACTCACGCGGTTGGACCGTTCCCATTGCTCAACATTTTTTCGTTCTATAACGGTATATCCTTTATTGAGAGCAGCGGAACTTGATTCCCCTAATGCGTGATCGATATCCATGCAGCCTAAGATCATCGTTATATTATTTTTCCAAGTTTTAAGTTTAGTCCCAGTAAGCAAATGTACTTCATTTATAGCAGTAGTTACGGATGAAGCATTAATCAAATCTGAATGAAGAGAACAAAAGAATGAAACAAAACATATATAAGAAACTACACAATGATTAATTATATCAAAATGAATTCCATCATAATAAAGGATAATCAATATGACATCAAGACTAATCTTTGGATTGTGAATTGACTCACAATTTGATTTATCTTAGGGTAAACAAATAGCTTAAACAACACACTTTAAATACTTGCCTTCCTTTGGGTTGGATCAAGTACAAAAAGTGTCCTAAAGTTTAAGGTACTTGTTCCCCGGTAATAAAAAATATAAACAATTCACTTTAAACACCCGCCTTCCTTTGGGATGGTTCACAGCATTTAAAATGACCAAAAGTTTAGTTCAATTATTACCCTATGAATGCAAATACTTAGTCAACAACAAGGTCTCCTTTGAAAAACAAGCATATTATCACATATCAATATTTACATTCATCACTTTAACAAATTTGTATTTAAACAACGTAAATTGCTTTGGCAACAATATTATTTAAACAATGAATAAATTTGTATAAGCATATAATTAATCATACTTTAGGGCACATAAGACTTTAAGGTAATTTTTGAAAATTTAAAGGGTAAAGAAACAAACGAAATTTATTAATAAAAGATAATATCTTTTCGTTCTACCCGTCCATTCTTAAAGTTTGTTAACTCTAAGAACCACCGAAGCGCGACTGGTGTCCAGATATTATAATTTATTAATGAATTATCACAAAATTTTGGGCAAAAAATGAACCTGAAAACACTGTACAGGTGGGTGACCGCCCATACAAGGTGAGCGACCGCCCAACCCCAACTTTCAACCGTTGATGAAAAAGTCTGTTTAAGTAGGCGACCGCCCAGGCAAAAATGGGCGACCACCCAAGACCAAATTTCAACCGACGCCAAATTTTCTGTTCAAGTGGGCGACCGCCTAGAGAATGTGGGCGACCGCCCAAGACCACAGTTTGCCCAGAATGACGAAAATTCACCATTTTTACACCTTTTTATGAACAGATTTGAACCAAATAGAGATCCATACCATACCGCGGGGGGTGTCCGATACCAGTCTACACGACAGCTAGGCCCGCGCCCTCGGAGGCCGCCGGGCCCTTTGCCAGGACATCGAGCCATAACATCTAATTTTCCAGATTTAGACTATCAATTCTTAACTTAATGGTGAATCAATATTCAACCAAAGCAAGTAGATCCGCATACTCACATCACATTTTAAATGCGTGGCTATGCATATGAACAAACTCACAACGCATCCAAGGATGGTGGCTATGTTCAAAAATGGGATAATCTTACATTAAGAATTGAAAGCCTTTTGAGTAAATTTATAATTTAGAAGTAACATAATACTCTAGAATCTGAATTAGAGTATGATAATTCAAGAACACATGATAAACATAGAATCTTTTCAAGAATTAAAAGCATAAGGCTTTACAAGAAACTCAAACTCAATCTAGTATATGAGTAGGCTCTGATACCAATTGTTGGAACAAAATGATCCATTAAACATGAACCGTCTCATAACTAGATTAAGAAGAGAAGAAGATAAAGACGGAAGCGTGTACCTTGTGATTCCATGATAATGTTCTTAGTCTTGTTCTTGAGTAGAAAGGAGCAAGTATGAAGATAGTCTTCAAAGTAGGGAAGAGTAGATCTTCTAAATGATGAGTGCCCTTATTCTCTTTAGTATTCAAGTACTTAGGAAGATTTTGGAATGAATGAGAATGTAAAACTAGTGGTTTCATAGGCTGATGGAAAGGCCTTTATAAAGAAATCCAAGGGGCACTTCATTTAGGGACTATACCTATTGATGTATAAGATATTACCATTATGCCCATCATTTAATGGTAGTCTTATACCTAATGGAATTCTTCATATTTTGTCTATACTTTAACATTATTTAAATGATTATAACACATGGAATTAAATGACACATATTAATTAATCCACATTCTAACATTAGCCCCCACCAATCCACCGTCTATACCAGCTTATATTATTAAATTTTTTTTATATAAAAAAAAGGTAAGGAAAAGTAAACAAAAAAAGAAATGCAAGGAATAATAATGTACAAAGGAGGAGAGAGAAAGAAAGAGTCCTTCTCCTCTTCTCATTGAAAATCCATACTTCTAGTATATGAAAGTAGGGTTGTGACACTTCGTATTACTTTTGGTTTCTCCGGCCTCTCAAGCCTTCACGTCAGCTAGACATTGAAGAGGTCATGACCTTTGTGATCCTGGTAATCAGTTGTAAGAAATAGGTCATTAGATAGGATATATGAATAGATAAATGTTACATATTAATGTAATAAAGTACAGTTATAAGGATCAATATACTTGGTTTCAATATTAGATGAATGTATACTTGACAACTATGAATCTGCAAAGTAAATTCTGTATATACATTATCTCTTAAACTTACTAAAGCTACATAACAGTTGGTAATAAGTGCATTGTACATACTCATCTAATAATTAAAGGTACCTTACATATATACCATTAGAACATGAACATTATATTGACTACTTATATTGTATCCTACTTCAAAGAGAAGAACTAACTGAGATACAATAGGTATTTGAACTAGAGAATTATAATAAGTGAACATACCTGTATAGGCTGTTCATTAAGTAGGAGAACCTCAATTGTAATAGAAACTGAAGAAAAAACTTCTCAACAGACACAACCGCATGTCTTCTCAACTGACCCAAGCTCTTAATTATCCAATACCTTAAATACTCATGTAATTATTCAATGTACAGTGTCATAGACATACCTGCAAAGACTAACACAACTCAGGTATTGCTCAAATGCTCACTAGGAACAATTGGTCTCTGTAAATTTCCTTTCAAGAATAGAAATGCTATAATTACATCACAATACTCTTAAGCATTCATGTAGATAAAGATATTGTAAATATATAATGTATTTGTTTCTGACAGAAAGTGAAAACTTACAATTTCATTATCTTCACATGTAGCCATAACATTTTCAGATGGCTCCACAAAATGTCCTCATTCGGCAGCTACAAAAAGGTCGTTGTGAAAAGAAATGTCTTATACGTGTCTCTCGCATATGGAAGTCCTATAATACAAAGAAGTTTCGTGAATTGATCAGTATGGATTTGCTAGCTATTGATGAACAGGTAAATAATAAAATTATAATTTATGTTTATTTAAAACTAAATGAGGTAGAAATACTGAGTAATAAATCTCATTCTAATTGTCATTTTTCCTCTTACAGGCTGACCCTATTCATTGTTGCATCAGAAGTAAATTTGTGCCTGATTTTGAAGGCTTATTTGAAGAAGGATCATGCTATACTGTTAAGAATTTTACAGTAGAGTACAGTAAACCAGCTTTTCGCATAGTACAGCATGACCTCTGTATTTTGTTTGATGTCTCCACTGTTGTTGAGGAGATTGTTAAGGGTCTTCCTAAGATTCCTAGGCATAGTTTCAACGTAATACCCTATGAAAGGCTTTTGGAAACAAGTGATGACAAGAAGAATCTTTGTGGTAAGTATTTATTCAATGTTGTTCTTTCTTCTTCCTTTTTGCTTGAATGACTTTGAATTGTATAATTAACTTTATTCTGTATAGATGTTATTGGATACGTACTTGGTGTGTCGGCTATTGGTCATCGCATGAGCAACTTTCAACAGGTTTCTATGCAATATATTGATATTCAAGACGCAAGGTTTGTATTGATATATATTAATTTGCATTTGATTTGACTTCAATTATAATTTACTAAATCATAGTAAATTTGCAGTGAGAATAAATTGAGAATTACTCTTTGAGGAGATGAGATTATTGAAAAGGCTAAGAATCTGGCTACAAGCATGCAACGTGTGTGGATTATATCCTCAGTTATTGCGAAGTCCGAGTCTAACGGTATGTACACCTAAGAATTAATTAATGTAACTTTGATTTTCGTAGATTTACAAACAGTCATATATAATTCTATTTTCTAAAATGTAATTGCTTAGGTAATCGCAGTGTGTCTTCAAGCAGTGCAACAACCTTTCACAATGACAATGAAATACCTGCGATTGATGAATTTATAAAAATGTACGTAATTCAAAAATTTATACGTTCTTAATAACCCTTTTCCCCGCAAATCACTTTCTACACTTACTCCCTCTAACTGATATAGGATTGGAACAACTGAAGCTGGCAATGAAATAGGAAACATACCTATGTACCCTAATTTTATTGCAAAGGAGGAATATGAAAAAAACAAAATGCTTATCCGGGATGTGAATGAGCTTCTTTTACAGTGTGAGAAGATGGTAGAAATTGCTCTAAATGCACACAATACTTTATGTTTATGTTTACTGCAAAACCTACACACGGTTCTGAGTGAGGTGATAATTTATATTTTCTTTAATGAAATTGCAGAAGAGCCCGTTATATATTTATGTCAGTGTGTCAACCATTGAGGAAACAAATGGCTGGAAGTACAACTCATGTACAAGTACAATTTGTAAGAAAAAAGTTCTACCTAAGGATGGCAAGTTATTCTGCAATGGATGTGACAAGTATGAAATGTATCCAGTTATAAGGTATTAGCCGAATTGTTTACATTCATATAATTACATTATGTTGCTTTGAAATGTAAGCCCAAGCCAAGGTCTTTGCAATGGCACGAGACTTATTGTGACTCAACTGGGTAAAAGAGTTATTGAAGGTACCATCATTTTTGGATCAAATATTGGGGATAAAGTGTTAATTCCTAGGATTACATTAACAGCCGCAGAAGGAAAACTTTCTTTCGTCTTAAGAAGGAGACAATTTTCTGTCAGAGTATGTTATGCAATGACAATAAACAAGAGTCAATGACAAACATTGGGGAATGTTGGTTTGTATTTGGCCCAATCAGTGTTTAGTCATGGACAATTGTATGTCGCTGTTTCTAGGGTGAAGACACCATACGGACTGAAGATTCTATGTTTAGAAACAGATGACGAGTACAAAGGTTGAACTTAGAATGTTGTGTACAAAGAAATTTTCGATAAATTATGTTATTAATAATTTTCAGTTAGCAAATGTCTTTTTTCCAATGCAATTTATGTGTCTAAAACATTGTTGGCAATACAAATAATTCATAATAATTATTTAAGTATTCTGAACCTTATTCAATTTATACGTATGAAACATATAATGTTATTGTATCAAAAGCAAGTTACTTCTACTGCCAAATGAGGTTTCTTTTTTTATGTTTCATCACACTTTTTTCTCTATATCTCCTATTGTCTCCGTTCTTGCCATCGTCGTTTGCCTAGAATTTTCTTACCACGACATGCCAAGGTTAGTGTAAGACCCGTATAAGGTGGCTTTATGTGTTTCTTTTTATGTCTATCTAATTTTACATTTTACTTTAGATATCATTATATTCTAAAATTTGTATTTTAATTTTGAACTTAGTTTGATTATGTTTCTTATTTAATTTTAATCTTTTCATTTGATTTTTGTTTATTCACATACGGATATTCTAGGCTTAATTATATCTGGTCTAAAATAGGATCTTTAATTTTAATCCCTTCGATAAACAGATAGAATTAAATAGAAGAATAATTTGCATATCATCTTCAAATGTATAGAGCTGATAGTATGATAGTATACTGTTTAAGGCAGATAAAAATAAGAATCAATAAAAGACTAATTGCCAATAAAAGAAAAGGAAATTTACATCCATTCAAGCATATAACCATGAAACATAACATTTTAAACATGTTGACATTACATTAAAGCTAAAAACAGAAAAGCATGACATACTTGCTAGGAATATCTAGACCTCTAATAAAAACACCCAAAACATCAAACTACAAAGGAGCTTGATAACCTCCATGAACCCCCACCCTTAATAGCATACTCCAACCTTCAGAAACAAAAAGATAATCACCACATCCATTCCCTCCAACCACTGAAACCTTTGACAAAAAAAAAAAAAAAAAAAAAAAAAAAAAGGAAACAACATCCTACCCACCAACATCTAAAAACCATTGGAATAACCATTGACAGATTGTAAATTGGAATGACCGGTTCTGCATCAACTATGGGGTATCCATCCACCAGAGGATTCACAGCCACCACTGGTTCTACGATCAACCGATTAACTTCTACAAAACTAACAACCCGATCATTAATTCCATTCACTGAAATTTTTCACTCTTGAAGAAAAAGTATAAAATCATCTCATTGCCCCCTCCCCTTAATTCCATCATGCGAAATTCATCATAATAACCCAGTAACAAGTCGAAAATGCTAGACCTTCCAAACCCCACACTCAGTATGGCAACATCAGGACGCAGAAAATGGACATAAGTATTGAACTTCATAGTCAAGTCTTCAGCACTCACATATTCATCAGCCAGGAACATGAAAGATAATGGCCAATTTCCACCTTCATCATCAAGAGGTTGATCAAGGAAATTATCAGCCACATTAAAAATCTCCAATCGCTCGTACATCTAATTAGAGGATCTACGCATGACAAACCTAATTTCATCAGCCCTCCTATCCACTACCACATACCTAGGAACCTCACTATAAATGTCAGGAGTGCGGAAGATAATAGTATTTATACTTAGAAGATGAATCTGTGGATTAATAGCTAGATTCATCTGAGAAGCAGGAACAGAGGCCATTTGCAAAGAGTAGAGAGCTTGGAAAGATTGTTTTTTTTTCGTTGAAGAACAAGAATAAGAACATAAGTACTTATAATCTCTGAAGGACGAGAAATGAGATCATAAATCAACCAAAAAGACACCATTTCTTCAATAAACATGACTGTTAACTGACAATTTTAAACCTCTCCATATTCTATAATTAACACACAGAGAAACCTAATTCTAAACTACAACCTAAGTCATCAAATCAAATCACGGTTATAATAAACATTTCTACACAATGAATAACATAATGGGAAGGCAGTAATGATACCTGTTCAATTCCATCAGTTGTGCTTAAATCGCCGTAATGTCTAGACAAATTAAATGCCTCTTTCCAATTTATCGTCCGCAAAAAAGAAAAAAATTACTAAAAAAGAAGAAAACATAACCTCCATATGCGATTCATTAAGAACGGCCATCATTACACTGTGAGGAGAAATTAATTCCACGCAATTACAAATTGTCAATGTAGAGTAGAGGTGAGGTCTAGGCGGCGCATTCGACGTCAACTGAGAAGACGATATCAGCCAACTCATCGCTTGCGGAGACGATACCTAACAATCAACTTATTGTCAATTAACCCCCACATAATTTACCCACAATTCAAAATATCCCCCTTTCAAATATAAATAACAATATGGTATCTAACTATGTACAAATGAGAAAAGAACCCTTCTTTAAATATATTTTACATAAAAGTCCGAAAACGTATTTCCCGTGGGAAGCACGGGCTTAATCCTAGTTGTTATATAAGCCCATTAAATTGTTGAGTAATTTCATAATATTAAATTCACCCCCAAAAATTAAAACAACTCCTTCTCTTTTCCTTTATACACATTATCTTATTATATATCCCTTATCTCTCATAACCCCCCCCCATTAAAACATTTACTCTCTCACTCACCCACTTTACTTACTGAATTTTAGAGAGAGAGAGAGAGAGGGGGAAAAATATGAATTTTAGATAGAGAAAGATAAGAAGAAGAAAAAGAAAAAGAAGGGTTTCAACAACTTCAATCAAAATGTCAAACAATGGAAAACAATGTAATTTTGGTTCAATTCGTTCGAAAATTACCTCCTACGCTATAATTTGATCGATTTATGTTTCAATTTGAGAATTTTTCGATTAAATTTCATCAAATTTTGGGTTTGTGGGGTTCGACTGGTACCGACTGAATTTATGGATCTGTTTGGCCAGTAGTGGCCGAACTTTGCTAAAAAAGTCAGTCACACCCGATCGAACTTTTTGAGTAGTTTCAGCCACACGCGACCGAATTTCTTCACATTTTTCAGCCACCCCCAATCGATTTTTTTTGACTATTTTCAGCCGCTTATGGCCGAACTTTTACAATATGATACTCCCTCCGTCCCGGCCCAAATGTCTCAAAATGGGTTCGGCATGAGAATTAAGGAATGAATATATATAATGTAAAAAGTGTATAGTGAAATAAATGTTGTGAGTACGAAAGTGATGTAGGAAAGAGAAAGTGGGGTAGGGAATATTTAGTGGATATTTATTGTGAGTATGACAAGTGGGTCCCACAAATAAAAAAGTAATAAAAAACTTTTCTTTTTTTGGTTGAGAGATTTTAAATGGGACGCCAAAAAAGAAAAGTTGAGACATTTGGGCCGGAACGAAGGGAGTATTACTCACCAATTAATGCTTAGATGTGGATTTCATGTTAATATTGATGCTTTTAGCTTGTAAATATCATTTATGAAATTAAATTGATAAAAATGTGATGTAAAGTGTTTGAGATTGATATGATATGATATGAAATTGTATTGAGTTTGATTTTTTGATGTTTTATTTGCAGTTAAGCAGATGTTTACAAGAATACCTCCAACTGCTTCCGCTAGGAAGCAACACGAAGTCTCACGTAATCAAGCGCAATCTACACCAAACCTTGATGCTTATCGAGTTTGGGATGCATATATTGATCCTCGACATTCGATGTATAATGAAGAAGGATATCAGCAGCATGAAGCCAGGCCTTCAGTGTAACATTAAGAGTATAAAGGCAGATATTCAGTGTATAATGAGGAGGATAATATGGAACCTCACCTCAGATGAATGTTCCTGAGGCTCAGAATAATAGTGACCCGCAAGATGAACCGTAAGATGAGCCAGAAGATAAGGATGACATCGAGGGAGGTGGGGTTGAAATCTCTTTTTCCGGTGGCCTGAGGTACAGATCTTTACTCATTTCCTATGAAACACCCATTGCAAAATACACATGGGATGGTAAAGATGATCGTAAATTAAAATGTATTAATTATATCGGGAAGTTGAAAAAGTGAAAGTTGGATATTGATAATCTGTTTGAGCCGGTTCAAAATATTATTGGTAATTTCGGACTTTTATGCTCACTGAGTGGAGCGTATAACAACATGGATAAGATGTTGGTTAACGCTTTTGTGGAGCGATGGCACCCGGAAACTAATAGTTTCCATATGCCATTTGGGGAGATAACCATCACATCAGAGGATGTGCCTTGTCTTGCAGGGCTTACGGTTGTAGGTCAATCATTGTTTGAGAGTCCCGGTTATTCTAGTCAACCGCCTCTTGATAAAGACGGCAAGATTTTGAGATTCCCAAAAAAAGTGAATAAAGATGGAATACCTGTCATGACCCTAAACCTAGGCACATTTTGGTCACACGTGAAGCACGTGGGATTGGGTTTACATTGCATCTCATCCTTTGCTTTTTGGCATGTGGTTTGATTACGTGTTCATTTTGACATTTTGGATGAACTACGTGATTTAGATGTTATTAAAGTGATTTTGATCATATAATGTCTAAATAAAAGAAATGGGAGTTTTGTGTAGTAAAGTGATAACACTTGAAATTTTGAATTGAAAGTGTTATAAATTGGTTGAGGAGCTTATGTGTAATTCTAAGTTCAAGGTAGTGCTTTGTTGATTTTCAATCTTGGAGGAGCTTGTGTGAAAATTGTTTTATATAAATCTCATTTTAGCTTCTTCAAGAAGCCAAAAATAACCTCCTCAGTTTTCTCTTCTCTCCCTACGTTCTAGAAAAGCATAAACCCTAGTTTAACTTCCAAAAATCCCAAAAATTCATAAGTTGCTTGGTTGTTGATTCCAACTTCGAATTATTGCTAAGGGAGTTGATTGGAACAAGAAGAGCCGATTATATCTTCTTTTTATTTTGGTAAAATTTGGTAAGCTGTTGTGTTTTCCTTCTATAACTGTTCATGGCTTGTGAAATGATGTTATTATGAGGTTATGGATGGTTTGTGTAAAGTTGAAATCAGTTTCCTTGGTGTTGAAATGGAACAACCAAGTAAGGTTGATGAAAATGTCCAAAGAGTGATATAATGGGTTGAAGTGAATTGGGAAATGTTATATATATATATATGTTATGGGGTATGAAGAGTGAATATTTATGTGCTATAATATTGTTAGGGTGAAGTTAGGATCACTTTACCATAGATGGACTGAGAACTGGTAGTGCTATTGCTGTTGCTGATGTTTTTCAGCACAGAATAGTGGTCTTTGGGCTTGGGCACGACTCGTGCCCTGAAGCAGGAGTCGTGACCTTGATGTGCCAAGTCGTGCGACACTTTGTGACTGGTGGGAACAGTCGTGACCTGCAAGGGATGACATTTTTTGGTGGGGTTGTAATAGGGCACGAGTCGTGCCCTAGGGCACGAGTCGGGCCCTACCCTGCAGCCCTTGAACAGTTTTTGAAGCCTTAAACACCTAGTTTAACCCTTATATAATGAAACACTCTTCAACCCTGATTCTAGTACAGCTTTAGTACTACACTATGGATCTTGAAAGGGACCAAATGGATATTGGGAAGGTCTTTAAATATTGTCCTAAAAATGGTTGGAAGGCAATTATGAAACTTGAACCAAAGTTGATAAAACTTGGTATTTGAACTTGGAACCTTTAGAGAAGGTGTTTACTGTTGTATGATGAACGCGTAGGGTTTCTTATATGATATTGTATCCTTATGTGGTGACCTGTATAGGGTTATTTGTTCCTATAGTGCATAAAATGTATAGTGCACTACTTCATTGGTTTGGACAGGAGTGGTAATACCCTGTTACTGGATTATATACTGTGTAATGACTATGTAGGACTAATGTGATACTTTGTGCCATAAGTGTTTACATGTTCATAGCTGGTTGTGCACATAGTATTTAAATACGTGTTGCACTGTTTCATTTGTTGAGCATGAGTATTAATACCATGTCATTGAATTGTTAATGTTTAATAGTGTTGAAATATATGTGCACTATTGTGACTGGTTTAACATGAGTTGAAGTACCATGTTATATATATGTGTTGATGTCCCATGGGGTGGACTTACTTTCAAGTATCTGTTATGTGCTTGGATACAGTTGTATCAGCTGATCTTCGGGGGTATAGGGAATACGATCACTTATGAGAAGATATTTCATAAGGTGCTTGGATTGCCTTATACTTGTAACCGTTCACTCCCTTCTGTGGCCACGGAGAGGGGGTACAACTTCTATGGATAGGTATAAAGCGTTCATAATATAGAGAGGCAGCTTATATGGTTCTCTGAAAGGGAGCGTATAAGATGTGGATATGCACTAGCAGTTCACAATGAGAGGAGTATAACTCCCGCCGTAGTACTACATATGATTCAGATGGAAAAGGTAAAGGGAAAGGTAACGTAAAGTGTTTACAGTTTTCCCAGTGTGGTTATTGAGCAACCTGTTTGGTGTTGCATATTTGTTATTGAGCAACCTGTTTATGTGTTGCATCTTGTATGGCATATTGCTGCATACATAATAGCTTGCTGAGATTTTATCTCACCCCTTCTGCCTTTACTGTTTTTAGATCCCGCTGAGACAGAAAGACTGGACCAGTGAGGCCGGAGAGGAGTTTGGACATCTTTTGGTTGTCAGGGTATGTGTTGGTCTGGGGAGTTGGGAATATTGTGGTGGTTATTCTTTTGGGAAATGTTTTGTATATAAAACTCTCATAAGCATGTTTCAGTTGAGTTGTGTTGTAATTCAGTTTGGGATTGGTTTGTTTTATGGTTGGCTTGTGTAAGCCTTTCCAGTTGTATGATTTGTAAAAACAGGTTGTGTTTGTTTAAAGCAGGTTTATATATCACCTCCGAGTAGAGAGGTTATTTTGAAATTGTTTTGAAAATGGGTTGTATACTTTTCAAGTAATATAAAGAAAAGTTTTTTTAAGAATGGTATTTTGGGACCCTCCATCCTGGGACACGGTTTATAGGTCCGGGAGTTGGGAGGCCCCCAAAATACCTGCCAAAGAGGCATTGGTGAATCTTGAATGGCTGATAACAAAGTTCTCCCCTAATTTGACTCCTCAGACCCCCAAAATGTTGTTTGTGCTGATAAGGCATATCTGCTATATTTATTGGGGTGCACAATTTTTTCGAATAAAACCGGGACGTGTGTTAGTGCGAGCTACCTCGATTTATTTAGAGACGAGGGGACAATTGGGGATTATGCTTGGGTAACCGGAGCGTTAGCTTATCTGTACCGGCAACTTGAAAAATGATCGAGGTGAAACTGCCACTACTGGTCGGAAGTCATATTAAGTGTATTTTTTATTTTATTTTTGAAAAACTCATGAGAAAAAAAATTTATTTATCCAAATAATAGCCTAAAATATTTTTAAAAAATTGCCCAAATAACAAAAGTTCGGCCAGTACTAACCGAATACCCTTCTTCTGTTCGGCCACTGCTAGCTGTAAGTTATATTAAGTGCAATTTTTTTTTGTAAAACTCATGACAAAACAATGGTATATACCCAAATAATATGCCAAAAGTATTTTTTTTGCCATAGTTACAATGGTTCGGCCAGTAATTACCGAATCATTCAAAGGATTTCGGCCAGTACCAACCGAAATATTTGATTTTTCTCGGCCTCTACCTGCCGAATCAATGTTGAATGTAGTTTTTTTTTCTGTTTATTAAGTTGGGACGTAACAATGTGTTTCCCGTCATTTGAAAGTTAATTTAAGTTGGTTAAATTTTATAAATTTAAGATTAATTTATGAAATTATTATATAATTTTAAATGAAAGTTACCCATAAAAAAATTGCCTAAAAAAATGTAACAAAACAAACCATAATATTTATCATAAATAAAATTATTTAATATCAATTACATGAGTTGATGTATCGGGTAACTGTATTAATCGTTATTGATAATAGGCTAGCCATCCGGTTGCACGTTCATGACGTTTTCATACCATTTGTACGGTAGTGGTGGTAGTGGACATCCTTTCTTCAACTTCGCATAAATGTAATGATTGAAGTTGACATATGCAATACAAATAATTTTTGGTTTGCGTGGCATTTATTTTCGTAAAGGGAGAAAGGTTAAAGACAGTGTGTTACTCAAAGTCACTAACAAAACGTTGAATGCATTTGCAACAGCGTAACCCATTTTTGCAGCGTTAAACCAATGTGCTTCTGCACATGGACCATCATGCCAGTTGAGAGTGAACACGACTTTCTACACCCTATCCTCGGATATGAATAACTGAGCATATAACTTTTGATTTCCATTAACCTCTTAATATAACGCTATCCGAACCCACCGCCAATCATCTGTATCACGTTCAAGTAACTCTGCGATACACCGGAAACCACAATTCCCATCACCCCGCAAATATATTGTTTTCTTAATATAACCATGCATGTAAACCGGTACTTGATCAATATTTGGGATTGCATGTTAACTTTTTCAACGCACGGGGTATAAGATAAATTCAAGAAAGGTAAAAATAAGTTGAAATGACTAATTCCATGATATGACATTTAACTGAATAATATAAATAGCTTTGAGGTTACCTGTAATGTGAGGACCCCGACCCGGAACCTACACGTGTCCCGAGTTGGAGCGTTCTCAAACTAACCCAAAAACACTAAACTTTTAAAACTTCACTTTGACTTTCAAATATAAACATTAATAACATAACATTTCAAAAGAACTCGACTCCACTCCACATTGGAGGAGGAGTTGACCAACTTTGAAAACGAACAATTGTTTAGTTACAAAAGATTAAGGTTATGACGTAGAATTTAAAGTTTATAATTACAAACTCCAATAAAGGAATTACCAAAATACATTTTATACGTCACCCTATACATACCCCGACAATACCCAAAAGATTACTTCAAACTCCTCTCCGTCCTTACTTGGCCGGTCCGCCTGTCTCGGGATCTAAAGCATTAAAGGGAGAGGGGTGAGAATAAATCTCAGCAAGCTATTATGTATGCAACAATATGCCAAATAGATGCAACACATAACACGTTGGAAAAACTGTAAACACCTTACGTTACCTTTGGTTTACCTTTTCCCGTCTGAACAATAGTCGTACAACATTGGGTATAATAATACTCCAATCTTAGGTGAGCTGCTTAAGCAATACTCACATCTTATAAGACCCATTTTTCAGGGAACCAAATAAGATAGTAGCAACTCTGTAAGGCTTTTGGCTCAATACAGATGCTATAACCTCAACCTGTGGCCACAGGAGGGGACGGTCACAGGTATAACATAATCCGATCACATTAGGTCACACTTCCATAATTGATCGTATTACGTTATACCCCCAATATCAGCTGATTAACAAATTATCAAGCACATAGTAGTTACTTGAAATAAATCCACAAAAGGGATAAACAATAGCCACATGGTAATATATACTCATGCCCAATAATTATCCAAGTGCAACAATTTATGAATACACTAAGCAACATCAACAACAATATATATATAACATCAAGTAAGGAAATGAGGGATCATTAACCTACCCTACAAATTCCATATTCAAGATACAAGACTTCAATGAAGGTTCAAGTTCAATTACCAAGTGGGAGTCATAAGTTATAAGTGGCCAAACCACTTGCTAAACGATTCTAATTTAAATTTTAAAAGGTTGGTTCAGGGTCATGGGCGATCGCCTAACCACTCGGGCGACCGCCAGTGGGTTTCCTAGGAAGATAAGGTTTCTGCCACTATGGGCGACCGCCCTCACCACTTGGGCGACCGCCCAAGTGGATTTCAAAGGCAATAAGTGTTTCTGTGGCGATGGGCGGCCGCTCAAGCCCCCATGGGCGACCGCCCAAGCCTTCCTCCAGCCCAAAACTCAGATTTTAACCCTTTTATGCCTAGGTTTCCATTCCTTCTAACCAAGCTTAATTCAAGAACACCAAAGGATACTTTAACCTTACCAAGTCCCATTCCAAACATGTAAACTCAAAACCAAGTAGCCCTAGATTATTTATCTCTACCCATTTCACCCATTTCAAACCCTTTTAAATGATCTTCCTTGAACCCTAACTTCAACAAATTTCATTTTCCAATCATCCAACTTCCATTAAGGTTTCCAAGGCATAAAATCAACATCATAGAACAAGGGTAATATTTAAAAGCTCATGAACAAGTAGGAGAAGGGAATCATAACAACTCACCTTAGGTTTTTAGAATAGAATGTAGATCTTCTTAGCTTGGTTTGATCCCCTAGATGATCCCAACTCAAAAATACCCTTAGACTTGAATTTGGTGGAGGAATGGTTTGGCTTCAAAGCTTGGTGCTTGGAGCTTCCATGGAGTTCTCTAAGCTTTCTCTAGGAAGAAGTAGAATGAATGAAGGAGAAGGGAGAAGGGAGTAAGAGGAGGTGAGGGGGGAAGGACACATGGCATGGTTAGGGAGAGTAGGATATTTTGCCCCCCCCCCCCCATCAAACTAGAACTAAGGCTTTCACTCCTTTAAATTAAAATAAATCCTTATCCAATTAATTCATCCTACCCAATTAACCTCCTTGTACTATTTATCATATTTCCATTTTTATTATTTCCCCAAGTTTCTTTATTTAATACTCAATAATTTCTCAAAAGATTCTAAATCCACTTCTCACCCAATTTATCTTAATTTAAGAATCTAAAGACAAAATTGAACACATAAAGCTATCATAATCATTAAAAGCATATAATAAAATATTTAAATTTAGTGCCTAGGGTTGGGGTCGTCACACTCACTCCCCCTTAAAAAAAATTCGACCCGAATTTTAAAAAGACTTACTTGAATTCTCAAACAACCAAGGGTATTTCGCCCTCATCTCTGACTCTAGCTCCCACGTTGCTTCCTCGACGGTGTGATTCTTCCAAAGGACTTTTACTATCGGAATACTCTTAGTTCTTAACTCCTTAACTTGGAATTCTAAGACTCTTAACGGTTCTTCCACATAAGACATGTCCGCCTGAACATCGTCGGGGGGAGAACTCAAAACATGGGAGGGGTCATGACAATACTTCCTTAGCATAGAAACGTGAAACACATCATGAAGCAAAGAAAAAGACGGAGGCAACGCCAACCGGTAAGCCAATTCCCCTATCTTCTCTAGAATCTCAAACGGACCTACAAACCTCGGAGCCAACTTACCCTTATTACCAAACCTTTTAATTCCAGTCCTCGGAGAGACCTTCAAGAACACAAAGTCACCAACCCGAAAAGATAAATCCCGTCTTCTATTGTCGGCGTAGCTTTTCTGTCTACTCTGAGCCGTCTTCAATCTATCCCGAATCACCTTGATCTTCTCCGTAGAATCCCTAACCAAATCCGGGCCCCAAAGTCTCGCTTCACCTACCTCGTCCCAACACATCGGAGATCTACACTTTCTACCATACAACGCCTCATACGGAGCCATCTCAATACTAGACTGATAACTGTTGTTGTAAGCAAACTCAACTAGCGGTAGATGATCCTCCCAAGATAATTGGAAATCCATCACACAAGCCCGTAACATATCCTCAAGTATCTGAATAGTTCTCTCGGACTGACCATCGGTTTGAGGATGAAATGTCGATCTTGAAACACAATTTAGAACCCAAGGCTTCCTGCAATGCTCTCCAAAATCTAGATGTAAACCTCGGATCTCTGTCGGAAACAATACTAACCGGAACCCCGTGAAGTCTCACAATTTCCTTCATATACAACTGGGCTAACTTCTCTAAAGAAAACTTAGTTGACACCGGAAGAAAATGAGCCGACTTTGTCAATCTATCCACAATAACCCAAATAGCATCCATCTTCTTCACGGTAAGAGGTAAACCCGAAACAAAATCCATCGAGATCCCTTCCCATTTCCACTCCGAAATATCCAACGGTTGAAGCAGTCCCGCTGGTCTCTGATGCTCGGCCTTAATTTGTTGACAAGTCAAACACTTAGAAACATAATCCGCAATTTCCCTCTTCATACCATTCCACCAATACCCACGCTTCAAGTCTTGATACATTTTGGTACTACCCGGATGAATCGCAAACTTGGACTTATGGCCATCCTCTAATACACGCTTCTTGATTTCCGGTAACGAAGGAACGCAAATTCTCCCTTGAAAGGTTAAAATCCCATCTCTATTCAACGCAAAATCCCCGGCTTTTCCCTCTTGCACTTGATCTAAAATTTTCTTCAATTCCGGATCATTTTGTTGAGCTTCCTTCAACTCTCCATACAATGTAGGAACGGCTCGAACATTCGCAACGATTACTTCTCTCTTCAACTCTCGAGAACTCAAAGCTGTCACATACGCCTTTCGGCTAATCGCATCCGCCACTACATTGGCCTTCCCTGGATGATAAGAAATTATACAATCAAAATCCTTCAAGAACTCAAGCCATCTTCTTTGTCGGTTGTTCAACTCCTTTTGGGTAAATAAGTATTTCAAACTCTTATGATCGGTGAATATCTCAAACTTCGCCCCATAAAGGTAATGCTTCCACTTATGTAACGCAAACACGATCGCCGCCAATTCCATATCATGAGTAGGGTAATTCTGTTCCGCCGGTGATAACTTCCTAGAGGCATACGCAATAACTTTCCCATTTTGCATCAACACACAACCCAAACCCGCCTTCGAGGCATCACTATAAATAACAAAATTCTCGCAACCATCCGGAAGGGTAAGAATAGGAGCCGTTGTCAACCTTTTCTTCAATTCATCAAAACTTGCCTCACACTTGGAATCCCATACGAACGATACGTCTTTCCGAGTCAACCTAGTCAACGGAGTCGCAATCCGAGAAAAACCCTCAATGAACCTTCGGTAATACCCCGCCAAACCAAGAAAACTACGAATCTCGGTCACAGTCGAAGGAAATTTGCTTCCAATTAACCACGGCTTCAATCTTCGAAGGATCCACGGAAATTCCCGAACTCGACACAACATGCCCCAAGAAAGAAATGCTCGAGCCAAAACTCGCACTTGCCGAACTTGGCATACAAGCGCTTCTCACGAAGAATGGACAAGACAATCCTCAAATGGTTCTCGTGCTCTTCCCGGGACTTAGAGTAAACAAGAATATCATCTATGAACACTACCACAAAGCTATCAAGATAAGGCTTGAAGACACGGTTCATCATATCCATAAAAACGGCTGGAGCATTAGTCAACCCGAAAGGCATCACCACAAACTCATAATGACCATATCTAGTACGGAAAGCTGTCTTAGCAATATCATCCGGTCTAATCTTCAGGCGATGGTATCCGCTTCTCAAGTCAAGCTTAGAGTAGATAACGGAACCTTGAAGTTGGTCAAACAATTCATCTATATGCGGGAGAGGGTATTTATTCTTAATGGTGGCTTGGTTCAACAAACGATAGTCAATACACAATCGTAAGGTACCATCCTTCTTCCTAACAAATAAGACCGGTGCTCCCCACAGAGACACACTAGGACGAATAAAACCTCGGTCTAACAATTCTTGCAATTGGACCTTCAACTCTTTTAACTCGGCCGGAGCCATTCTATAGGGTGCTTTTGAGATAGGTGCGGTACCGGGCACTAGGTCAATGCAAAACTCTACCTCACGATCCGGAGGCATAGAGTACTCACTAGAAAACACATCACTAAATTCATTAACAACCGGAACATGAGCTAACTCGGGAGACTTCTTATTGGAATCTACCACATAAGCCAAGTAACCCGCACACCCTTTAGATAGCATCTTCCTAGCCTTTAAAGCGGAAATAACATGTAAACCGAACATAGATCTATCCGCATCAAATATAAAAGTAGGCACGTCAGGCATAGCAAATGAGACTCGTTTTCTACGACAGTCTACCAAAGCATGACACTGACTCAACCAATCCATCCCAAGGATCACATCAAAATCACGGATTGGTAACTCGACCAAATCCACCGGCAATACATGCCCACATATAGTCACATCACAACCAGGATATATCAAAGAAGATGCGAGGCACTCTCCCATAGGAGTAGAGACCTCCAACACATAAGGCATAGATTCAGGCAAAGTATGCAATGAGAATGCAAAATGCGATGCCACAAATGAATGGGAAGACCCGGGATCTATAAGAATGCGGGCCTTAACTCCTGAGACCGGAACTATACCTCTAATGACGGCATTGGGATCGACCTCTCCTTGACCCAAGGTAAACACTCGACCTTGCACCCTATCTTTGGGTTTCCCATCTAGACCTCTCTTCACGCCACTGCCTTGTCCCCCAAATCCGGTACCCGTCGCTTGCTTATTCTGCCACCTAGGACAATTCTTCCGGAAATGGCATGTCGCCCCACACTCCAAACATTTTCCTTGCTTGCTCCAACACTTATCCTCCGAATGCCCTAGCTTCTTACAATAACCACACACCGTCCCAACCGACCCGGAGTCGCACGATTTGCCGGAGTCGCCACATTTCCTCCTCGATTTGCTCCCGGAGTGAAAGTCCTCGGTTGCACTCTATTCTGTCCCGAACCTTGACCTTGGAATCTATTCCTGTTTCCGCCTTCATTCTTACCACGATGCTCCTCTATGTCATTCTCAATCCGATACGCCATATTTACTGCTGCTTGGAAGTTGGCGAAGTTATGCGTCAATAACTGCTTCCGGAACTCAACCCTTAAACCCTTCACAAACCGGTAGACTCGCCTCTCTTCATCTGGCACCAAATGAGGACAATATCGGGCTAACTCTGTGAACTTTGCTGAATACTGTGCTATAGTCATGGTACCTTGCTCCAGTTTCAAAAACTCACCTTCCTTCTTGTCTCTAGTAACCATCGGAACGAAGTGATCCCGGAACTTGCGTGTAAAGTTCTCCCAAGTCTGCGGTGTCAAATCCCGGTCCCAACCATCCTTCACTACCTGCCACCAGTGCTCCGCGGGTCCTTCCAACTTGAAAACGGCGCATCTCACCTTCTCGGCATCCGAACTCTCCATAGCCGCGAAAATCTTATTCATAGCCTCAAGCCACCTCTCAGCCTTCACCGGATCCGGATCTCCGTTGAAGCTAGGAGGAGACATCTTCACGAACTTCTCCAAACCATGTTGCCCTTGTCTGCCTTCTTGCTGTTGCCTACCCTGATTCTGATTCGCCATAGTCTGCAGGAACACTCGGAACATATCCATCATTTCAACATTCGGGTTACCACCATCACCCAAAGCCCGATTCTGTTCACCATCATTCCCCGCCATTACAACAAACGCCTGCATTAAACACTCGACGTCAGTTATCACACACTCTCACTCAGCTAGACTCTACCCGAGAATTCTAACCGAGCTCTGATACCAACTGTGAGGACCCCGACCCGGAACCTACACGTGTCCCGAGTTGGAGCGTCCTCAAACTAACCCAAAAACACTAAACTTTTAAAACTTCACTTTGACTTTCAAATATAAACATTAATAACATAACATTTCAAAAGAACTCGACTCCACTCCACATTGGAGGAGGAGTTGACCAACTTTGAAAACGAACAATTGTTTAGTTACAAAAGATTAAGGTTATGACGTAGAATTTAAAGTTTATAATTACAAACTCCAATAAAGGAATTACCAAAATACATTTTATACGTCACCCTATACATACCCCGACAATACCCAAAAGATTACTCCAAACTCCTCTCCGTCCTTACTTGGCCGGTCCGCTTTGTCTCGGGATCTAAAACATTAAAGGGAGAGGGGTGAGAATAAATCTCAGCAAGCTATTATGTATGCAACAATATGCCAAATAGATGCAACACATAACACGTTGGAAAAACTGTAAACACCTTACGTTACCTTTGGTTTACCTTTTCCCGTCTGAACAATAGTCGTACAACATTGGGTATAATAATACTCCAATCTTAGGTGAGCTGCTTAAGCAATACTCACATCTTATAAGACCCATTTTTCAGGGAACCAAATAAGATAGTAGCAACTCTGTAAGGCTTTTGGCTCAATACAGATGCTATAACCTCAACCTGTGGCCACAGGAGGGGACGGTCACAGGTATAACATAATCCGATCACATTAGGTCACACTTCCATAATTGATCGTATTACGTTATACCCCCAATATCAGCTGATTAACAAATTATCAAGCACATAGTAGTTACTTGAAATAAATCCACAAAAGGGATAAACAATAGCCACATGGTAATATATACTCATGCCCAATAATTATCCAAGTGCAACAATTTATGAATACACTAAGCAACATCAACAACAATATATATATAACATCAAGTAAGGAAATGAGGGATCATTAACCTACCCTACAAATTCCATATTCAAGATACAAGACTTCAATGAAGGTTCAAGTTCAATTACCAAGTGGGAGTCATAAGTTATAAGTGGCCAAACCACTTGCTAAACGATTCTAATTTAAATTTTAAAAGGTTGGTTCAGGGTCATGGGCGACCTCCCTAACCACTTGGGCGACCGCCCAAGTGGGTTTCCTAGGAAGATAAGGTTTCTGCCACTATGGGCGACCGCCCTCACCACTTGGGCGACCGCCCAAGTGGATTTCAAAGGCAATAAGTGTTTCTGTGGCGATGGGCGGCCGTTCAAGCCCCCATGGGCGACCGCCCAAGCCTTCCTCCAGCCCAAAAGTCAGATTTTAACCCTTTTATGCCTAGGTTTCCATTCCTTCTAACCAAGCTTAATTCAAGAACACCAAAGGATACTTTAACCTTACCAAGTCCCATTCCAAACATGTAAACTCAAAACCAAGTAGCCCTAGATTATTTATCTCTACCCATTTCACCCATTTCGAACCCTTTTAAATGATCTTCCTTGAACCCTAACTTCAACAAATTTCATTTTCCAATCATCCAACTTCCATTAAGGTTTCCAAGGCATAAAATCAACATCATAGAACAAGGGTAATATTTAAAAGCTCATGAACAAGTAGGAGAAGGGAATCATAACAACTCACCTTAGGTTTTTAGAATAGAATGTAGATCTTCTTAGCTTGGTTTGATCCCCTAGATGATCCCAACTCAAAAATACCCTTAGACTTGAATTTGGTGGAGGAATGGTTTGGCTTCAAAGCTTGGTGCTTGGAGCTTCCATGGAGTTCTCTAAGCTTTCTCTAGGAAGAAGTAGAATGAATGAAGGAGAAGGAAGAAGGGAGTAAGAGGAGGTGAGGGAGGGAAGGACACATGGCATGGTTAGGGAGAGTAGGATATTTTGCCCCCCCATCAAACTAGAACTAAGGCTTTCACTCCTTTAAATTAAAATAAATCCTTATCCAATTAATTCATCCTACCCAATTAACCTCCTTGTACTATTTATCATATTTCCATTTTTATTATTTCCCCAAGTTTCTTTATTTAATACTCAATAATTTCTCAAAAGATTCTAAATCCACTTCTCACCCAATTTATCTTAATTTAAGAATCTAAAGACAAAATTGAACACATAAAGCTATCATAATCATTAAAAGCATATAATAAAATATTTAAATTTAGTGCCTAGGGTTGGGGTCGTCACATGTAACATGGCTTTTGCAGATAACATCGGAGAATATTGATTTGCATCGGGGTCGAATAAAACTTGGTCGGGTATGGCCTCTACGTACTCAAATGTGATAGGATCATGTTTTATGGATTTGATATACTTAGCATTCATCGCTTTAGGACGACTACTGCTGGTTCATTGGCCATTGTTGTTTCAGGATGACAAATCTCGGTCAATCTCCGAACAATCAAATTCTTTTCGGTTCGTGGAGTTGTCTCAAATCTTAAATAAAGAGTATTACAACACTTTTTGCATCGATTACGGATCTCTTTTTCAATATCATCATCATAACTTATTATCGGTAGGGTATCTAGCTTACGCCAAAATGCATGAACTTTATCAAGTGGGATGGGCGAGTTGAATCGAATAAACTGTGCAAGCTCATGATGACAATGGAGTCCGCATGCCGATCTCACAGCACACCCACACAACAATGAATCTCGTCTACTATCATATAGATAATTTAATGAGTTGAAAATCAAATCCAATACATTTATAGACACCATACCTCTAACCTCACTGAATAGCGATGACTTGAATTTATGTTGTACCACAGTCTTGCTTTTCTCAAATGAGGCGATAATTGCAATATGAGAGAATTCAATGAGTTTATGAATTTGTTTCCAACATGTCTCAAATGCTCCCTGGCTCGATACAAGCTGTTTATTCAACAATACATGTTGAATCTCCACCATAACATAAGTTACGTATTTTATCAGCATATAATTAATAAAACATAGGAAACATCAAAACATATGACAAATTGTTCTTTATATGGCACAATCCATTCGTTCATGACATAATTGACCGCATCGGGAAAACGACTGAAATCTTCTGATAATCGCAGTAAAAAGTCATTAAATGATGCCTCTATATCAGCTTTGACCATTACATTTCAGTGAAAAATAAATGCTTCCCAAATTTCTTGTATATCAAACATTTTCTTGCATTTTGCTAGAATATTTCTGTTGATATGCCCTCGACATAGCAAATGAGTTGTTGTTGGGAACATCTTATGGATTGCATTCATCAAAGAAAGCTCTCTATCAGTCACGATAACATTAGGAAGACATGATTCATCCATCATAGATTTAAACACTTCGCATGCCCACGTGTAGTTTGCTTCTTTCTCAGCCTCTAATTATACAACAGCAATTGAGAAGGTCATTTTTGTTGATGTCATGCCCACAATCTCAAGTAAAGGTAAGTTGTAACTATTTGTCTTGTAAGTGCAACCGATGAATAAGGCGTATGGAAATGCTTTCAACAATTCAATGCTTTTCGAATGAGCAAAAAATATCTCCTTAATGACATTTGTATACTCGCATTGCCGATATTCGATGTGATAACCATGATCATTCAATTTAAACATGAGTTGTTGGATTTG